>JARHVA010008427.1:320000-450000 GCA_037957365.1 Torreya grandis
GGTAATTAATTAGGTTTATATTTGACTTAGCTATGAGAATGAAAAACACCACCACTTTTACAAAGAACCCCAAAGAGATGTACAACACTGCCACTTTACATGCACAGGTCTAGAAAATTAGAAGTATGTTTCCAAGAGATTAGGTCTACATATCTACACCATCTAAGGGATAAAATAAACTAACATGGTGAATATTTTAAGGTTTGGAGAAAATCATCATAAAGTTGACTAAAATGTAGATCTATAAGTGAAATGTCATCTCCAGAGGGATGCTGAACTATAGGTTGACACAGTTGCCTTGGTGGAGGCTAAACCAAATGAACCCATTGACTATTCACTAGGGGTCTTCTATCGAGCATATATTGTGTCTCTCTTGCATCAAATTTTTTTTCCAAAGAGGAATATCACATAGAGGTATATTAAATGCTAATGGCAAGATTGAATACCATATAGGCAGTCATATTAAATTCATTATATTGACACCAGAGTGAAAATGTTCACCAATGATGGACATTCATGGTTGAGCCAAGAAGTAATAATGCAAATATTTGGCACCAAAAAACTAATAAAGAATTATATTTTTGTGGTAACTAGGTGAAGAATATGGATACTTCATAGTTTCAACATGCAATAACACTCAATGGTGAGACAAAACACAATAAGGCATATATTTGACAAGAGCCTCACCAATCGAACATGTCAAAAAACATGGTAATAATTGTGAATAAACATCTTGTTACTAGGAGGCATTAGACCACGATCTCACATGCATATCTACAAGACATGTTGTGAAGGATATGGTCATTGAAATTGAAGGAGGACATAGAAATGATCACCAATAGCATATTATCCCCACCTCAAGGACTACCACAATGTTAACAAATAGGGAAAATAGCAAAATAGTGTGGATATTAGTGTTGATCTAGGTTCAAATAGATCCAAAAAATGATTTATTCTAATCCATTATATCATGAAATATTAAATACCATAATACATAAATCCAAACACCATGAACCTAATAAAACTAAAAATACAATGAAAACATAGTGTTTTAAGCTCACTGCTTGCATCCAATTATATAAAAGGCTAGTCAACATTGTAAAATAGCTAAATGTTAATTTTTTAGCTATGATACAAGGTCGAGTCCACTATAATGATAATGAATTAAATCCTAAAAAAATTCAAAAATTAAATTAATGGCTACTTGGAGGTTGCTCTAGTTACCATGAAAGAGTTTGGAATACTCCTCAACCAATATCTCTCCACTAAGCCATTACCATAGTGATGAGGTTAAAGCATTGCTTATATAATAAATTATTAATTATTAATTATTTGTTGTTTTAAAATAACTTGGTGAATAGGAATGTATAAAAGGAGTAGTGGGAGTTAACTCATAGGATAACTCTCCATAGAACTAAGTGTAACTCAGTATGGAACTTATAAGATAACTCATAGTATTACTTAGTTGAACTCTAAGTAGAACTCTAAGTGGAACTCACCCTCTCACCCACTTACACCTAAGTAATCTAAATCTATATGTGTATGGATAGTCCATTAAATAAATAAATTTAATAATAAATATGCTACACCAATAATGATATAGGTAATTCAAGGTATGCATATGGTACTTTCAATTATTTCAACAAATTCCTTGCTATCATTTCAATTTATGTATTTTACTATAATTTTTTAGCTCAGCATTGTCTGTCGCTATGTTTTTTCTCAAAATACCATTCCATGTTACACTCATGTGACATGTGATGAAATTTGAGTGGGACATATGTATACACACAATATTTTGATAAATTTATCATTTAATAACACTTTATCTCTTACATAAACCTATCTATCTGAAATCTCTCTTAGTACACACCTTAAAGGGTGCACCAAAAAAGGGGTAGGCAAACCATTAGTACTTCAAAATATTGTTGGTTAATTATATTATAGTGAAACCCATTATAAATCCCACTGATCTAACTCCATAATCAAATAAACACCATTTTTTAACTCCCTAAGAAATCCTCCATTCAAATAGCCCATAACTAAATAAACACCCATTTTCTCTACTAAGTTGTCTTGGTTGACCCTAATGAAAAATTTATGTCACATGTTATAGAACTAAGTTTGCCTAGTTGGTCTAGGCCTAGGCCTAAAAATAACATTATCTAAATTGGATCAAGTGGTATGACCTTGTTAGATAAAAATATAGAAGGTTTAGAACCTATCCATTACTATAAATACCACTTTAACTTTAATGTAATAAAGAGGAACATTCATTTTTTACATTATACAACTTGTAATTATGCTACATCCACATTTTAAGGAACCATTGCTTAGGTTTTACCTTAGAGGAAAGATAGCTTGTCTTTTGGGAAGTCTTGGATGTAAATATGAGTCTTTTAACCTAGAGTTGATTTTTATAGTGTGATCCTTATAAAAACATAACAATATCTTTAAAAATGCCATTGGATAAAGGGGATATTATGACTCAACATGTTTGCTCAAAGGTAAGTATATATATAACTTTTGTTATTTCATTTTATTTATAAATATTTTACAAATTAATAGGTTTTTAATGTAAAAATCCTTGCTTAGATTACCTTTATACTTAAACTTAGTATAACTACAGGGTTTTATTTTCTTACCATCTTTCACCTTAGGTGATCTATACCCCCATTTTCATAGCATGGTTCCTTGTTTATTTTATTTATTTTAAACCACCCTCGTTTGTGTTATATGATTTGATAACACTATATTAGTTTTCATTTTATGCATTATAATACCTAGCTAGGGTTATTATAATATATTGTTTTCCTAGAGGATTTAGAAACCTCTCTTTTAGTGTTGTGTGATAAGTGCTTCCTTAGTTAGGTTTGATGGATCCAATTTGATCATTCTAATGATATAAATTATATTGAAATATATGTTACTTGATTACCTTCTTTGATATTTAATTTACAAAGTAGGATAAGTTATATATCTATCTTAGTTTATTTCATACAATACTTATATACTCATAAATATTCTCCTTAGAAAAGATCAAAACCTTGCAACCTATTTTGATGTGCCTAAAAGGAGAAGAAAAATAAAAATTGAATAGATGAGCATAGAAGGATTGGATTTACCTAATAACAAATAATGTATAAATGAATATGTCTCAATGATAACCAAGTTTTATAATGCATCATAAAGAGGGTAAAATGTGGATGAAAACATGTAAATAGACTACAATATTAGTGCCAAAAAATAATATAAGAGATAAAACCATGATATACCATTAACTTATATTTCTAATAAAACACCTAGTTATGGTTTGGATCATGAGTATGATATAAATAAGATGGGTGTTTATGAGGAAGATCTAGTTATATTTTATATGGTATTAAAATGTAACTCAAAAATTTAAAAGTGAAGAGGCACAAACATAATTGGGATAAAGTAATTATGCATTTAAAATATAGTAATAATATTTTGTCACCCTTTTCTTACTAATTTTATAGAGTATATATTTGCATTATATAATTCCTAAGATGATCTATTACATCACATTTGATCTTTCTTTGCCTTATGCTTTGGTTTTTCTTAAGAGAATCTATTAATTATCAAACTCTTTACTATAAGTCTTAATGAATATGACCTAGGTTAGTTTTATACCTTATTTATAGGATATATATGTTGATTTAATGATTTATTTGATATATTCTTGGCTTATTTTTCCATAAACATCAGCCAAAAGGTCACATTTTATCAAATTTTTAGACACACCATTTCCACCACTTCAGTGTCAACACCAACCTAACATAATCACCTTCCATACTAAACCATAATTATGTCATCATTCTTTTTGTAACCCATTTACCCATGCTAAACCCTAATTATACCATCCATACCATACCCTAATTTAGTTGTCATTCCATCACTAATCCCTTCATCCACATCAAACCCTAATTCCTTTATCATTTCATAACCATAATCACATTCATATCCAATTCACTCTCACACCCAGTCTAGCATAACCTCATTAATTAATTAATCATCAATTGTAAATGCACATTGGCATTGTCCAAATCCCAGCAAATTCTAATCCAAATTATTCATTTTATGAAAATGGCTAATACTAATAAAAATAAACATGGAACTATAATTTCTATAATATCTAAAAATAATAAATCAGTATAATCACATCACATCAACCTAAATCATTAAATATATGACATCATCACATCAACTTGGTAAATCTCATGAAATCCAAGGCATTGGAAAAAATTGAAAATAAAAAATTTATTCATAAATACAAATCCTTACATCCTCAACCCTTCACATTTATGATAAAAATCCCCTCATTCAATTAGGATTTTGAATCAATCCTAGCTATTCATACTAAATAAGATTTTGTTATCCATTTCATTCTCAAAAATATATAAATTGGATGTCCTTCCTCAATAAAAAGTTTTCATAGCCTAACTAAAATATCCAAATTGAGAGAGAAAATATTGTGATCAAGCCATCTACTTATCAAAAAAAATGTTCATCTTATAAGGGGACTTTCTGCCATATTTTATGTGAATCACTAATTTAACAATCACATTTTAATCTCAAAGTTGAGCAAATCCACATCAAGAGGGGATTTTTTATTTGGGTAAGTGAAGGTGAATTATAATTCCTTATTTAGTTCAATTATAGGTATTTTTATCTAGTTAGAGTAGGATTTTAATTTTTTGTTTGAATTTTTAACTTTTATTACACTAACTTTGCATTACACATTCTCGGCATGCTTGGTGGGATAGTTTATCCACATTTTTTTTTCATTTTTATTGGTAAAGGTTGTTTGCTTATTTTATCTAGTTTTGAGGTATAATTAGGGTTAATCTGAGTAAAATATTGAATTTTTATATTTAAAATTACATTTTTAGTGTGGTAGCATTTCATTTCTAAGAAACAGTGTCTTTACCTTTGACAATAGTGTTTGTGTAACATAGAATAGTGATTGTGGTCTATCAGGTTCAATTATATCTATTTTAGTTTTGTGTATATGTCATGACATTTGTGTGTAGCCTTATAACATATAAATTTTCATAATATATATTTTATCTTTTGATTTTTTGATGAAAATACCTTGGTATTTGTGTCTTAGGTAACAATTATGTACTATTAATCAGTATTTACATTTGTTAATTTTTTTTGTTCAATCATGTAGATATTGTAGTATCTATGTATTTGGAAATGTCTATATTTTTTAAATGACATATATAATTTATACAATGTCATCTATGTCTACTAACTATTTTTATTGTAGGTTTCTACTTGTCAAGGACTCCAATTATCCAAAACTACTAATGATATTTCCTATAATTTCACTAGTTAGAGACATATAATCAAAAAACAAAAAAAATTTAATTAGTTAATCATAATTAATAAAAAAATTATCATATCATTTATTAGTCATTAGTGTGTATGTTTTTATAGATTACATATCGTGTATGCTCTTCCCTTGTGCCACAAGGTGAACTAGGGAATCAAAAATGGTTTAGGGCATTTTTGTCACTTGATGACATATTGCTTATAGTCTTTCCTCATGCCATAAGTGATATTTTAAAATGGAAATAATGTCTGATTCCTTTCTTTTATTTTCATATGTTCTTGTGACTAGGATTTCATCACCTAACATAGAGACAAAGTTGTGTTTTGGTAGGCTATATAAATTCCTTGGTGTGGGTATTATCATTGTCTACATATTCACCTAGTTTATGATATTGTGAATTGAGACGGGTTCATCCACCAATACCAAGGCCTTAAATGACACCTTTTTTCTCATGAATTTGATCATTAATGTACTATAAGGTATATCAAGGATTCCCCTAGTCATCCCATTTAAGCCTAATAAATAAGCCTATTTACTACATAAGGATAGTGGTGGGGGCAACACAACATTCCCCAATATCATCCACCACATTCATTTTACATTATTTTTGATGGGTAGCTAGAGAACTATAATCATATTTGACTAGCAACACTATCTCATTTGATGTTTTGTTTATCCCTCTTGTGATAAACTAGTGGTTTTATTAAACCAATCATTTTGAAATAAAAAATACACTAAAGCTAATTTAAATAAAAATAAATAAAAATACAAGCAAATCAAGTTCATCCAGATCAAACCAGTTTCAAATCTAAATAAAATCAAATCAAACCATGTCAAAAATAATTTAATCTAAATAACATCATGTTAAATCTAAAGTAGAATCACACTCAATATGAAACTATAAAATCCTAAATACAAAATTAAAACATACTTGACCAAATTTGACATATAACATCTAGGAAATCCAAAAACATTAGACAATGCATAAACATCCAGGAAAACCTTAGGAAGGACACCAAATTCTAAAGCCATTGGTAATATCCTTAATCTTGTTAAAATATTTGTTTTAAACTAATCAATTAAAGTTTAATTGGGACATATCACTCCCAAATCAAATCTTTCAACTTCATTGGGATATATCATTCCCAAGTCAAAGCTTGTAGTTATCCCATGATATATTCTTCCTAATCCAAGCCATTACATAAATAATTACCTAGGGAATTTCAAATAAATCAATCTAATTTGTCACCAAACATGGGATTTTAACTTGATAATGGATGTCACATTTGCCTTTTTTGGGGGTTTTAGTGTGGTAGTATTTCATTCCTAGGAAACAATGTCTTTACCTTTGATAATAGTGTTTACATAGAATAGAATAGTGTTTGTGGTCTATCAAGTTCTATTCTATCTATTTTAGTTTTGTGTAGATATCATGACATTTGTGTGTAGTATTATAACATATAAATGTGCATAGGATATATTTTATCTTTTGATTTTTTGATGAAAATGCCCTGGCATTTGTGTCCATTTAGGTAATAACTATGTACTATTAATCAGTTTATACATTTGTTAGATGTTTTTTGTTTAATCATGTAGACATTTTAGTGTCTATGTATTTGGAAATGCCTATATCTTGTTAAATGACATATATGATCTATAGAATGTAATCTATGTCTTCTAACTATTTTTGTTGTAGAATTCTACTTGTCAAGGACTCCAATTATCCAAAACATAATATTTCTTATAATTTCACTATTTAGAGATATATAATCAACAAACCAAAACAAAATTTTAATCAGTTAATCATAACTAATCAAAAAATTTATCATGTCATTTATTAGACATATTTGTGTATGTTTATATAGATTACATATCATGTATGCTCTTCCCTTATGCCACAAGGTGAACTAGGGAATCAAAAATGGTTTAGGTCATTGGTGTCACATGAAAACTTGTTACTTATGGTATTTCCTCATGCCATAAGGTGATATTAGAAACTAGAAATAATATATACCTTCTTTCTTTTATTTTTCTAGGTTCTTGTGACTAAGATTTCATCACCCAACATAGAGACAAAGTTGTGTTTTAGTAGGCTATATAAATTATTTGGTGTGGGTATTTTCATTGTCTAAGTATTCACCTAATTTATGACACTATGAAGTTAGTTGGGTTCATCCAACAATACTAGGGCCTTCAATGACACTCTTATCTCATGAATTTGTTCATCAATGTCCTATAAGGTATATTAAGGATGCCACTAGTTATCTCATTTAATCCTAGTTTACAGGCCTATTTACTATATAAGGATAGTGGTGGGGGAACATAAAATTCCCCAATATCATCCACCATATGCCTTTTACATTATTTTTGATGGGCCACTAGACAACTATAATCTTATTTGACTAGCAACACTATCTTGTTTGATGTTTTGTTTGTCCCTCATGTGATAAACTAGTGATTTTCCTAAACCAATCATTTTAAAATAAAAAATCCACTAAAAATAATTTAAATAAAAATAAATAAATAAAAAATAAAATGAATTTCATCCAAATCAAACCAAATCAAACTAGTTTCAAATCTAAATAAAATAAAATAAAACCATGTCAAAAATAATTTAATCTAAATCACATCATGTTAAATCCAAAGTAGAATCACACTCAATATAAAACTATAAAATAATAAATACAAAATCAAAACATACTTGACCAAATTTGACATATAAGCTAATAAGTGTCAAATCTAGCATCCAATATTCATCCTTCAACATAAAGACCATCATCAACTAGTTGATCCTATAACAGCCAACCTCATCCAAACTTTAGTACTCATTGAGCCCATGAGCCATATAAACTACACTTTCATGATCTTTAGAATTTTTTTAACAAGCAATAATCCCACAAGCAATAATACCAAAATGGAACCCAACACATCCAATGATCATATGAGATATACCCTACCAAAAATGTTAGTGAAACCTATGAGGCCCCTAAGTTTAAACATTTTGATTATGTCCTACCATCACCACCATAAGGAACATTGTTTATCCAAGAACCAAGTGTATCCATGTTTATAAACCAATAATTTGGGATATGTATTGATCCCTTTTAAAAACATGATCAATATCCTCCACTTCCAAATCAAGGTCATGACTTACCTCTAATATTTGATGAACTTGTCTTTGATGGACCTACATTCAACTAAAGCAACATTGGTCCACCCATATTTTATGATCCCATTGATGATTCAACATATATATTTGACCAACCACCCATGTTTGATGAAAATATATTTGGTCAGAATATATTATACCCATCCCTCTTTGACTTGAATTCCATTCTTCAACATATATATTTGACTAGCCCACCTCTGACCAAGATAACATACTATCCATTGACACATCACCCCATCTTCCCTAATATATTAAAGCCTCCATCACTAAACCTAATATGAATAACATATTTCTATACACATTTTTTTATAATACCCTCTATCCAACTACACTCACCATCTATCCTACAGAAAATGACAAACCCACTACGAAGAAGAAAAAATCCAACCTAGTAGCCTATCAATTTGGTTCACTATCATTTATCAGATGCATCATTATTAGAGATGAATAAATCAAAGGCTACGATGATCCCTAGTTATATAATTATTTCTTTGTAGCCTATTTACAAACCAATAAATATCTTATATCAAACATAATGTGTAAAATTATGAACTATACAGGATGAAGACTCAAACTTCATGAGAAAGGAATATTAGAGGCTATACACATGTGTGTAAATAAAATAAATTATGACATTAGATACAAACCACTTGATGATCAATAAAAATAATTTAGGGACACTTCCACAATTCTTGAGGAAGATTTCACCAATGTTGAAATAGGTTCTACCCACAACCACTATGAGGATCTTTCTACCATAATCCCTTTTATTGACAACATTGTCACCACAATCCATATTGACACCCACTATATTCCACATATTCATTGATACCAATAAAATCACGTACCATTAGACCATTACAAGATGATAAATATATCATAAGAATCAAGGGACTCTGAGACAACATCTATCAAAAATATCACAACCTAAGATTTATAATAAATCTCAACACATCAACCTACTTTAGGGATCAAGAAGAGTTCCAAAGTCAAAACCAATCTAAACACCAACCAAAGAAATAAATTAAAAAATAATAGTCCCCTATAAAAGACCTCATCAATGCACTAGTAGATAATCAAGTAAAAAATAAAAATTTAGACATGCCTATTAGTGAAATATCTTAGAGAGGAAAATGGATGTGGATCTTAATTTATATTTACAAGATGATCCTTCATCACTTGTAAATTATAATATTAGAGCAAAAAAGGATCCCAAAATCATCAAACTTGTAGTTATTACCTATATTGTACAACATATAATTTTCGTCAAAGACATCTTCACATGGCCAAGGGAGTGTGATATTATTTATCCCTATCCCCTTAATTATATGATCACTCTAAAACCTTTACATAGTTAATTAATATACTTAATCCAATTTGTCTCACACTTAATTCTCCTAGGCAACACCCTCTCTCATAGAGGATATGACATAAGCTGACTAAGATATTTAGATTAAACCAATCTGATAATCTATGAATTTTCCATAGTCATCTCTAGAGTGAATATTTGAAGGTTCATATATTGATGTAATAAAAAATAAATCAATCAATCAATTAAAGATAAAGATAAAAATTATTCATAGGTGAAACCCATTCTTATGGTGTCTTGGATAAATATTGTGATAAAAAATAGTTTCTATAATCACGTGTAATACATATTATACAATTACCCTACAATTGGGGGCATATCTAATCCATACATTTTATATCCATCTATTGATATCATAAACCACATCCTAAACTAGTCCATCATACCCATCCTTCTCCCCACCTTTGACCTTGATGAAGATATGGAGTAATTTATGAGACCTAATCTAGAAACATATTATTAAATCCTCATAATGGTGCTTTGATAAATGGGCACTTAGTTATTATGTGACACGATCCTTGGAGATCCATAATCCATCCCTATCTATATAATCTATCCCTAATACATAACTATCTATTCATAATCATTTCAAATCTATTCCCTATCCATCCATAATATTTCATAATCATTCCTAATCCATTCCTATCCATCCCTAATCATCCCTAATCCATCCCTATCCATCACTAATCCATTATCATTCATCCTTAATCCATCCCTATCCATCTTATCAAACCTTATTCATCCATCATCATCCCTCATTACTCTCTCATTATCCCTAATCACCTTTAAGTATCATCCTAAATCCTTCCACCCTTCCATTCACTATTATTTCCATCCTTGGTGTTGTAACATCTTTCCATTTACTCGCTGCCTCATCAAAAATTTAAAATAATTATAAAATCTAAGAAATAACAAAAATTAATAAAATCGAAAAAAAATCCATAAAATTCAAAAGAATAAGAAAATCCATAAAACCAAATAATCAAAAAATCAATAAAAATTAGAAAATCCTTGAAATGCAAAAACATTAGACAATGCAAAAGCATCTCAAAAAACCATAAGAAGGACACCAAATTCTAAATCCATTGGTATTATCCTTAATCTTGTTAAAATGTTTGTTTTAAACTAATCAATTAAATCTTCATTGAGAGATATCACTCCCAAATCAAATCTTGCAACTTCATTAGGATATATCATTCCAAAGTCAAAGCTTATGATTTTCCCATGATATATTCTTCCTAATCCAAGCCATTACATAAATAATTACCTAAGGCATGCCAAATAAATCAATGTAATTAGTCACCAAACATTGGGTTTTAACTTGATAATGGATGTCACATTTGCCTTTATGGGGGGTTTTAGTGTGGTAGACATTCATTCCTAAGAAACAATGTATTTACCTTCGATAATAGTGTTTGCCTAACATAGAATAGTGTTTGTAATCTATCAAGTTCTATTTTATCTATTACAGTTTTGTGTAGATGTCATGACATTTGTGTGTAGTCTTATAACATATAAATGTGCATAGGATAGATTTTATCTTTTGAGTTTTTGATGAAAATGCCCTAGTATTTGTGTCCATTTAGGTAACAATTGTACTATTAATCAGTGTTTACATTTATTTGTTTTGTTTTGTTTAATCACGTAGACATTGTATTGTCTATGTATTTGGCAACGTCTATATTTTTTTAAATGACATATATGATCTATAGAATGTCATCTATATCTTATAACTATTTTTTTGTAGGTTACTACTTGTCAAGGACTCTAATTATCCATAACTACTAATGATATTTCCTATAATTTCACTATTTAGAGACATATAATCAATCAAACCAAAACAAAATTTTAATCAATTAATCATAATTAATCATTTTTTTATCATATCATTTATTAGACATATTTTTGTATGTTTGTAGAGATTATATATCATGTATGTTTTTCCCTTGTGTCAAGAGGTGAACTAGGGAGTCAAAAATGGTTTAGGTCATTGGTGTCACATGAAAACATGTTGCTTATGGTCTTTCCTCATGCCACAAGGTGATATTGGAAATTGGAAATAATGTCTATCTACTTTCTTTTATTTTTATAGGTTCTTATGACTAGGATTTCAACACCCAACATAAAGATAAAGTTGTGTTTTGGTAGACTATATAAATTCCTTGGTGTTGGTAATTTCATTGTCTAAGTATTCACCTAATTTATGACACTGTGAAGTGAGGTGGGTTCATCCACTAATACCAAGGCCTTCAATGACACTCTTATCTCACACATTTGGTCATCAATTCACTATAAGGCATATTGAGGATTCCCCTAGTTATCCCATTTAATCCTAGTTTAATAGCCTATTTACTGTATAAGGATAGTGGTGGGGGGAACACAACATTCCCCAATATCATCCACCACATGTCTTTTACAATATTTTTGATGCACCTATAGACAACTATAATTCTATTTGACTAGAAACACTATCTTGTTTAATGTTTTGTTTGTCCCTCTTGTGATAAACTAGTGATTTTCCTACACTAATCATTTTTTTAAAAATACACTAAAACTAGTCTAAATAAAAATAAATAAATAAAGAAGCAAATGAAGTTCATCCAAATCAAACCAGTTTCAAATCTAAATAAAATAAAATCAAACCAAGTCAAAAATAATTTAATATAAATCATGTTAGGTTAAATCTAAAGTAGAATCACACTCAATATGAAGCCATAAAATCATAAATACAAAATCAAAACATACTTGAGCAAATTTGACATATAAGCTAATAAGTGTTAGATCTAGCATCTAGTATTCATCCTTCAACATAAAGACCATAATAAATTAGTCAATCTTATAATAGTCAACCTCATCCAAACCTTAGTACTCATTGAGCCCCTGAGCCATATAAAATACACTTTACTAATCTTTAGAAAAAGTATGACATGCAAAAATCCAAAAATGGAACCCAACCCATCCAATGATCATATGAGATATACCCTACCAAATTTTTTAATGAAACCTATGAGGCCCCCAAGTTTAAACATTATGATTATGTCCTACCATAACCATCATAAGGAACATTTTTTTATCCAAGAAATGAGTGTATCCATGTCTAAAAACCAATAATTTGGGATATGTAGTGATCCCTTTTCAAAACATGATCAAGATCTTCCACTTCCAAATCAAGGTCATGACTTACCTCCAATATTTAATGAACATATCTTTGATGGACCTACATTTAACTAAATCATCATTGGTCCACCCATATTTTATGATCCCATTGATGATTCAACATCTAAATTTGACCAACCACCCATGTTTGATGCAAATATATTTGTTCAAACCATATTTCTCTCATCCCTCTTTGACCTGAATTCCAATCTTGAAATATTTAATCAACATGATATACTTCAAATATTTTACTAGCCCATCTCTGACTAAGATAACATATTATCCATTGACACATCACCATATCTTCCCTTATATATTTAAGCCTCCATCACTAAGCCTAATATGAATATCATACTTGTAGACACATTTTTTGTAATACCCTCTATGAAACTACAATCACCATCTATCCTACAAAAAATGATGAGCCTACTACAAAAAATAAAATAATTGACCTAATGTCCTATTAATTTGTTTTATGATCATTTATTAGATGCATCCTTATTATAAATGAATAAATCAAAGGATACAGTGATCCCTAGTTGTACAATTATGGCTTTGTAGCCTATTTACAAACCAATAAATATCCTATATCAAACATAATGTGTAAAATCATGAACTATAAAGGATGAGGACTCAAAATTCATGAGAAAGGAATCTTAGATACTATACACATGTGTGAAAATGAAGGAAATCATGACTTTGGATATAAACCACTTTGTGATCAATACAAATAAGTTAGGGACACTTACATAATTATTGAGGAAAATTTCACCAATGTTGAAATAGGCTCCACCCATAACCACTATGAGGATATTTATACCACAATCCCTTTTTTTGACAACATTTTCCCCACCATCCATATTGACACCCACTATATTCCACATATTCATTGATACCAACAAAATCATGTCCATTAGACCATTACAAAATGATAAATATATCATAAGAATCAAAGGACTCTGAGACAACATCTATAAAAAATATCACAACCAAAGATTTATAATCAATCTCAACACATCAACTTACTTTAGGGAGCAAGAATCTTTCCAAATTCAAAACCAATCTAAACACTAACCAAAGAAACAAATTAAAAAATCATAGTCCCTTATAAAATACCTCATCACTGCACTAGTAGATAATCAAGTCAAAAATAAAAAATTAGACATGCCTATTGGTGAAATATCTTAGAGGTGCCAATGGATGTGGGTCATAATTTATAGTTACAAGATGACCTTGCATCACTTGGTAATTATAATATCAGAGCAAAAAAAATCTCAAAATCATTAGACTTGTAGTTATTTCCTATCTTGTATAACATATAACTTTCATCAAAGACATTTTTGCATAGCCAAGGGTGTGTGATATTATTGATCCCTATCCCCTTAATCATATAATCAGTCTAAAACCTTTACATAGTTAATTAATATACTTAATCCAATGTGTTTCACACTTTACTCTCCTAAGAAGCACCCTCTCTCATAGAGGATATGATATAAGTTGGCTAAGATATTTAGATTAAGCCAATCTAAAAATATATGAATTTCTCATAGTCATGTTTAGAGTGAATATTTGAAGGTTCATATGTTGATTCAATAATAAATAAATAAATAAATAAATCAATAAAATATAAAGATAAAAATTATTCATAGGTGAAACCCATTCTTATGGTGTCTTGGATAAATATTGTGATAAAAACTAGTTTCTACAATCACGTGTAATACATATTATATAATTACCCTACACTTAGGGGTATATCCAGTCCATAAATTTTATATCCATCCATTTATATCATAAACCACATCCTAAACTATCCCATCATACCCATCCTTCTCACTACCTTTGACCTTGATGAAGATGCAGAGTAAATTGTGAGACCTATTCTAGAAACATAGTAGTAAATCCTCAAAATGGTGCTTTGATAAATGGGCACTTAGTTATTATGTGACATGATCCTTTGAGATCCATAATCCATCCCTATCTATATAATCTATCCCTAATACATACCTATCAATTCATAATCATTTCAAATCCATTCCCTATCCATCCATAATCTTTCATAATCATTCATAATCGATTCCTATCCATCTGAATCATCCCTAATCCATTCATATTCACCCTTAATCCATCCCTAACCATCTTATCCAACCTTATTCATCCATCGTCATCCCTAATCACACTCTCATCATCCCTAATCACCCTTAATTATTGTCCTAAATCCTTCCAACCTTCCATTCACTATTATTTTCAACCTTGATGTTGTAAAATGTTTCCCTTTACTCATTGCCTCATCAAAATTTTAAACTAATTATAAAATCCAAGAAATCAAAAAAATTAGGAAATCCATAAAATCCATAAAATTCAAACAAATAAGAAAATCCATAAAAATTAGAAAATGCTTGAAATCCAAAAAAAAATTAAAAAATCCCAAAAACATTAGACAATGCATAAACATCTAGGAAAACCATAGGAAGGACACCAAATTCCAAATCTATTTTATTATCGTTAATCTTGTTAAAATATTTATTCTAAAATAATCAATTAAAGATTCATTGAGACATATATCTCCCAAATAAAATATTGCAACTTCATTGGGATATATCATTCCCAAGTCAAAGCTTGTAATTTTCCCATTATATATTCTTCTTAATCCAAGCTAGTACATAAATAATTACCTAGGGCATGCCAAATATATCAATCTAATTAGTCACCAAACATGGGGTTTTAACTTGATAAGGGATGTCACATTTGCCTTTTTGGGTTTTTTTTATGTGTGTTTTTCGTTGCTTATTTGTTTGTGTGTTTTATTATCTCTTTTTGTTTTGTCTATATCAATCCAATGACATATTAAAATAAGGCCATGATGGTTTTCCATAGTAGGGTGTATATTTTCATGTGTTATATAAAAAATAAGGTTGATAAAAAATTCAAAATTACATGCAAGATTAATGGCATGTCCCTTTCATCATCACATAAATATATCCCAATTTATTGAATCCATGATGTCCATCAACATAAACATTAATAATTAATCCATGAAATTGGTTAACCCCCTTATTCTATTCTTTAAATAATTATTATAAATCATAGTCAATAAATAATCCATCAAGAAATATCATTCCATAATCAAAGCTTACACCTTTATCATCAATATATATCATTCCTAATCTATTCCCTTACATATATCTTTACTTGAGGCAAGTCCAAGCTAACATATTTATCGGTATACATTTTTCCTAATCTACCCCATTGTATATATCATTTATTTTGGAAACATAAATCAAAATATGCAAGACATAGCTCAAGTTATCTAATATTATCCATCCATTTAATCCATTCATGTTTACCATCATCATACTCATTCATCCATGGTTCATTCTCACTATCTATCCATCCTCAACCTTCAAGTCACTAACTACATGTGCATCACTAACATTTATTCATGCCTATTATACTTATCCCCACCCATCCATTTTAATTCACATTCTTAAATTATAAGCCCTCCTCTTATTTTAAGAGATCATTCATATATTTTTTCTTAGCATGACCTATTAATGGGGCCTCATATCCTACATCCATAATGCCAACAAGGGAAATCCTCATGTTTCAATTTTTTTGGATTCTTCATTATTTTAAATTATGTTACTCAACCCATCATCTTACAATTCATTTTAAAAAAGGATTAAAATATAGCTAACTCATTTCCACCACTCGTGTCAACACTTACCTAACATAATCACCTTTCATACCAACCCTAATTTAATCATAATTTCTTCCATAATCATTTCACCCATGCTAAAACCTAATTTTACCATCCATACCAAAACCTATTTCAATCATCATTCCATTATTAATTTTTTAATTAGTGTCAAACTCTAATTCCTTTTTCATTATATAACCCTAATCACATTTCTATACAATTTAATCTAACACTTTCTCTAACATAACCCCCTTAATAAATTAATCATCAATCATACTTGCACATTGTCCTTGTCTAAACCCCATAAAATTATAATCCAAATTACTCAAATAATTAATCATATTAGGAAGTTGATTAATATCAATCCAAAAATCCATGTAAATCCTATTTCTATAATATCTAAAATCAATATCATCACATCAACCTACATCCTTAAATCAGCTTGAAAAATATCATCAAATCCAAGAATAGGGAGAAATTTTCCAATCAAGTCATTATTATTCAATATAAATCCCTACATCATCAACCCTTCACATTATTGAGCCAATTCACCTCACTCAATGAGTATTTTGATTTAATCCTAGCCATTCATCCTAAATCATATTTGACCATCTATATACTTATAAAAAATATATAGAGTCCCTATGTTTATAAAAAGCTTACATATCCTAACACATTCTTCCAATTGAGAAAGAAAATATTGTGATCAAGCCATAAACTTATCAATAAAGTTATTAATCTTACAAGGGGACATGCTACCATATTATATGTGCATCACCAATTGAGAAAACACATCCCAATCTCAAATTTAAATAAATTTTCATCAAGAGGGGATTATTCATTTGGGTAATTTAAGGTGTGTTTAAAATCCTTCTTTATCTCAATTGGAGGTGTTTTTATCTAGTTAGAGTAGGAGTTTAAATGTTTGTTTGAATTTCTAACTTGTATTGCTCTAACTTTGCATTTCACAAAATCAAACTAGGACCTACTAATAATGTTAATCAGTATTGTTTTATATTTTAAGTTTTATAAAAAAAATGAAAAAAAATGAATGCATTAGGGATATATACCATTCAAACATGTAAAATGGCTATTTTAGATTTTCCTTAGTGACCTAAAATAGTAAAAAATCAAAGGGAAACTAAAAAATTAAACAATTAAACTTGATAATATACAAAATATGATGGAATGGTCACATCTTAATGTTTTTTGGATTTTTATTGTGTAACTAGACTATGCAAGTATGTATATAGAACTTTATGTCAATTTTGGGCCTCTAAATATAAAGGGATAAGATTAATAACTATGTTAATTTTATCCTAGACAAGAATGTCAATCAAAGAATTTTTTTGTTGTACCTATCCTCCTATGCTAACCATTTATGTGATATTTTATATATTTTGAATTCTTCTATGCTCATGCACTAATAGATGTCGTACCATACTAGGTTTTCACTTCACTAAATTACTGGAAAATACATTTTAGTTTTCCTATTCAATGCCTTTAACCTATATTGACAAATGAAGTTAGAGAAAAATTTAAGGGAATAAGTATATGGGTTAGATATCCACAAGGTGGGATCACAACTATGTATCTCACATGTTGGAAATAGACCCCTCATATTTAATGTGTAGAGTGAATGGAGGATTGAAATATGAAGCTCAACTTTCTATCCCTAAGATACTACACACTCTACATGATATTTTATAATGTTTTTCTTTTTGTATAATACTATTTTTTGATATCAATATGTAAGAAAACATATATCAATATGAAATGTGGCTAGATTGTAATTTTATGGTAATTATCCATTTTTATCTTCATTCTTATTGAAAAATTCTAAGGAGATTTGTATATATAGACATATAATGTTTTGAATTAGTGATCTACTGGTGCACAAATTTTAACAATAAAAAGTTGAAAAAATAAAAACATGGTTCCAAACATAAATAATTCAAATTATGTTAGGGGGTCATGTAAAATAAAAAGAGATGGGATCACTGAGCTTGCTAATCTCACCCATGGTAAGATTGGTGGTCTTGATGATCTTGCCCATAGTAGGATTTACAAACCATTTTTCCCATACAAATAAATATAATTGGTAAAAAATAATAACAAATACATGGACCATATAGATAATAATAAGAGAGGAATATAAATACAAATCATGCTAGTAAGAGCCTAATCTTGAACATTGATCTATTTTCATAAGTTTTAGTAAAAATAATAGTAATAATAAAGTTTATACCAAAATTTGGTGTCCACATAATGTATCTATTTTAATATACATATGTGATTTATACATGCATGAATCAAATTAAAAAATACATAATTGAAGTGTATACCTTAATTTACCATCGAGAGAGGAGAATGAAGCTTTTATGTTATGAGTACATCCACACATTTTTCCACTTCAAATTTTATTTAGGATAATTGTCAACAATGACCAATTGACAAAAATTAATCAAATAAATATCCTTCTCATAGTAAATATTGTAAAAAATAAATTTTAATTCCGTATTGGAAAATGAAACATGGGAAGGAATACACCTAATTTCTGTTTTCCCAAATTGTCCAACATTTATTTTTATCTAAACTTTTTAGAGGCACTGAAACATAATGAACACTTCTATGGGAGTTTATATGAATGCAATACATTTATTAATCAATAAATTAGATAAATATACTCTTTTAATAATATGAAATACTACTTAGAAACCTTCATTCTAGGACAGTCTAAAAAATGCTCGTCTGAATTTATCTTATGAGGAAAGTACTCTAAAACTACTCATAAAAGTTTGCTCCATAATTTTGGTCAAATAGTTTTCTTTCTAAATATTTTAAAATTACTTGATATATCCCAAATCTTTAATGTTAAGGATTTAATAACCTATTATACATTCACTAATCTCAAAACAATATAGTTATAATCACCATGTGTAATAATATTGAAAATGGTTGACACCAATTTTAAATTTTCATAAAACACATGCAACCTTCATAAAATATTACATGAAAGTGTTCATATAAGGTTAAATGTAGGTAACCAATAATTTCCAAACCATCATATAAATATCTATAAGTTACATTTATAGATCAATTAACTATGTGTAACTCTATGGAGTATAAGTGTCATATAACGTAGGAAAGATAGCATCATGCAAGCCTCAATAAAAAATATACTACTTTGGTGAGTATAAATGTTTTAGAAATGTATCCTCATAAATGGTTCAATATATGTGATGCATCCTCAATGATGATGATGAGTCAAATGGGGAATCAACATGCCCCATCATAGATATAAGTGGAGAGATAGACCAATGTCCATGTGAGAATCATGTAGAATAGATAACCGTACATGAAGCTCAAAAGGTGGATGCATCATCTAATGAGGATGATATTTAATGATAAAATAAATTTCCCTAGTGTATATAAATGTATAATATAATATAAATATATCAATAGATGTATTACATGGCAACACTAATCATGCATCTTTGTATATGTAAGATAATACCATATTTGTAAGAAGAAATAATGTAAACACACTAGACATGAGGGTGTGACAAAAACATATATGTCAATATAAGTATCATGAAGATATAGGTGTGGGTATCATGCACCCATAGGAATATATATGTGTGTGTGTGTGTGTGTGTGTGTGTGTGTGTGTGTGTGTGTGTGTGTGTGTGTGTGTGTGTGTGTGTGTGTGTGTGTGTGTGTGTGTGTGTGTGTGTGTGTGTGTGTGTGTGTGTGTGTGTGTGCGTGCGTGCGTGCGTGCGTGTGTGTGTGTGTGTGTAGTAGACACACACACACACACGCACGCACGCACACACGCATGCACACACACACACACACGCACGCACGCACGCACGCACACACACACACACACACACACACACACACACACACACACACACACATGGTGAATGGGGATCATGTGTAAGGTGAATATGATGATGGTGAGGATGTACTCATATGCATAACATATGTCAAATTAATAACTCATAAGGACCATTTAGGTATAATAACCATGTTGTAAATACATAAGTAATATACTAATTGTTGTTTCCCAAAAATATCACTCATTTTTGGGACAACATTTGAACTATTTTGGTCCTCAGACCAAAATAATCTCTACCCTTCTTGAAATTTGTTCTAACCATTCAAATTCCTCATTTTTCAAGCTTCTCAGGAATCTACGGACTCTATAGGAAGAAAATCTATGGACTCTGTAGGAAGAAAATCTACAGACTTTGTAGGCCAAGTTCAACAAACTTCACAGGTTGATTTCTATGGACTCTATAGGAAAGAAGCAAGCTCTCAACACTTAGGTGATTTCAAAGTTGGTTCAATGACAAGGCTCAACCAAAAGTGTTCATCGGCAAGCTTCTAAGAAAGGATTGAACCATTGGACCATTGAACCTTGAACCATTTTGGTTCAACGGGTTCAATGGGTTCAAGGTTCAACATCAACAGCAAGAGTTAAATGCATTGGTTCAAAGGTTCAAAAAGTTCAATGGACTAATGGTTCAACACACTCAAAGGCTTCTACAGGTAGGTTTAATCAAAAGAACAAGTTTCCAAGGCTTGAACCATTGAACTGTTGAACCATTGAACCACTTTGGTTCAAAGGTCCAATGAGTTCAAGGTTCAACATGTTCAATGACCAAATGGTTTAACGCATTTGGTTTAAATAGATTAAAAAGACTTAGCCAAATAAAAAGAATGAACTGATTGAACTGATGAACCATTAAACCACTTTGGTTCAAAGGTTCAATGAGTTCAAGGTTTAAAGTTCAATGGGTTCAATGAGGCTTGTTTCAAATAATCTTAGTTCAAGCAGTCAAAGGGAATGAACCATTGAACTATTGCACCAAAGTTGGTTCAATCGGTTGGTTCAATTGGTAGGTTCAAGGGGTTGACCCAAAGCCAAAGGATCAAACAGCCCTTGCAGAGGGCGGTGAACCAAGGCCTAGATACCCTTGTAGAGGGAAGTGAGCAAAAACATGACAGATGTCAGTAGATGTTATCACGTGTCACAATTTGAAATTCACATAAAATTGACTAAGGCAAATTTCCAAGCTCAAATAGCCCTTGAAAAGGGTAGGATGGAGGCAAATGGACCAATTCAAAGGCCAAAAGAGCAAAGGGATTTCCTTCAGAAAAGTTCCCCCGACAAAAGTAATAAAGAAACAATTCCTTCAGGGAAATTGTCTGAAAGAATTGCTTTAGACTTTTTCCTCTGAAAGAAAGAAAAGATCAAGAAATTCCCTTAGTGGAAAGACTAAGGTAAGACACAAATTCTTTCAGACTTCTATCTGAAGGAATTCCTTTGGACAAAAAGTCTGAAGAAATTTGGGGAAGTTGTGGGAGAAAAGCCTGAAAGAATTTTTGAAGGCCAAAGACAAAGCAATCGAAACAATTCTTGCAGACTTTTTGTCTATGAGAAATCTCCAAAGGACTCTAAAGACACAAGGCCATCAAAGGACCTTGAATGGTAGGTGCCCTTGTGGGGGACTCTCGAATGCCAAATCAAAGGACACTTCCCCAAAGTCGAAGGGTCACCTTCCCTTCGAGAGGATGCAAAACAAGAAATCTAAAGGAAGCAAGTAGCAGAAAAGGTTGAATCAAGAGAAAGCCAAAGAAAGTCCAAGGGGTGATGTGCCTGAAGACATCAAAGTCAAGAACGGTGAACTAGCCATTGGAAATTCAAATGTAGTGATGGGTGCATGAATGTCAATTCAAGGTTCGTAAAATAGCTGTTAATTTTGAATAGCCTTAAAGAAGAGCCAAAGAACTTAGTGACACACCAAAAGAATCCCAAAGGCCATTTGAAAACCACTCGAAGGGTAGATACCCTTATGGGGGGCTCTTCTTGATCCAAAACGGACCCGAATGCATTCAAAGGCTTTAAGGCCAAGACTAGCAGGAAGCGACTAACAAATAGAACATCAAATTGAATTAAGGACCCAATTCAAATAACCAAAAAAGGAGGAATGATGAGGAAGGACTAGAAACATTTACACATCAGATATGTTTCTAGAAGTAGATTTCCAGGTGGATATTGAAAGAAGCAAACTTTCAATAGCGTGACTTGTTTCTTTGCATTGAGAAAAGCAAATGGGTAAATGCCCCTATGTTCCAGCATGTCTTCTTAACAAAATTCAATGCAACATGATGTGTTACTACTCCCAAGTCCTTCTTGAAGAGGCTATGTAAGGGACTCTCTTGTTATTGTAAAAATATCTCTCTCTGATTATTAAAAACAAAACTCTGCCTAAATTGAAAGGCATTACTGAGACTTTGAGCTCAGATTGTTGATCATATTTTGTTAATGGAATAAGAAATCAAGTGACTTTTCAAACTTTGTGCTATGATATCATTTTTATTGGGGAAATTATTCTTATGTCTTTTTCCTTAATATATTTTTTGTTCCTTTAATTCAATAAGCAGAATTAGTGAAAGTAGTCAGGAAGGCATCCTGAAGCCAACTGTGGAGAGACTTTGTGCACCCACAATTGCTTTTAGTGTGTTTTCTTTTTAATTCTGTGTAAAGGACCTTGGGATGACTTTGTGCCCTCATTGTCCTTCGTATCTCACTCTTGGGCAATTTAGGTGGAGACTTTGTGCTACATCTCAATTTGCTAGTTACTACAACCTTGGTTACATTTTGCAATTACTACCAGAAAGATTCTTTTGGTTTGTTGAATGGTACTTATAAAAGAAGAGGAGTGCTTTCTATCATTATCCCTAAGATTTATCCTTTGATTTGCATGCATCATCTCTAAAAAATGAGAGGGATGATTTATCTTACCCTTGATTATTATGTTTTGTTTATATATATATATATATATATATATATATATATATATGTATATGTATATGTATATGTATATATAGGGAACCTCCCCTTGATGAGAGGAGAGATTAGTCTCCTTTTGATGTGTTAAATCTACACATTTGGCCAACCAATCTTCCTACTTTGGATGATCAGACCTATTTTGATTAACAGTATATTGATTGACAAAGTAATCAACCAACAATTTTTGGTGACTCCGCTGGGGACATAACCCATTATTGTTATAACCTATCCATTGTACTCTGTTTTGGAAGAATGAACTACTCCAGTGTTTTCCCATTATAAAAAATTTCCTCCCAGCCTCGCGTAATAGTTTTTGGTGACTCCACTGGGGATATAGTTATGTGCATTCTAAAACCTCAAGTTTTAGATGAAATTAGTCTCTACCATTATCCATTATAGACTCCATTCCATTTATGTGTTTTACCCATTATTATTATAATCTTACCATTCACCTCCACACTAACTGGGAAAGAACACACAGTTTAAAGCCTCAAGATTCAAACTAGAGCAAGGTCAATTCTTTTCCATTTTTGTTTCATAATCTAGCAGATTCAAGGTATACATGAAGCCAAAGGGCTAAAGATATTGTTGACCCTATATTCGATTTGGTACAACAAAGTAATTTTGATATGTTTCCTTCACCATCTCGCCTCTAATGAACCAAGACCTTTCCTCCTACTAAAGTCAGATCTCCATTGCTAGACGAAGTATCCACTTTTGCTATTGATAAAGCTTTACCAGTAATTACCCATCTAAGATTTGATATTCCCCCTTTTCATAGTCATATAATGGCAGTTTAAGGCCCCTGGGGTAATTATTTTGGTCCTCTCAATCTTACTCCACCTCTACATGAGCTTCCACGTAGTTCAAGGAAGAATTTCCCCAAATTCTATGGTGATGGGAAAGTTCATCCTGATGTACACATTACAGCCTCCAACACAGCCTATGGCATAATTGGAGTAGAATTTGAAGATGTAGCAATTAAGCTATTTGTAGAAACATTACAAGATGCTACTGCAGATTAGTTTTATCATCTACAGGCTCGGTCAGTAACTAATTGGAATACCCTCAAAGCTAAGTTTGAAGCCAGATTCAAACCTCTAGAAGATGCACATGCACTTTTGGCTCAACTTACACAGATGAAGAAAGAACCTCATGAACCAATGAGGGACTTCATAGCCAAGTTTGACAAATTGAGGAACATAATTCCTGTAATTGCTCAACCTACAGCTGAGAATCTCAAATGCTTCTTCATTAATTCTCAGTTATCTAAAGTAAGTTTTCTTTTAAGATGTGCTAGTCAAATAGATCTTGTTGTAGCTCAACATTTGGCCACTGAGGTATAAGATGATCTCATCTTAGTAGGGAAGATAAGAAGAGATCCAAAGAGAAATAGACCTTCATCATCTTCTAAATATTCATCTACAGGCACCATAGATCCAATGGTGCAAAAGTTGGCAAATGAGTTACTTGCTCTTAAAAAGAAAATGGTGCAAGGAATGTCTTCTACTCCTTCATACAGAGATATGCTAAGAAGGACATTTCCAAATCAATCATATCAGGGTAATGCTACCAAGAATCAAGGGCAACAAAATCATCTTCCTCCCCCACAAGGAAAATTTACCCTGGAAGCTCCTGCAATCAATTCAGCAATGGGATATCTTGAAGTAGAATCAAAGTTCTCTTTCCAGCCTAAATTGAATCAAGAAAATGACATTGATCTCCTTGTAGAAAATCAAGAAGAATCAGCTGGTGACTCCCACATTAGTTTTTTGAACTACCAGGATGAACCCAAAAGTAAAGGAGAAGCTTTTGATGGATCATATGCAGTTTTTACTAGGTCCAAGAACCAATCAATCTAGCAAGCTGATAAAGGGAAGATAAAGGAGCAATCTCAACCAAAAATTTCAATTGATAAGCATGGAAAAAATCTACCTTACCAGTCAAAGGATCTGATGATCACCCAAAAAGTAAGTACATCAGTTTCACCTTCACCTTCTACTTCAATTTTGAAAACTAGCCCTCTCCCATCCCTCCTAAAACTCAAAAGGTTGAAATACCTTCCTCTTTACCTAGCTCAATTCAACCATTTGACATAATTGATCATGTCAAAAAACAAAAATACACATGTTTGAATTTGAATATTTGTAGTCCAATCCTGATTAATTGGATAAGTTGGTCTAATGTGTCAAGAACAAAACTATCCCTATAGGACAAGAAGCTAAAAAGGTAACTCTTGATTCACCAAAGAACATGCCCATTCTAAATAATCTTGTCATTACCCCTCCAGCTGCCCTTGGGAAAATAGAACCTTTCTATGTTTTCCTGTTAATAAATGGCCACAAGCTAAGTAATTGTATTATAGACTCAGGCACATTTGATAATGTCATGCCTGCTAAAGTAGTTGAATCTCTTGGCCTCACACTAACCAAGACATTTGGGAGATGTTTCTCCATGGAAAACAAGCAAGTACCATTGCTAGGGCAAATCAAAGATGCCTAATTTGCATTTGCAACGTTTCCAGACAAAAGAATCAAGATGACTATCTTGGTGGCCAATGTCCTAGCATCTTATGGCATTTTGCTTGGACAAAATTTTTGCAAGGACATGGGAGGAGAACTAAGCATGGACCTGTCTGAGGCAAGAATCCCAGTCAAAGGCGTAATGAAGAGGTTGCTCCCTAAAAAGGAGGCAAAATATGTGGTTACTCAAACATCAACTCTTGAAGCTCAAATTCTTTTTGAATCCTTAGGTATGGGTAACTACTTTCTATCTATAGATGAAGTGCATGAAACACCTGCTAAAATTCTTAAAAGTGTCTACCTAGAAATCAGTTCAACTAGAATAATAGAAGAACTAGTAGGTTGTAATACAAATGAAGAAGGACCCTCCCTCTCTAATGAAGAAAAGTTTAAAGAAAAATTAGTGTCTGATGAGGTATGGACTCTGGAATTTGATGGAAGTTGTTCCTCTACAAGTTTGGTAGCTGGGATTGTGTTGATATCTCCTCAAGGGGATATGTTTCCTTCATCTTATAAATTACAATTTAGCAACACTAACAATATAGTTGAATATGAATCTCTGTTGCTTGGATTGAAAGTTGCTCAAGACAAAGGCATCATGTTTCTTCATGCCAAAAGAGATGATGAATTAGTGGTTTGTCAATTGAGAAACTTATACCAAACCAAGAATGAAAGATTATGCCACTATCACAACCTGGTTTGGGACCAAATTGAAAGCTTTGATGCTTTCAACATTTCTGCCATACCCAGGAAATCTAATGATAGAGCTGATGCACTTGCTATTTTAAGAACTCTTTTAGTTCCTCACTCAGATTTCAAAGAAGATAGGTATACTATTGAGTTAGTCTGTAGACCAAGTGTTCTTGACAATGCTGATCATTCGCAAGTATTCAATGATGATCATCAAATCATTGCCTTCCTGGAATGAAAAGACAATTTTGAACAACTACATTTTGAAGGCAGTGAATATCAAAAGTATGAATCAGCCTTTGAATCTAATTCAAAGATAAATGAAGAATTCTTATAGCTAAAAGGGAATAAAATTCCCAAAGGCTTGGTTTCTCTTGATAAATTGTTTGACAAGCATGATAGATTCATCAAACAACAGCAAACAGATTCAAGTTTCTCTCAGGGATTCGATCAAGTAAATCTGACTACTAAAGAAAATCCCAAGATGGTTAACATTGGTAAGTGTTACACCCCTAAACAAAGATTCAAGTTTAACACTTTACTCCATCAATACATGGATGTCTTAGCATATTCTTATGATGACTTGAAATCTCTCAGACCTAATGAAATCTGCCATGACATTCCTCTCAAGGCTGACTCAATGCCCTATAAGTAAAAATCCAGACAGTACAATCTAAAAATATTAGGTACTATTCTATTTGAGATACAAAAAATGTTAAATGCTAGAATCATCTTCCCAATCAATCATTCCACATGGATTGCAAACATAGTGCCTGTAAGGAAGAAGAGTGGTGAAATTTGCATTTGTGTAGATTTCAAGAATCTGAATTAGTCATCTTTGAAAGATAATTACCCTTTGCCAATTATGGATCAAGTGATTCAAATAGTGACAGGTTCAAAGATGTTATCAACGCTAGATGGCGTCTTAGGATATAATCAATTTGAAGTTAGTGAAGCAGACCAACACAAGACTACATTCACCACACCTTGGGGTACATTTGCATATAGAAGAATGCCTTTTGGCTTGATAAATGCTGGTGCCACCTTTCAAAGAGTAATGGACTTAGATTTCAAAGATGCGATAGGTAAATTTATAGTGGTATACCTTGATTACTTAACCATCTTTTCAAAGAATTGATCTGATCATGTACACCACTTATAACAAGTGTTGGAGTGTTTCCGCTAGAATGGTATTTCCTTAAACCCTAATAAGTCTATTTTTGGAGTAATAGAGGGGAAACTTCTTGGACACATTATGTCTAAAGAAGGCATAAAGATTGACTCAGATAGAGTCAAGTCTATTCAAGAGCTTAATTTGCCTACAAATAAAAATGTTGTTCACTCTTTCTTCAGAAAGGTGAATTTCTTACGGAGGTTCATCCCCGAATTTGCTGAGAAGACTAAACACATTGTGAACATGATGAAAGGGAAGACCACCTTTAGCTAGAATAAAGAAGGCAAGTCAACATTTTAAGATATCAAGATTGCCATTGCCCATGCCCCTACCTTGGTTTGTCTAGATTACAACAAAGATTTCATCATATACAACTATGTTTGTGAACACACGCTTTCAACAATTCTTGTTCAACAGGACAAGGAAGGTATGGAATCTCCTATTTCTTTCATGATTTTACCTCTCAAAACCCATGGTATGAAGTATTCAAGTGTAGAGAAGCATGCTTATGTAGTGGTGAAAGCAGTCAAACATTTCCGCTTCTATATCCTGAATTCACACACTACTGCCTTAGTTCCTGACACTATAGTCAAGTCCATATTAACTCAGCAAGAGTTTGGCACAAAAAGAGGAAATTAAATTGCAAAGATCTAAGAATTCAATCTAGACATCAAGCTAACAAATCTGGTCAGGGGAAAAGGCCTATGCCAATTAATTGCTGACAATGAGCTAGAAGATACATAGTATGTAGAAGCTGAAGTGGAAGACATACCAGCAGTCCTTTTTGTCTCCACTACCAATGAGTGGTATTCAAGTATTGCTCATTTCCTTACTTATGGTGAATTTCCTACTCATTTGTCTTATAAAGAAAGGATGACTATCAAGTTGAAAGCTACCAATTTTGTCCTTTGGGACAATGGCTTGTACAAGAGAAGCATAGATGGAGTATTCCTTCGATATGTAGACAAAGAGAAAAAAATCCAACTTTTGAAATATTTCCACAATCTAGCCTATGGAGGACATTTTTTTCTCCTATAACTGCTCACAAGATTTTGTGAGCTAGGTATTACTAGCCAACAATTTTCCAAGATGCATATAAGTGGGTGAGAAAATGTGAACTCTACCAGCAATTTGTTGGAAGACCCAAGTTAGCTACCCTACCTCTCAAGCCAGTGATCATAGAAGAACCTTTCCAATAATGGGGGATTGATTTTATTAGGACTATAAACCCATCTTCAAGTGTTGGACATGATTATGTCATTACAACAATTGATTATTTCACCAAGTGGGTAGAAGCAATCCCAACTAAGCATACTACTTCGGAGGTTGTATGCAATTTCCTCAAGGAGAATATCATTTCCAAGTTTGGAGTTCCAACCAAAATTGTTACTGATAATGTAGCTTGTTTCACTTCCTAGGAGATTACACAATTTTGTTTCCATTATAAAATTACACTCTCTCACTTTTTGATTATTTTCCACAAGGGAATGGATAAGCCGAATCAAGCAATAAGAACCTGGTAACTCTCATCAGGAAGCTAGCACATAAAAATCAAAGGACATGGCATAAAGCATTGATTGATGCTCTATGGGTAGACAAAATCACACCAAAGAGAGCAATTGATATGTCTCCTTTTCAACTTCTTTATGGTATCAATGCTGAAATACCAATCACCTTAGAATTGCCAGCCTTGAAATTGGCAAAAGCAATTGAAGATCAGACATATGAAAGCTCTCTTGATAAGAGAATCATGTGCTTGACTAAGCTAGATGAACAGAGAACCATGGTGGTGGACTGAATTGATGCTCATCAAAGTCTAGTAAAGAGACACTTTGACCAAAAGGCCAAAAATCATGATTTCTAGATTGGGGATCAAGTCCTGCTATGGGAGAAAAGGAGAGAACCAAAAGGGATGCATGGAAAATTTGACTCCCTTTGGAGAGACCCATTTATAATTCATCAACACAATGGTGAAAATAGATTTTTGTTAAAATATCAAGATGGCACACTCTTTTCTCTACATCATAATGGGCATCATCTAAAACACTTCAACTCTTAAAGTATCAGATCATTGCATCTGCACATATGTATATTTGTATAGTTTTTAATTTTGTTTTGTTTTGTTTGTTTCCATTCTTTATGCCTTCCATTTTTGGGTAACATGACTTTGTATCCCAATGGTACACATGAAGACACTAGAGATTCTAGACTCTACTCCCTTCAATTCTTTTTTACAATTGATAGAAGTTCCCCAATTGGAGCCAGCTGTTGTTCCCTAAAAATATCACTCATTTTTGGGACAACATTTGAACTATTTTGGTCCTCAGACCAAAATAATCTATGCCCTTCTCAAAATTTGTTCTAAGCATTCAAATTCCTCATTTTTCAAGCTTCTCAAGAATCTACGAACTCTACAAGAAGAAAATCTATGGACTCTACAGGAAGAAAATCTATGAACTTTGCAGGCCAAGTTTAACAGACTTCACAGGTTGATTTTTACAGACTCTGCACGAAAGAAGCAAGATCTCAACACTTAAGTGATTTCAAAATTGGTTTAGTGACAAGGCTCAACCAAAAGAGTTCATTGACAAGCTTCTAAGCAAGGATTGAACCATTGAACCATTGAACCTTGAACCATTTTGGTTCAACAAGTTTAATGGGTTCAAGGTTCAACATCAGTAGCAAGAGTTAAATGCATTGGTTCAAAGGTTCAACAAGTTCAATGGAATAATGGTTCAATAGGTTTAAAGGCTTCTACAGGTAGGTTCAATCAAAAGAACAAGTTTCTAAGGCTTGAACCATTAAACTATTAAACCATTGAACCACTTTGGTTTAAAGGTTCAATGGGTTCAAGGTTCAATAGGTTCAACAAGTTTGTTTCAAAAAGATTAAAAGGACTTAGCCAAATAAAAAGAATGAACTGATTGCACCGATGAACCATTGAACCACTTTGGTTCAAAGGTTCAATGGGTTCAAGGTTCAAGGTTTAACGGGTTTAATGAGGCTTGTTTCAAATAATATTGGTTCAAGCAATCAAAGGGAATGAACCATTGAACCGTTGAACCAAAGTTGTTCAATCAGTTGGTTTAATTGGTAGGCTCAAGGGGTTGCCCCAAAACCAAAGGATCAAACATCCCTTATAGAGGGCGTTGAACCAAGGCCTAGATACCGTTGTGGAAGGCAGTGAGTAAAAACCTGACAGAACTCAGAAGATGTTGTCACGTGTCACAATTTGAAATTCACATAAAATTGACTAAGGTAAATTTCCAAGCTCAAACAGCCCTTGTAGAGGGTAGGAAGGAGGCAAATGGACCAATTCAAAGGTTAAAAGATCAAAGGGATTTCCTTCAGAATAGTTCCCATGGCAAAAGTAACAAAGAAATAATTCCTTTAGGGAAATTGTCTGAAAGAATTCCTTCAGACTTTTTCCTCTGAAAGAAAGAAAAGACCAAAAAATTCCCTCGATAGAAATACTAAGGCAAGACATGAATTATTTCAGACTTTCATCTAAAGGAATTCCTTCAAACAAAAAGTCTGAATAAATTTGGGGAAGCTGCGGGAGAAAAGCCTGAAATAATTTCCAAAGGCCAAAGACAAAGCAGCTAAAACAATTCTTGCAGACTTTTTGTCCATGGAAAAATTTCTATGGAAAAAGTCCATGGAAAATCTCCAAAGGAATCTGAAGACAAAAGGCCACCGAAGGACCCCGAAGGGTAGGTGCCCTTACAAGGGACTCTCAACTGCCAAATTAAATGACACTTCCCCAAAGTTGAAGGGTCACCTTCCCTTCAAGAGGATGTGAAACAAGAAATCCAAAGGAAGCAAGTAGCATAAAAGGTCGAATTAAGAGAAATCCAAAGAAAGTCCAAGGGGTGACGTGCCTGAAGATGTCAAAGTCAAGAACGGTGAACTAGCCATTGGAAATTCAAACATAGTGATGGGTGTGTGAACGGCAATTTCAAGGTTCGTAAAATAGCCGTTGATTTTGAAAATCCTTAAAGAAGATCCAAAGAACTTAGAAACCTACCAAAAGAATCTCAAAGGCCATATAAAGACCACCTCAAGGGTAGATACCCTTGTTAGGGGCTCTTCCTGACCCAAAATGGACTCGAATGCATTCAAAGGCTTTAAGGCCAAGACCAGCAGGAAGCGACTAAGGAATAGAGCATCGAATTGAATTAAGAACCCAATTCAAATAACCAAAAAAGGAGGAATAACAAAGAAGGACCAAAAACATTTGCACATCAGATATGTTTCTTGAAGTAGACTGTCAGGTGGATATTGAAAGATGCAAACTTTTGATAGCGTGACCCATTTCTCTACATTGAGAAAAGTAAATGGGTAAATGCCTCTAAATTCTAGCATGTCTTCTTAACAAAATTCAATGCAACATGATGTGTTACTATTCCCAAGTCCTTCTTGAAGAGGCTATATAAGGGACTCTCTTGTTGTTGTAAAAATCTCTCTCTCTGATTATCAAAAACAAAACTCTGCCCAAATTGAAAGGCATTACTGAGACTTTGAGCTCAGGTTGTTGATCATATTTTGTTATTGGAATAAGAAAGCAAGTGACTTTGCAAAATTTATGTTGTGATATCTTTATTTTTGGGGAAATTGTTCTTATGTCTTTTTCCTTAATATATTTTTTTTCCTTTAATTCAATAAGCCAAATTAGTGAAAGTAGTTAGGAAGGCGTCCTGAAGCCAATTGTGGAGAGACTTTGTGCCCCCACAATTACTTTTAGTGTGTTTTCTTTTTGATTCTATGTAAAGGACCTTGGGATGAATTTGTGCCCTCATTGTCATTTGTATCTCACTCTTGGGCAATTCAAGTGGAGACTTTGTGCTACATCTCAATTTGCTGGTTATTATGACCTTGGTTACATTTTGCAATTACTACCAGGAAGATTCTTGTCATTTGTTGAATCATACTTTTGAAAGAAGAGGAGTGATTTCTATCATTATCCCTAATATTTCTCCTTTGATTTGCACACATCATCTCTAAAAAAAGAGAGATGGATGATTTATCCTACCCTTGAGTATTATTTTCTATATATATATATATATATATATATATATATATATATATATATATATATATATATATAGGGAACCTCCCCTTGATGAGAGGAGAGATTAGTCCCCTTTTGATGTGGTAAACCTACACATTTGGCTGACCAATCGTCCTACTTTGGATGATCATACCTATTTTGTTTATCAGTACGATGATCGACAAAATAATCAACCAACACTAATGAATGTGTAAGATATAATAATGCATATAGGAAATACAAAAATCACAATGTGTTACAATGAAAATGGGGTGAATGGTCAAACTCACCCACCAATGTAGGTATATAGTTAATATAGCTATAAAAAAGAATAACATATGATAAAGTATGTTCAATTATAGATAATGTGATGCATGTACCATGTGGGCATGAAGATATATGTATAGATGTATTTTAATGTAATGTTAAATGTTATATCATGTGAAAAAAAATTGTAAAACACCCAAGGTGGTAGGATATAGATACTTGTCTCAAAGGCAAGAGGGAAAATTAATTTTCCCTAATATATTATTTGGATACATAACTTACATAAATAAATCCTAAGGAGACATAAGGGTATGTTTCTATCTAAGGAAGAGAAAAATATGACATATATAAATGTTCTAAGTGCATGATATTCATTTGATTTTTCAATGGTTTTCCTTTTAAAGTGAATATGCAGTTGGTCCTAATTCTAAGTCTATCTATAAAAAAAAATGAACCTAACTAATTTGGTATAATTTTTCCTTTTGTTCCTGATTTGCATTTGTGTTCTTTTTATTTTATTTTAACACTGAGTCACTAGTTTTAAACTCTCTTGATTTAATGTTTTTATTGTAAGCTTCCTTTAATTAATTTTGATAAACTCGTAGATGCTCAAGAGAATACAAACATGTCTTGTCAATAATTTATTATTTATGCAATACTTTTTATGTATATTGTTCATATTTAATTATAAATTTATGTGACACCTATATATAATAAATCTCTAGCTCAAGTGGGGGCACTACTTCTGCACCATACACAAGAGAAAATAGGGTTCCCCTTATAACTGTATAAACACTATGGCTAGTAAGGTGTAGAAAATGTAGGAAGAATCTTATAATTTTCACAAAAATTCTTTACTATTTTATTTTGGAATAATTAACCATTATCACCTATAATTTTTGGTGAGATTCCAAATTAAAAAATAATTTGCATCATAAGGAATCTACATGTGTCTTCACCCATGGTAGATTTTAAGGAAATGGCCTCAACCCATTTAATAAAATATTCAAGAGTTGTGATAATGAACTTATGTCTTTTTCATTATGTGTAAATAACATATTACAAAACACTATATGGAAAATATCCAAATTGATACTATAGTTTTTAATTCTTGAGATAATTCACATCTAAAATTACTATGTTGTCAACATTTATCACAAATTTTTGCCTATTATTGACATTATTTATCCATAGAAGGCCAATATTATCTAATTAATAGTAATTCATAGGATATTTTATTTACATTAAAATGTCCACCACATTCTCTATCTTGAACATTGTTAAAGGAAATTTTGGGTTCTTCACACCCAAGACATCTAATTTATTGACCTTAAAAAGACATATTAAAAAGAGTGTCCCTAATGATAAAAAATAAGTAGCATCTTATTGTATCTTTATATTATTATTTTTTATTAAATTTTTAGGAATAGTCTCATTAGTTTGAAAGTCATATATGTCAATAGATTAATCTAGGATGGTGTTTTCACTATCAATGTTAAATACTATAGGTTTTAATTATTGAGATAGTGCATGTGTAAAATTATTATGCTGTCAACGTTTATCACAAAATTTTGGATGTTATTGACATTATTTATCCATGTAAGGCCAATATTACCCAATTCATATTTATTCATAGAACATTTCCTCGACACTAAAATGGCCACCACATTATCTATCATGAACATCATATAAGGAAATTTTAGGTTCTTCACACCCAAGACATATAATTTATTGAACTTCAAAGGACATCTTAAAAAAAGTGTCCCTAATGATAAAAACTAAGTATAATCTTGTTGTATCTTCACCTTATTATTTTTTATGAAATTTTTAGGAATAGTCTCATTAGTTTGAAAGTCATAGATGTCAGTAGATCATTCCAAGACATTGGTTTAACTATCAATGTTAAATACTTATAGGTTTTCTAATGTTGGTAATGAAATAATTTATTATTACAATATTTTAGTAGTAAGTAGAGCATGATAATTTGTGATCTCAATAGGAACAAGTGAAGAAACACTAGCCATAAAATTACTGTGTCAATTGTTCCTTCTAGGAATATTTCCAATCTCAAAGTCATCAAAGTAATCAAACTATAGAATAAATCTTATTATGTCAATAAATTCTATTGTTTATCTTGGTAAACACATATGAATTTATTTATGACATGTTGAGAATATCCATAGACCATTATATATTTTAATTTTAAAGCATGTGTAACATGTAATCCTAGAATCAAAGCTTCATACTTAACAATATTTATAATACAGTGAATGCTCTAGTAGTATGCTAACAACATAGTTTGATCTTGGGGAGTTACAAATACAATACAAACCCAAAAGTGTGAAGCATGCTTAGATCCATCAAAATACATTGTCAAAGTTTTTTCCTTATTGGTATACATAAAAAATCATGTTTAATGGCATCACTCAAAGGAGTATAATCTACTAAGGGGGTAGTAACAAACTGATCAATAATAAATTCCCCTTTGACTAATTGTTAGGTTATAAATGTAAGACAAATTCCACAAGTAACATAACCCACTTAGATTTTCACTTAGAAAACTAAGTCTTAGACATTATATACACAAAATAATCAAGCTTTGAAATAACGTAGTTATATATATTAAGCATCTAGTATATATATATTTTGTGTAGAAAACACAACTAATAATTTTTATTCCATAAAATTACATTTATTTTAATAATAAAGTAGTGTACGACTTATGTAATAAATTGGTCTTTCTGTATGGTTGTCATTATATTGTGCTAATAAATTTTATCAAAACATACTTAGTGGAAAATATATATATAGTATTGATAGTCCTTTAGGGATAATGGGTATCACAACCAGTGGAGTAGCTATATATTTCTTGATTTTGAAAATCTTTTGACAATGCTTACCGCATTCAAATTTTGTTCCTTTTCATAAAAATATAAAAAAGGGTTGGGTTTTTCAACCAACTAAGCCAAAAACCATCACATGACCTTAGTTTTTACCTTTAAAATGTTTTATTTATTTTAAGTTGGTAGGAGGCATATAAATAATAAATTTTACTTTTTAAGTATTAACTTCAATGCCTCATTGATAGATTTAAAAAAACCCCAAAAGTCTTAGATGTGACACCAAAGACACACATATTTGGATTTAATTAGACATTTTATTTATGAAATTATTCAAATATTTTTATTAATTCATTAACATGGTTTTTTAACTTCTTTTATTTTCCCAAATATCATCAACATAATCTCCAACAATGTCATGCACCTAATCATGAAAGATGTAAAATTAGCACCAAAATGTTTTAGTTTGAAGGGAATGAACACATCATCAAATGTACCCAAATTAGTGATAAGTTCATTATTACAAAATGATCAATTTTTATTTGATTTTAGCTAATAAATCTATCCATGAAGAAGATAATTTCATACCTAGCATTAGAATACAAAATCATATCAATATTAGGTAGAAGGATATCATCCTTGGGAAAAACTTTGTTTAAGTCTATAGAGTCATTAAAGATTTATATGTGTCCATAATGTTTCACAACTAATATGATGTTAGACATTCAAGATAAATAATCAATGGGTCTAATAAATCCCCCATTCAACAATTTTTTATTTGAAAAATAGAGTAATTTTAGGATGCATCTTTCAAATATTTTTCTTTGTTGGTTTATCATCTAGATTAGTTATTAGATTATGAAATGATATGAATGGATCAATTGATAATTACATAAAAAAACAAAAGAAAAAAATTATGGATAATCTATTAAAATTTATAAATGATATTTATATTATTTTGGCATTAATGATGCACTAACAATTATAACTTTAACATGTTCTTTAATACCATAATTAAAGTTATATATTTCTTCACTTACAAAATCATATCTATCCTTAATTTAAATCATAATAGGCAAATATTTAGGACCATCTAATGGTACATATTCCTATATAGTAATAGGATCACACTCACCAAAGTAAGCACAATGATTAAACCCATGATGGAATCTTGTTTTATGATGACAATATGGTAAATTAGCATGAAAACCCAAATATTATTTAAGAGATTCATAATTGTAAAAAGTGTAAAGTATAACTAACTTATTTGAATAATTTTCATCATTAATCTCTAGATATTTGAGTTATAAAGAGGAAACATTATAGACATCTTTTTAGAAAGTCATATTAGCCTTGAAAAAGAGATCATGTAAATATTTATATGTTGTATCAGTATGGTGTTTTTGAAAATAAAGAGTCCCATTTTTTTTAATTGTAAATTTTTCTCCTTAGTGTCAATACTATATCCAAGATGTACTTTGAATTATGAGAAGTGGGGATTATTGGATCAATAATTCCTTGATCATTTCACCCTAATTGACAACCTTTATATCCCATGTTTTTTGCACAAGTATAACCTTTTGAATATTTATCTAAAGTAATATTTATTAAACCATTATAATACATAGATTGATTATAATTAAAAATTTATCCATCGTAGGTTACTTACCCTTATCCATGAGAGGTGTGTGTTATTAAGCATGGAATTAGGGAATGGTCACCCATAATCTTTAATAGAATATTGAAGTTTATCAATACCAAACATATGAATGTAATTTCCATACATTCTAAGTGTAAAATTAAACTTGGATAAATTTTCATCTATTCTCCAAGGTTTATCACAATCAAATGTATTATTATACTTACTAACAACACTATTACTAGATTCACTAGATTTAATCACATCATATGTATTTATTTGATCTCTAGGAATAAAATATTATGGTGTTATGATATTTGGTTTAGTTTTGTTAAAATGTGGAACAATTATTTCCTTAGGTTACACATGTTTATAGTATCAAAATTAAAATCACCCACAAAACAAGTATAAATGTACCCAAGTCATGAAGGAATTTTAAACATCTATATAATGTAGAGGGAATATAATACATGGAAAGAGTCTATGGTATTCCTTATGATAGGTTATAGTTGAATTAATTAGATATCAATTGAAATTTTATAAATATATTCTTAGGTTAAACACCTATTTTCAACATGATTTTTAGCAAAGTAATTTTTGATTGATTATTAAATTCTTGGATGACCATATTTTATGGTGTGAGAAGTTTATGATCAATTCCAATTCCATTAAGGAGGAATACATCTCTCCATCTATTTAATCATAAACCATTATCTAAGAGGACCCTATTGATTCCTATGTTCTTTAATTTAACTTGAACATATAAAATAATGTTTTGATCAATAATTTCTCTAGGTGTTAGATCATGGACATCAAAGGAGATGAGGTGTTCTTTGTATTGTAGTATCTTAACAAGAGAATTAAAGTAAGAAATTTATATGTTGGTTGGTAAAATAAAATCACACAAAGAAACCCTTAATATGTTTATGAATATATTTAATTATTTAATAAATTATATACTAAATATATTGGATTGTGTATTTTATAATTGATCCACTAAATCCTATGACTTGTTAATCTAAATCCTTGAAGGAGGTGATATCTTTGAGGTATTTTTAACCTAATATGATAATATAAATGAGGTATAGTGACATTGTGTGCCCGAACCCTTCAGGTTATCATGATGTTAGTCTCATAGTGTGCTATCTTATATTTTTTAATAGTAGAATCACAAAAAAGGACATTAATGGCTTTTCTATCATCATATAACTCAGGGAAAACAACTATATCATAATTAATTCCACAATCCATTATCTAGTGAGAGATAATAGGAAATGATCAAGTAATAAATGATAAACAATTTCTCAATAACCACTAAGATAAATATATGTAAATTAAAACTACCCCATATTCATTTTCAAAAGTTAATATAACATGAAAATGTAAGCTACCATGATGTAATATAGTCATCACAAACTCAAATGTGAAACATTAAAGAAAAAATCTAATATTTTGAATAATCATAATGATTCAAATAAGTGATATACTTGAATCAAGGCACAATAAATATAAAGGGTTTTTAAGAATACATAAATCAACAAATAACAAACATGAAAAAAATAAACCCTAAGAATTGTTAAATATACATGCTTTAAAAGCAAAAGGTGTAAGCATCACTTTATAAAAGGTGGACATGTTCCAAAAATTAGAAAGTAATTGAAATACAAATAAGGTTTGTTCAAAACCCATAGAATAAAATACATATTTGAAAATCTAAAAAATAACCATGAACCCCTAAGAAAAAAGTACAAGTGTTTTATAATGGAGGGGTTCACCGAAAAAATTATATGTAAAGTGTTTATATATTAAACAAAAAATGAATTCACTAGGGAGATATACCATTCATTCATGTAAAAAAATAATTTTAGATCTTCCATAGGGTATAAAATAGTAAAACAACAAAGGGAAATTACTAAAATTGATATTTAAAATTGAAAAGATACCAAAGATGATGGAATGATGACACCTTGATCTTTTATTGATTTCTGAGTGCAAATATAAAATGTGTTGGAATGTATCTATCTTTATGTTAATTTTGGGCTTCTAATTATGTAGGGATAAGATTGACACTTACACCAATCATACCATGTGAGGGATCATTGATCAACTGATTTGACCATTGTACCTATCTTCTTGTGATGATCATGTCCTATGATATTTTTTAGTTCTAAATTATTATGTGCCCTTACACTATTAGATGTTGTACCTTTTTATACCTTCACTTTATTAATTTTTTAATGCATTTGACCTATCTTTCCATATGATGTAAAAACTTGAAGGGGAGAAGTATTTGGGTCAATAAATTGCCAAGGTGGGGTTGTAACTATATATCCTACATGGTGGAATACTACCCCTCATAGTTCATTTTCAATGTGAATAGAGGATTGAGATAATAATCTCAAAATTATCTCCTTAAAATTAAATTTAGTCTACATGATATTTACTTATGTATTTATTTTGGTACAAAATTATTCTTTGATATCGACCCATACGAAAAAATCTAGAAATATGAGTGTGCATTGTCCAAAACTTAGAAGTTCTGGTTGATAAATATTTCAATAGCATAGAAATAACATAGTAACAATGAATTCTCTGAGAAGAGATGTAGTATTACTCAAGATTGCAATACAAATATATGCTTATCTCTGGGAAGAGATGTATGTCTTCACATTTTGGGTTACCTCTTCATTTATACACATTTTAAAAGCACAGGGAGGATGTGGAAGTAACCAATCTCAAGAGAGATTAAGTGGTTTGACTTCCAAGATTTAAAACAATATAGAATTTGAGGAATTACTATTTTTAGAAACTTACTATTTTTTAGACTGCACTACTAAAATTGAAAATTAGGGCACTTCTATTGGGTTTTCAAGGGTCAAAATTCATTAAGAAAATCTTAATTCCATCTCATGAATTTCTCCTCATTCTTATCTTTCCAACGGTTCAAATGGTGAGTCAATTGGAGCTACGGTGCAAAAGTTATGTCTCCCAGAAGTTCTAGCATCAATTGGGGTGGAACTATCACCCGAATTGTCACCTAAATTGTTGCCCGGATCATGCATAGACTTAATTTTTATGGGAATTCTCATTTTTTATTCCTTTATATTTAAAATATTTAAAGTGATATATATATATATATATATATATATATATATATATATATATATATATATATATATATATATATATATGATTCTCATGGTTTGAGTTAAAGACCTATTGACACACAAAATATGTCAAAAAACAAATGTTAATTAAAAAAATCTAAACATTCAAGAGAATGCAAATAAGGGTAAAGGGGATAATAAAATAGAAATGAAAAATATCAATGGGAAAAATGATCTCACCTAGGGTATGATCAACAAACCACCATTCCAATCCTATTAGAGGAAAAAATAGTTGATTAAGAGTATAAAAGGAGAGTAGGCATCTAAAACAAAAAAATATTATAAAAAAGTGAAAACAGAAGAATAAAAAGAGGTAGAAGAATATAAAACATAACCAATATAAGCCTAATCCTAACCACTAATATATACATAAATCAACAATAAAACATTAATATAATAAGGTTTATACAAAAATTAGGTGTCTACAAGTACCTACTTCAATTCAAGACTACACTTACAAAAGTGCCACACTAAGCACATTATTATGAGTTACAAACCAGTTTCTCCAATAGTTTTATTCAACAAATAAAATATATGGTTATGTTTAACACTTACCAAAATTTTAATGAAATTTTACATATGGTTTACAATATTGATATTAAGATTTTATAGGCTAACATCATGCATATATATGTGTTTAATTCCCCTTCCTCTAGTAATAACTCAGATATTAAGTGTAATGCCCAAAAACCCTACAATTAGTATTTTGAAAAACACCACATGATTCACATGAAAAACACTTCCACAATGAAAAATAAATTAATTCACATTTACAATGATAATGTGCACCTATAAAGATTCAACTAAAAGGTGGATGACGATAAGAAGCTAAGGGTATTTGATTGATTAAAAAAATTTATAATTTTGCTATCGATTTTAACTCAACAAACATACTTCACAAGTTAAATAAATTAAAAGTGTCTTATTCTACTATGAAGTAATTATAATTATCTAAATTTCAAAAGGATTATAAGGCCTTTTGTTAAATTAATCTGCCAATTAATTTATTTCACAATAAAAGAAGTAAATATACTATCCATAACCATAGAACATAATAACATATAATCATTATTTATTTTTAATAGTATATAATGACTTCTTAAAAATCATTAAATAATAATTCCAAAATTATTGATTATTTATTATCAATAAATAATTCTCCCACAATCATTATCCAAAATAAATAACTAAAAACTTCCTAAAATAATAAATTAAATATTTTCCAAATGAAATAAGCTAAAATTAATTACGTTTTGAATGAAATAAAGTTACGTCCACTAATTAATAATAATTTTTGAATAAATAAAAGGTTAAATAATTTATGATCTAAATAAATATCTAAACAAAATCCATTTAATTAAATATTTCTCCTGATAATGAATAATTATTTTATTTGGTAATTATTCTACCAATTAAATAATATTTCATCAAATAATGTCCCATTGCATTATATAATAAATATCCATATTAAAAAAAAAATCCCACTTACCAATTTAAAATATAATAATCTAATGAAATACAATGTAGGGTTATGTTAAAACCACTTGATTTACAATATTTGAGCTATAGATTCTCCTTTCATAAAAAAAAAACCCTAGAAATATCCATAAAAATGGATATTAAAAAGTTTCTCCTTCTCATTTCATCATTTCATTTGAATGTTTGTATTCATGAAGAAGAAAGATAGTATTTATTTATTACTACTACTTCTAAATATTGATATGATGCATACATCCAAATGAAGAAACTTTCTCATAGTGGTAGTGGGAGATTTGAGCCTACGGTTTGCATATATATATATAGTTAGTTAATATTAATTTTTTCTTAAGTTAGATGTAGATTTTTAGGTTTGTAAAAGTTCATTTTTCTATAGATTTACAAGAATGATTCCCAACAACACACAAAAATGGCAGCTAAGGAGATATCTAGTAAAAGAAGGGTTTAAATTTAAATAATTATTTTAATTATTATTCCTTCTTTCTTCTGATTATATCTTTATTGGCTATTTTTATAGGGAAAACATTAAATAGGAATCAAGGGTTTGAATCTCAATATTTATCTTTTATAAGATCTCCTTGAACTCTATATTTTACAGATTATGATATCAATGATATATGCAATATTTGTTATGCATATATATTTTTATTTCTTTGCATTGATACATACATACATACATATGTATGTATGTATGTGTGTATGTATATATCAGTGCAAAGAAATAAAAATATATATGCATAACAAATATTGCATTTATCACTGATATCATACTCTATAAAATATATGTATGTATACACGTATATGTATATATGTGTGTGTGTGTGTGTGTGTGTGTGTGTGTGTGTGTGTGTGTGTGTGTGTGTGTGTGTGTGTGTGTGTGTGTGTGTGTGTGTGTGTGTGTGTGTGTGTGTGTGTGTGTGTAGTGATATATTTTTTTGGTTGTGGCCTCCATTAAAAAAGGGAGGGTGGTGATGTAGTGATCCCTCTTCCATAATGGGAAGGGTGGTGATTGTCTCTCCATCCCCATCCTTTTTTTTAAATTTATATATTGTTTTATTTTTATTTTATTTTTATTTATTTATTTGTTTATTTGCTTATATTTTATTATGCATATATAAACATTGCATTATTTTATTTTATTTATTTATATTATGCAAAATAAATATTACACCAGGTATTATTTTTGGCAAGTAATTCTAAGTATTATAAGGGTTTTATTTTTGCAATGGGGTTTTGTTCTCTTACAATACACTTTTTTTATTTGCTTATTTATTTTCCTTTTTTCCTTTGGGTAAGTAGGTTTTATAATTATTTATTTATTTCTCATACTCCTCTATTTTGTATAGGGTGTTCTTTACATAAGCATCTATTATTTATTCAAGCTTGTTCAATTTTACAACTTGAAGTTTAGATCTAACTATCTCTTTATTCATTTCCCTTCTTCCCTATAGGTTCACAGAAGGAGAACATATATGCAAGAGAACATAGATGCAAGTAACTTCTATAGTAGGTAGAGGAAAGCCACAATTTTATTTTATTTTATTGATCTAAGAGCTATATGTAAAATCTAAAGAAGCTATAGGGTTATTTAATTTTTTATTTTATTTTTAATTTATCTATTTTTGGCAAGATACTTCAACTCTATAATAGTTTAATATTAATAACTTAAATATTTTAAATAGTTTATATAATAGTGATTAGATCTTATTTTCAATCTCGATACCAAACATTTTTTTTCCTTATAAATGTAGTTTCCATTTTCTATAGTACATTACAGTTCTTAAGATTGATAATTTGTTTCCTAATACACCATAACAAGCATTTATACTGTGCTTAAGTAAAAAGAGTAACACAATTACAACATTTATTTATAATATTCACCACAAAATAATAATTTCCATTATATCAAATAATAATAATAATAATAACATTATATTACAGTTTATTTCAAATAATATCTCATATTTTCACAATAGTAAAAAAGGAACCAACATAATATATCCATAGTGTATTATGTGTACAGTAAAATGAACAATAACTAGCACCTACATATTTTGACAAGATACAATTTATTTCACACAATAAATCAATTGCTACAATAATAATTTCACAAGCTATAATTTACATCAGTAGATTTATAATTTTCTAATCTATAATTCCTTATAGAATAATACATTTTCATAGTAATGATAATTATTACACTTGCATCCATGGATAACATTCCCATCACATACATAGTATCAATATTGTAAGGTAATGTGCTCACCTCCTAGCCTATTGACATCATATGGTGTTTCAAACCCTAGTCACCCCCAAGCCCAAGAGGTGACTCCCACACACAACTAGGGTAGCATAATTCAACATTTTATATGGTTCACACAATCAAAAATCATACAATATTAATCACCAGGTTCACACAACTAAAAATCATACTTGTATACATGGGTTTATTTAAGTTATAAAAGGATAGATTTTTTTTACAATATTAAAACAAAAGCTAGCTAGTAGCCCTAGGCCCCAAGCTTCACCTTAGTATGGAGGATGGGAAATAGTATATAACACTAAGGCCCTAAGTTTTTCCTATTTCAAATTTAAGGGAAAGGAAGGTAGCTTACATCATAATAGCCTCAAGCTTCACTTTTCAATGTGCAATCTTATTTCAATTTAGGGGAAAGGAAGTTATCTTGAATCATAATAGCCCCAACTTTAATTTCCATTAAAAAATTTAAACCATCCTTTCTTAACATCCATGTATGAAACACAACACACATCAAATTTTACATTTTTCTCATCCACAGTTCTACACACAAGACATTCAAATTACACCATTTATCTAAGGTACCTTAAAAGAGATTCCCTTCCTCAGTTTCCTAGGCTACTCCAATCTACTTGTTCCTTCCTCCAAATTCTAATATAGCTAAGAATAATAGAGGTAAAAATATTTTTTTTCACATCTTAAAGGGATGAGAGGTTTATTGTATGCAACAACAACTTAGAGGGGGACACAATTCTAGAAGAGTGTTTTGGTGTATGTATTCACATGAAGATGTCATAAGTGGCATATGAAGTGGAACCATGTATTTTAAAGTGATCTTATGTTCTTAATTTGCTCACTAAAGTGTTAAATGGATGAATAGGTATCCATGAGACCTAGAAGGGCTACTAATGCCTTATTGAAAGGCGTACATACTTATGTGTGACCCATGGATGATGTGGCCAACCTATGAAGATGATACTGATTTATGTCTTAAAATTATAGAAGTATTAAGGGTTAAGGCAAGTCTTATGGCCAATCAAGAAGATAATATTCATGAAGACTCTATAAAGAGTGAAAGCAGATGTGATGGTTTCTAGATTTGAGAGTGGATTGTGAGGTAGTTGTGTTGGATTCAAGTGAAGGAGAGAACCTTTGAAAGAGATGGTACTTGTTAGTTAAAACCATCAAAGTGTGAAAAATATCATACATGTTTATTTGATCAAGTTGATTTAGAAGGACATACATGTCATTGGACTTAATGAGCCTAAAAGAGGTAGTTTGAGCAAGTTAGCCCTAGAGGTAGCTTGAGAGAGATTGGAGGTGAAGAGTATAGATAAAGGTAATAATCATCAATTGAAGAGTAGTAATAAATTTTCAAGGTGATCTATTTAGGTAGCTAAGTGGGTGTTTGGTTTCCTAGTGGGTTGGTTCCTCCTTTCAAGGTAAAGCTTGCTAAAGGCCTAGTTATTGTGGGTGCTTAGCTAGACATGTCCAGTAGCTCCTTAAGGGATTGGTGTCTCACTAAAATAAGGGATGGGTGTCCCTTGATTAGTTAGTATTGGTCTAGATATTAGATCTTGTTTTATAGGATTATATTTCATCTTATAGGATTTAATGGGCTTTATCCCCCAAGAGGGTTTCCCACATATATGATGTGTTCAATTGATGTATGCTTTGGATGTATGTGCTTTCATGTTTATGTTTCTTGATCAAGTTGATGTATGTAGAATGTTTAAGAGTTGGGAATTGAATTGCATTATCTTGCATCACTGACTCCCCCCAACCCCCCCCCACCCCCAATGATTTTACCTGTAACATATATGACATAAATCAATATCATGACTACCATATAGCTTCCAATAGTTATACCAATTGATGTTATTTATTGAAACATGAGATTCAAGATATAATTAATGGAAATATTATTCAAGCGAAAGGACATGATACAACATTGAATAAATTTTTCACTATGCATAATCAACATTTGAAAATATTTAAAAATCCTTTTCAAAACCATCATAAAATAAAAAATATAATAGTTAAATGGTACTACTTACACATCATCTAATGATTTATAATAATCATCATTTCTAGTATATTAATGGTGTGGTTATTAGTTATAAACAAGGAACTCTTTCCATAACATTTTATGTTAATGAGATTTTAAAATATGATACTAAAAATGGTCCACTTTATATGCATTTTTTTGTTGATTCACATTCTAGAATCACACATGACATCATGTTAGACAATAGTTCAAGTAAAAACCTAATTATGATGTCATTTATAGCTAGTATAGGGTATATTGATCAAGACTAACTTGGCACAACCATGGTACTTAAGATTTATGATGGTATTACATGGACACCCTACATTGACATTAATTTAGAATCACCATAGGTCTTAATGCCATATCAGTTCTACATATTGTAATATAGGGGGTTTATAATATATTACTTTGATGCCTATGGCTAAAATAAATGAGATAAATCCCATCCACACTACATAGATGTCTCAAATTTGTGTATAATAAAAAATTATATATTATTCATATCACACATTATGAGATACCCATCTCACATAAAAAATAAGAAGAAATATTACCAAATAATTTTCTTAGAAAACAAACCATTCAACTTCATGTGTTATCTACTAATATTTCAAAACCCACAATGCTTTCATTTATAGTTTTAATTCCTATATTTATAAATATTAGAGTTATAACTTCTTATTACTTTCACAACATTCCATAATTATCTGGGATTCATGGTACCCCTCTTTTTTATTTTTATTCTCATCTCATTTTCCCTTATATGTCAGTTGGCTTCAATTCTTTCAAGTTTCTCTTGGTGGTTGTCTCAATTTTCACACCAAACTAGGTATTGAAATCCCCTCTATTGATAAGACCAAGTCCATACCATAAAATTTCATATAAAACACTTGATCTAAAAATAGCGTTTTAATCTTGATATTTACCTTTGTAAATCTTGTCAAAATCTTGGTTAGGTATACTGTAGGTGCATGTTTGCTCATAGTTATAATCAAGCTTCTAATATCTAATTAGATCTTAAAAAATCAAAAATGATTTTTCCTTTACATTTCAAACTTTTATTCCCTAATTAGTCTTCATTTAGAATTTTATGTCATCATAAACCTAATCAAAGTTTTAATTCTGATTAGGTTTATGAATTTTGTTCAATGAGTTATTTAATATTGGGCAAATTTAAATTTCTACTTAATTCCTTGATGAGTCAAGTTGAGTCTTCATATGTTATTCATATTTTTTAGTTTGAGTGGTTATAATCTTGTCTATTAGTAAATTACAATACAAATCAGGCTTATTTTCCTGCTTAAGTTAGTGAATTAGGTTGCTAATGTAAAATGGATTTTGATCTATGATTCAATCACATCATTGGAAAGAGGAATAACATAGTGTTGGTTAGTAGCTTACATATGAGTTCTATGTAATGTAAAATGGGGCCCTGAGCTCAAATTATATTTTGAGTTGGTTGTTGAGTTCCCTTCATGTAATGCAGGTCTTTTTACTTGATTTCCATGTCTTGCCTCCCAAAGTTAAACAATGTTAGTTAGGTTTATAAACCCCAATTAAGGCATTGGGATAACTCATCGAGCTTGAATTTCTATACATTGTGATCTATGAATCCCTAATATTACTAAGATTTAGCCCTTCAATGCAATCTAATGCAACTTAGAATTCTAAATCTTGATTTGAACGTAAAGCTCTAATATTGCAATAAATAATGCAATGCAAGGTTTTGAACCCAAATACAACTAGGGGCTCATCATGACTTTAAACCAATACAAATAGGTTTTGAAAAACCCAATTACCAAGAGATTTTAAAATTTTAAATCCAAGATAATTTTTTTATTAATTAATTAATTAATTATATATATATATATATATATATATATATATATATATATATATATATATATAAAGTGCATGCATGTCTAATTGCCAAAGCTCAAATAGGTATGGGAGACCATTTTTGACCCTCATAATTTTATTAACCATAACTTTTCACTTGTATCTCATTTTTCAATACATTTGTGGCAGCAAGAAACTAGTTCTAGCATGGACATGACAACATAATCAATTTTATGGGAATGTGTATCATTTAAAACCTATCAACATTTTCCTCTCATGATAAATTTTGAATGCATGTTTTAATTAAGGACATCTGCTTTCACATTTTACTAAGTATTAACTTATTTTTTGGATATTTTTGAAGACAATGTGAAATTAGGTATAACATTTAAATGGAATAATATTTTGGTATATGCATTGATTTTTTCAACTGGATTTTGGAGGAAAATGGCCTTTCCTTGTGTCATGAAGATTTTAATTAATAGCCATCCTAGAGCCATTTTGAAGGGTTATTTTTTTATTGATTCTATGAGGAGACACAGAACCAAACCTATTATTAAAAATTATATTTTCATACTCTAGTAGTATGATATCCCTCATCTTGTTGAACCCTACTATTATGGTGGTGGATTTTGTTCTCAATTGATTGTAATCACTTAAACATTTTGTTATTCTAAGACAACATTATTAATTGAAGTTGTGGAAGTTTGTTTTCATTTTATTGCATGTGAAAATGGTGGATGTGTTACATTTTTTCTTGGATTCATGATCCTTATACTCTTACATAATCTTCATTGGTGGTTTTACATATACTAACCAAGTGGGAGATTAATCTAGTGGGAGTGTTCAATAAAGCATAATAAATTTATCATCATTTCAATAAGATTTTTATCTATTTTCTTATTTATTTATCTATTTTTGAATATATCTATTAAACTAGTGTTATAATAGAATATATATGAAATATAATATAAATCATTTATCTTTATTTCAATCTCATTTTATTTTTATTTTTTCACTTTCAAAAAAACATAATGAACAAGTTAAAAATTAGTCGCATTTACTTCATTTAAATCTCAAAAAACTTATTTATTTGGAAAACTTTATATGCATAATTTATTATTTTTTAAAAATCATTCAAAACCATAATATATAAAAGGAATGAAAGTTTGAATTTTCCTCTTTGTGTTAAATCTAAAAAATGTTTAAGTTTCAACCCAGTAGGCCCCTTGAATTGGAACATTTCCAAATTAACCAACTAGGTTACCTAGTATGCCATGATCTGATACATATAGATCATTGGGATATATCTAGATTATACTTTCTAGAAAATTTGGACGGGTGACTCTCCTACCTAAGTTGGTGTACCAATTGAGCCATCAATATATTGGTGCTAGAAGGAGGGCCCAAACTAAATTTTAAAAGGAAATTTTTTAATTTAAACATTTTAGAGGAGTTGCCCATGGCAAGGTGTTATAAACATTAAATATGGAGAGAATAATAATAGTCACAAAATCAAAGTCCATTAAGGGTAACTTTGAACTCTTATGACTCAATGAAAATTGAAAACCTAAAGTAAATAAAAGAAAACCAAAAACTAGACAAATCCATTCAACAAGTATTTCACCTAAAATTGATAATCCTTTTTTTGACCCATTCACTACCCCTCAAATCCAAAAATGCATATTAATATTGTATGGCTTGGGGGGAGGTAATTACATGGTAAAAATTGTGGGAGTTACCCATGATTTACCAAAAAAACACAAAAATGTATGCCTTAAATATGTGCATGGTAGAAACTAAACTATTGAGGAACATATTAAACATTAAAAGATGTTATAATAAGGACACAAATCAATCACAAGGATATGTCCTGAAATTTATTTCTATATACCTTGTATGGTATGGTCTATGGTTGGTATTTAGGATTTCCCCATGGGTCTATCACCTATTAGATTGATTTGGAAATAGTCTTTATCAATCATTTCTGAGTACCCATGGACTTGTCATCCTCTATCATCAAATTTTTGTATCCAATAAAGAATAAAATGAAACAATAAGCATGTATAAAACCCACTTCCATAAGCTATAAAAGTAGTTAAAATCACCTTACACACAAATAAAAGTGGCTTCCATACAAATTTACTTGAGGGATTTAGACCCTATGGCTTCCATTTTTGTCTCTAGGATTCTCACAACACTTGTAACCTTATCCTTAGAATATCATAAGTTATAATAATAATAAAATATATTATACCACAAGTGTATGGGTCTAGTCCATTGCCTTCATTAAGGTATTCAAGTGCATACAACCAAATTCTAGTGATAAAATAAGTGCTCATACACAATACACTATTGATGAATCTAATTCTAAGTGATATGTACTCAAGTATAAATTAGGTATATACCCCTATTCCATTGAACTACATGTCCAACAATCAATAATTCATTCCTCCTAATAACATGTTGCCTCTAAAAAATAATCACCAAATAGTCTCTATGGCATATAAAAACACTATTTTTATGGCTAACAAATGTGATTATGTTGTTCTAGATAATAATCAACAAATTTTCCATAATTTATGAATAATCAAATGCCTATTAACACTACCCATAACCAAATGCATCCTATTATCCCCACATTTATAAATGTTTTGGTGTTTGTGGTTAACCCAGTACCATAAATGATAAATAACCATAATTCCTATATAAATTGAGAAATATGAGTCTTATAGTAGATGCTTAAATGATTGACAAATGATATGGTTAATTTACAGAGACAAGTGCCTTGAATAATAATCAATCCATAAACAACCATCTTCAAAACATAAAATTTAACTTTGAAATAATTAAATGCCAATGTAATAGCATGCCTAACAATAGAAATGTGCGTAGTCATCTTGACAACATGTATCAAACCAACAAAAATACTTCAAGATTCATCAGTTTAACTAATTTGGCATTTCCCACTAGTTGTAGGGTGCATAATGTTGGTTGATTATTTTGTCAATCAGCGTACTGATAAACAAAATAGGTCTGATTAGCCAAAGTAGGAAGATTGGTCATCCAAATGTGTAGGTTTACCACACCAAAAGGGGACTAATCTCTCCTCTCATCAAGGGGAGGTTCCCTATATATATATATATATATATATATATATATATATATATATATATATATATATATATATATATATATATTTGCATGCATCATCTCTGAAGAAAGAGAGATGGATGGTTTATCTTACCCTTGAGTATTATTTTTTTGTTTATATATATATATATATATATATATATATATATAAACAAAAAAATAATACTCAAGGGTAAGATAAACCATCCATCTCTCTTTCTTCAGAGATGATGCATGCAAATCAAAGGAAAAGTCTCAAGGGAAATGACATAAAGCACTCCTCTTCTTTCAAAAGTACTATTCAGCAAACCACAAGAATACTCCTAGTAGTAATTGAAAAATGTAACCAAGGATGTAGTAACCATCAAATTGAGATGTAGCAAAAAGTCTCCACCTAAATTTCCCAAGAGTGAGATACGAAGGACAATGAGGGCACAAAGTCATCCCAAGGTCCTTTACATAGAAACAAAAATAAAACACACTAAAGGCAATTATGGGGGCACAAAGTCTCTCCATAGTTGACTTCAAGACACCTTCCTGACTACTTTCACTAATTCTACTTGTTGAATTAAAGGATCAAAAAATATATTAAGGAAAAAGACATAAGAATAATTTCCCCAAAAACAAAGATATCACAGCACAAAGTCTGAAAAGTCACTTGCTTTCTTATTCCAATAACAAAATATGATCAACAATCTGAGCTTAAAGTCTCAGTAATGCCTTCCAATTTGGGCAGAGTTTTGTTTCTGATTGTTAGAGAGTCATCCTTTATAATAACAAGAGATTCCCTTATATATCCTCTTCAAGAAGGACTTAGGAATAATAACACATCATGTTGCATTGAATTTTGTTAAGAAGACATGCTAGAATTTAGGGGCATTTACCCATTTGCTTTTCTTAATGCAAGGAAATAGGTCACGCTATTAAAAGTTTGTATCTTTCAATGTCCACTTGGTAGTCTACTTCAAAAAACATATCTGATGTGCAAATGTTTCTGATCCTTCCTCATCATTCCTCCTTTTTTGGTTAATTGAATCAAGTCTTGGATTCAATTTGATCCTCTATTCCTTAGTCGCTTCCTATTGACCTTGGCCTTAAAACCTTTGAATGCATTCAGATCCATAGATTTAAACCTACAAGGATCAACAAATATTTCATTGTCGCAACTTTGATGTCTGCGAGCATGTCACTTTCCTCGGCAATTCCTTCAACTTTGTTGATTGATCTTTCCCAGAGGTGAACTGCCCTTCGGGGCCTTGAGAAAAAGTCTACTTTGGGTCAGGAAGAGCCCCCCCACAAGGGTGTTTGCCCTTTAGGTAGTCTTTGGATGGCCTTTAAGCTTATTTCTTCTAGTGGGTCACTAAGTTCTTTGGCTCTTCTTTAAGGCTTTTCAAAATCAACGGCTATTTTATGAACCTTGAAATTGACATTCACGTACCCATCACTACATTTGAATTTCAGGCACATCACCCCTTGGACTTTCTTCAACTTTCTCTTGATTTGACCTTTTTTGCTACTTACTTCCTTCATATTTCTTGTTTTACATCCTCTCGAAGGCAAGGTGACCCTTTAGCTTTGGGAAAGTGTCTTTTAATTTTTGCAGGTGAGAGTCCCCCGCAAGGGCACCTACCCTTTGAGGTCTTTCAATGGCCTTTTGTCTTCAGAGTCCTTTTGAGCTTTCCCATAGACTTTTTTCGTGGACATTTTCCCATAGACAAAAAGTCTACAAGAATTGTTTCAGTCACTTTGTCTTTGGCCTTTAGAAATTCTTTCAAGATTTTCTCCCACAGCTTCCCTAAATTTCTTCAGACTTTTTGTCTGAAGGAATTCCTTCAAACATAAGTTTAAAAGAATTTGTTTCTTGCCTTAGTCTTTTTCTTGAAGGAAATCCCTTTGTCTTTTGGTCTTTTCAATTGGTCCATTTGCCTTCTTCCTGCCCTCCACAAGGGCTGTTTTCTCTTCAAAATTTGCCTTAGTCAATTTTATGTGAATCTCAAATTGTGACATGTGGTAGCATCTACTGAGAAATAGGTGAGGACACATGGTAGCTTCTGTTGCATTCTGGAAACACTTGAGACTCATTTTAGATTCATGCAGACATTGACATGTGGTAGCTTCTGCTTAACTCACAAAGGACATGTGGTAGCTTCCACTATTTTGAGAAACAAAGTGAAATGAGGATCGAAAGATGACACTTGGCAGCATCCATTGGGTTCTATTAGGTTTTTGCTCACTGCCCTCCGCAAGGGTTCTAGGCCTTGGTTCACCACCCTTTACAAGGGTATCTGATCCTTTGGCTTTGGAGTAACCCCTTGAACCTATCGATTGAACCAACTTTGGTTCAATGGTTCAATGGTTCATTCTCTTTATCCGCTTGAACCAAGAATCTTTGAAACAAGCCTCATTAAACCCGTTGAACCTTTGAACCAAAGTGGTTCAATGGTTCAACAGTTCAATCAGTTCATCCTTCTTATTTGGATAAGTCCTTTTGATCTTTTTGAACCAAATGTATTGAACCATTTGGTCATTGAACCTATTGAACCATTGAACCTTTAAACCAAAGTGGTTCAATGGTTCAATGGTTCAATGCATCAAAAACTTGTTCTTTTGATTGAACCTGCCTATAGAAGCCTTTAAACCTATTGAACCTTGAAGCAATTAAACTCTTGCTACTAATGTTGAACCTTTAAACCTGTTGAACCTGTTGAACCAAAATGGTTCAAGGTTCAACAATTTAATACTTACTTAGAAGCTTGCTGATGAACTCTTTTGGTTGAACCTAGTCATTGAACCAACTTTGAAATCGCCTAAGTGTTGAGAGCTTGCTTCTTTCCTACAGAGTCCATAAAAATCAACTTGTGAAGCTTGTTGAACTTGGCCTATAGAGTCTATAGATTTTCTTTTCTTTTTGATTCTGTATATTTCTCTTCCTATTGAGTCCATAGATTCAAGCCTATAGAGTCTATAGATTCAAGCTTGCAGAGTCTATAGATTTTTTGAAAAGCTTGAAAAATGAGGAATTTGAATGCTCAGGACAAATTTTGAAAAGGGAAGAGACAATTTTGGTTTGAGGAACCAAAATAGTTAACATGTTGTCCCAAAAGATGAGAAGTGTGTTTCTGGGGAAAACAGCTGGCTCCAGTTGGGGAACTTCTATCAATTGTAAAAAAGAATTGAAGGGAGTAGAATCTAGAATCTCTAATGTCTTCATGTGTACCATTGGGCTACAGAGTCATGTTACCTAGAAATGGAAGGCATAAAAAAAAAGAAATAAATAAAATAAAATGGAATTAAAAACTATACAAATATACATATGTATAGATGCAATGATCTGATACTTCAAGAGTTGAAGTGTTTCAGATGCTGCTTCCTAAGAGGCAGTGAAAATAGTGCTTTATCTTGATAAACTAGCAAGAAGACATTTTGTCCCCATAAATGGTAACGGGCGAATGGAAATCTCCACCAGGAAAACAATTTTCTATGTTTTCCTTTTGGTTTTTTCTTCTTCTTGCTCCATGGCAGGATGTGGTCTTCAATTTGAAAGCCATAACTCCTTGCTTTCTTGATGAAGGGTTATTTTGCCTAATTTTGATTTGCAATAGCATGGTCTATTACCATAATAGGTTGTTCTTCTGGTTTAGTCTAGCATATGATTGGATTTTCCACATCAAAATCCTGATAAACTATCAACTTAGCATCTCCTTTGATGTGAAGGAGTTTGATCTCTTCATCTTGAGCAATCTTCAATCCGAGCAATAGAGATTTGCATCCAGCTGTGTTGTTGGTGTTCTTGAATTACAAATTTCATGAAGGAAGAATATCTCCTTGAGGAGATATTAACACAATCTCGACTCCATCATTGGTAGAAGAATTACTGCCATTGGATTCCAAGATCCAAGCATCATCAAAAGCTGATCTCCTATCAGATTTCTCTTCATTAGAGATAGAAGATCCTTCCTTATTTATACTATGCCTACCAATTCCCCTGACGTCTTATTTGGATCAATTCTTGGATTGTCAGCTACAATACTTTCATATATATAAACATGAACATTCTTTATGGTTAGGAAATAATTACCCCTACCTAAAGACTCAAATAGAATTTGTGTTGTAGGGGCTGACGTTTGGGTGACCACATATTTTGCCTCCTTTTTAGTGAGCAATCTCTTCATTATGCCTTGGATAGGGATCCTTGCCTCAGACAGGTCCATGCTTAGTTCTCCTCCCACATCCTTGTAGAAATTTCATCCAAGCAAAATGCCATAGGATGCTGGGATGTCAGCCACCAAGATAGTCATCTTGCTTCGCTTGTCTGGAAAGGTTGCAAATGCAAATTAGGCATCTTTGATTTGACCCAGCAATGGTACTTACTTATTTTTCCATGGAAAAACATCTCCCAAAGGTTTTGGTTAGTGTGAGACCTAGAGACTCATCTACTTTAGTAGACATGACATTGCTAGATGCCCCAGAATCAATGATGCAATTGTTGAGTTGATAACCATTTATCAATAAGGAAACATAAAAAGGTTCTATTTTCTTAGGGGAAATTGGAGGAGTAATGACAAGATTATTTGGAATGGGCATGTTCTTTGAGGAATCAAGAATTATTTTCTTAACCTCTTATCTTGCAGGGATGGTTTGGTTCTTGACACATTGGACCAACTTATCCAATTGATCAAGATTGGACTACAAATATTCAAATTGAGACATTTGTATTTTTGTCTTCTTGACATGATCAATTATGTCAAATGGCTGAATTGGATTAGGAATAGAGGAAGGTATTTCAACCTTTTAGGTTTTAGGAGGGATGGGAGGAGGGCTGGTTTACGAAATTGAAGTAGAAGGTGAAGGTGAAATTGATGTACTTACTTTTTGGGTGACCACCAAATCCTTTAACTGATAAGGCAGAGTGGTTCCACGCTTAGCAATTGTAATTTTTGGTTGAGGTTGCTCCTTTATTTTCCCTTTATTAGCTTGCTAGACTGATTGGTTCTTGGACCTGGTAAACATTTCATATGATCCATCAAAAGATTTTCCTTTGCTTCTAGGTTCATCCTGGTAGTTTAGGAAATTAATGTGGGAGTCGACAGCTAATTCTTCTTGATCTTCTATGAAGAGATCAACATCATTTTCTTGCTCAAACTTAGGTTGGAAATAGAAAGCATGTTCTATTTCCAAATATCCAACTGCTGAGTTGGTTGGAGGAGCTTCAAGGGCAAGTATCCCTTGTGGGGGAGGAAGATGATTTTTTTGCCCTTGATTCCTGGTAGCATTGCCCTGATATGATTGATTTGGAAATGTCCTTCTTGGCATACCTCTGTATGAAGGAGTAGAAGACATTCCTTGTGCCATTTGTATTTTCAAGGCTAACAGTTCATTTACTAGCTTTTGCATCGTTGGATCAGTGGTGCCTATAGATGAATATTCAAAAGATGATGAGGGTCTATTTCTATTTGGATCTATTCTTATCTTCCCTACTAAGATGAGATCATCTTCTACCTCAGTGGCCAAAAGTTGAGCTGCAGTAAGATCTATTTAACCAGCACGTCTCAAAAGAAAACTCACTTCAGGTAACTGAGAATTAATGAAAAAGCATTTGAGATTCTCAGTTGTAGGTCAAGCAATTACAAGAATTCTATTCCTCAGTTTGTCAAATTTGGCTATGAAGTCTCTCATTGGTTCATAAGGCTCTTTCATCATTTGTGTGAGTTAGCTAGAAAGGCATGTGCATCTTCTACAGGTTTGAATCTAGCTTTAAACTTAGCTTTGAGGGTATTCTAATTAGTTACTAATCGAGCTTGTAGATGATAAAACCAATTTGTAGCAGCACCTTGTAATGTTTCTACAAATATTCTGACTGCTACATCTTCAAATTCTACTCCAATTATGCCATAGGCTATGTTGAAGGCTGCAATGTGTTCATCAGGATGAACTTTCCCATCACCATAGAATATGGGGAAACTCTTCCTTGAACTATGTGGAAGCTCATGTAGAGGTGGAGTAAAATTGAGAGGACCAAAAGAATTACCCCAGGGGACTTGAACTATCATTATATGACTATGAAAAGGAGGAATAACAAATCTTAGAGGAGTAATTATTGGCAAAGCTTTATCCATAGCAGAAGTGGATACTTCGTCTGGCAATGGAGATCTGACTTTAGTAGGAGGAAAGCTCTTGGTTCATTGGAGGTGAAATGGTGAAGGAAATAGATCAAAATTACCTTTCTATACCAACTTTAATATAGGGTCAACAATACCTTTAGCCCTTTGGCTTCGTGTATACCTTGAATCTACTAGATTATGAAACAAAAATGGAAAAGAATTGACCTTGCTTTAGTTTGAAGCTTGAGGCTTTAAACTGTGCATTCTTTCCCAGTTAGTGTGGAGGTAAATGGTAAGATTATAATAATAATGGGTAAAACACATAAATGGAATGGAGTCTATAATGGATAATGGTAGAGACTGATTTCATCTAAAACTTGAGGTTTTAGAATGCACATAACTATATTCCCCAGTAGAGTCGCCAAAAACTATTGCGCAAGGATAGGAGGAAAATTTTAATAATGGGAAAACACTGGAGTAGTTCATTCTTCCATAGCGGATTATAATGGATAGATTATAACAATAATGGGTTATATCCCTAGCAGAGTCACCAAAAACTATTGGTTGATTATTTTTTTGATCGGCGTACTGATAAACAAAATAGGTTTGATCAGCCAAAGTAGGAAGATTGGTCATCCAAACGTGTAGGTTTACCACATCAAAAGGGGACTAATCTCTTCTCTCATCAAGGGGAGGTTCCCTAAATATATATATATATATATATATATATATATATATATATATATATATATATATATATATATATATATATATATATATATATATATAAACAAAAAATAATACTCAAGGGTAGGATAAACCATCCATCTCTCTTTCTTCAGAGATGATGCGTGCAAATCAAAGGAAAAGTCTCAAGGGAAATGACAAAAAGCACTCCTCTTCTTTCAAAAGTACTATTCGATAAACCACAAGAATACTCCTAGTAGTAATTTCAAAATGTAACCAAGGATGTAGTAACCAGCAAATTGAGATGTAGCACAAAGTCTCCACCTAAATTGCCCAAGAGTGAGATACAAAGGACAATGAGGGCACAAAGTAGTCCCAAGGTCCTTTACATAGAAACAAAAAGAAAGCACACTAAAGGCAATTATGGGGGCACAAAGTCTCTCCACAGTTGACTTCAGGACACCTTCCTGACTACTTTCACTAATTCTACTTGTTGAATTAAAGGAACAAAAAATATATTAAGGAAAAAGACATAAGAATAGTTTCCCCAACAACAAAGATATCACATCACAAAGTCTAAAAAGTCACTTGCTTTCTTATTCCAATAACAAAATATGATCAACAATCTGAGCTCAAAGTCTCAATAATGCCTTCCAATTTGGGCAGAGTTTTGTTTCTAATTGTCAGAGAGTCATCCTTTACAATAACAAGAGAGTCCCTTATATAGCCTCTTCAAGAAGGACTTGGGAATAGTAACACATCATGTTGCATTGAATTTTGTTAAGAAGACATGATGGAATTTAGGGGCATTTACCCATTTGCTTTTCTTAATGCAGGGAAATGGGTCACACTGTTGAAATTTTGCATCTTTCAATGTCCACCTGGCAGTCTACTTCTAGAAACATATATGATGTGCAAATGTTTTTGATCCTTCCTCATCATTCCTCCTTTTTTGGTTAATTGAATTGGGTCCTGGATTCAATTTGATGCTCTATTCCTTAGTCACTTCCTTCTGATCTTGGCCTTAAAGCCTTTGAATGCATTCAGGTCCGTAGATTTAAACCTACAAGGATCAACAGCTATTTCATCATCACAACTTTGACATCTACAAGCATGTCACTTTCCTCAAAAATTCTTTTGGCTTTGTCAATTAATCTTTCCTAGAGGTGACCTGCCCTTTGAAAAATTGAGAAACAGTCTGCTTTGGGTCAGGAAGAGCCCCCCTGTAAGGGTATTTGCCCTTCAGGCGGTCTTCGAATGGCCTTCAGGCCTCTTTCTTCTAACGGGTCACTAAGTTCTTTGGCTCTTCTTTAAGGCTTTTCAAAATCAATGACTATTTTATGAACCTTGAAATTGATGTTCACGCACCCATCACTCTTGACTCTGACTCTGACATCTTCGAGCACGTCACCCCTTGGAATTTATTTGATTTTCTCTTGATTTAGCCTTTTTTCTACTTAATTCCTTTATATTTCTTGTTTTGCATCCTCTTGAAGGGAAGGTGACCCTTTGGCTTTGGGGAAGTGTCCTTTAATTTGGCAGTCGAGAGTCCCCCACAAGGGCAACCTGCCCTTCAGGGTCCTTCAACAACCTTTTGTCTTTAGAGTCCTTCTGAGCTTTCCCATGGACTTTTTCTGCAGACATTTTCTCATGGACAAAAATTCTACAAGAATTATTTCATCACTTTATCTTTGGCCTTTGGAAATTCTTTTAGGCTTTTCTCTCATAGCTTCTCCAAATTTCTTCAGACTTTTTATCCTAAGGAATTCCTTTAGATAGAAGTCTGAAAGAATTTTTTTCTTGCCTTAGTCTTTTTCCTAAAGGAAATCCCTTTGTCTTTCAATCTTTTCAATTGGTACATTTGCCTCCTTCCTGTCCTTTGAAATTTTCCTTAGTTAATTTTATGTGAATCTCAAATTGTGACACGTGGCAACATCTACTAAGAAATAGGTGAGGGCACATGGTGGCTTCCATTGCATTCTAGAAACACTTGAGACTCATTTTAGATTCATGTAGACATTGACACGTGGTCGTGTCGACACCAATATTGTGTCAACTCCCCCCATTGGTCCATTTCTAACACATTAACACTCTTAACCCTCACTTGAACCTTTTTTACCTTGGACACCTCACCTAGACACCTCACTCGAAGACCATTTCTTACCCTATGAGTCACCCTGAGACTAGGTCATCTAAATCCTAACTACCCATGACCTTTTATCTCTCTCTAACTAACTCTCATGCCTCATAAACCCATGTTTTGACCATTCTCCAATGGAAAAGGCACTTGGTAGATGGAGAAATGAGCCAAGATCTCCATTTTACCTATTTTCCCTCCACCAACATCGATCAACTATCAGCCGACACTAGCGGGATCACCGACGTTGATTACATAAGCCTAGCTCTAACCTTGAGCTTGGCCCCTAGCCTCTTTGACATCGATGTGCACACTCTGATCTCAAGCATTAGAACTCAACTATCATCCTCCTGGCTACCAAAGTTCTGCACAAGTCATTCTAGAGATTGGATTGAAACACTGTACGAGGACCTCAACATCAACCACAATGAGAACAAGCATCTTGACACCTCTGGTTCTTCATCTAATAGAGCTAAGTATTCTGGTCTCCATTTCAAAGTTTTAGAATACATTGTTAATTGGTTTCTATTTATTGTTTCTAAATACTATCAAAGAGACCTGACTTCTTCTGTGGAAGGGCTGAAAAGCCTTCCTCTTATTCCCACCTCCTTTTACACACCAACCCTTTACCTTTACCCTTTTTCAGACCCTATTCACCTTCCCACAACCCTGCGCAAACCTTTAAACTCCCAGAGTCCTCTGTCCACCATAGAAATACTTTGAAACCCATCTAAAAGCCCACTGCCCCTACTGACATCGGAAATCTAACCGATGTCAGCACCATTTACCTACTGACATCGGTAGCCTAACCGACGTCAGCGACTATGTAAACCAGAAAACTTATCCAAATAGCCCAAAGACTAGACAAAACCTTTGACCAGCCTATGTCAGGATGTGAAACACCGAAAGCATACAGTTGATTACCAAACCAAGCAACTTAATATGTGGAAATTAACCAGAATCACAAGTAACTAGAATTCAGAATAACACATGATATGAGAGACAATACACAACTTGTATTAATACTTATACAGAAAAGAATACAATAAAGAAGATGCCACTTCTTCTCCACCACCTTTTCAGAGGCTTCCCACACCTCAAGTGAACAATAATTCTCTCCTCTAAGCTATCTCTCTCAGGTCCCAACACACAACTCAAACACAGAGTTGGTGTTCACCTCCTGTGCTCCACGCACACCACAAGTGCTCCACGCACTCCACAAGTACTCAAAGTACTTCAAGTAGATCTCCCATGAACCTGCAATACCCTGCACTTCAATAGACCATACTTATGGAAGGAACTCCTTTGCCTTCCTCTTTGCTCTATCTGAGTACACACCTGTACTCCAAGTAGATCCTACCTGATACTGCTCCCTATTGTGTTGCTGTCCTATCTGATCTTGCACACCTACAAATCAACCTAGTTCTGCACACCTATGAACCTTGACCTTGCACAGACATACACCTACAGATCAACAATCTTACTTACCATGTAGATCTCCTATAAAGGCCATACACCTGTGACCAAGATCCTACACACTTAAAGAATCTTGCTGACTCTCCAAAACTAGCACCCACCCTGGTACTGCTGTGGAACTAGGAGGAACACCCTTGCTCACCTCACACACAGAAGGAGCTAACTTTGCTCAACTCAAACTAGAACACCTTTCCAATACAACCATGAGTCTATTATATAGATCTCATCCAAAAAATAATTAGACATCTAATTACAATAATTAGATCCGCAGCTCTCAGTCTAAAAATAGATCTAATCATGCAAACACTTGGTTCATTAGTTAACTGCCCGTAATAAGCTCGTAGTCGAACCACACAGGAGACCGACGTCGGTCCCTGTCCGCCTGGGGGTCACCGACGCCAGTCGATCCATGACCGATGTCGGTTGCATTCTTGTCTCCTACCTACCGACGTCGGTTGGCTAGACCAATGCCAAAGACTGTGACACTCTGCAACTCTCCTGCAACCTCCTCCATGTCTGCATCAGTGAAACTTTTAGCTCCACAACCTAACAATCTCCCACTTGGAGATAAACAGCTGCACTGTACCTGTACTTGTACCCCATCTAATCTATTTCTTGGTTTGTATCCCTCTTCAAGATCAATCCTGAAGACAACCCACCACACATCCCGTGGTGTACCACCTGTCATCCGAGTACCCTGCCACATCTGAACCTACAAACACATGTAGTGAAGTCCTGACCCTGCATGTATACCTGCTGCTGGTCCCTCTCAAATACCTGAGAACCCACTTCCCCGAATTGGCTCCTAACTCTCTGACAGCTCCCACTGCATGGGAATACTCAGGTCTATACCAGACCTCATGTGATTTCAGACACTGTACCTGTCCAGCCCTTAGTGTGCTCCGGCTCTGCATCCTGAACCTCACCAACACCTGATTCACATCAGCTTCCATTGGAGACAAAATCAACCTGTGATCTCCATGTCTCCCATGTCAAAGAATTTCACTGCTCCAAACTCCTCATGACATGCCACTGAACTAATCTTACCCTTAGCTCAGCAAAACCCTGTATGTACAATCCTACTAGCAAAACATACCATCCACATACAGCAACAGAATGATGTCGCAACCCATAATCCACCTGGTAAGACAAACCACAGTAGTTACCCTGACATTGACTGAAGCCATGCTTCATCCTCCACCTGTCAAAATCTGTACCACTATCCTACAGCTCCTCAAGACCATATACCTGGTCTTCCGTCTCACGTATCCATTCTCTCTATTCTTCAACTAAGGAATCCATTCGTCTCTGTGCTTTCTTCCTACTGGCAACACTACCAAATCTCTACTTGGTTTTGCAATATATCCATGCCATGCTCCCACCTGTTTCCTGGATCCTTCCTGCTCTACAATCAACAATGAGTATAAAGAAGAGGAACAACAAATTTGAGGGCCTACTTATGTCTTCAATCCTCCGTATGGGTGCTTGAGACTCCTTGACAGCGTGTTGTCCACCCAAAATCCGTTACAGTGACCGACCTCGGTCACTCCATAGTCTACATCCGACTGACGTTGGTTCCATGCATCTGTCCCTGACTACCGACCCTAATGATATCGGTGTCCCTTCTGCCGATGTCGGTCCTCCTGACCGACATCGGTCTTACCTACTGCCGACGTTGGTCCTCCTGACCGATGTCGATCTTACCCTGCCTGACATCGCTGGCTTCGGTCTGCACATGACCGACATCGGCACCTGTCTGTTTGACGCCGGTTCCTCCTAACTGACGCCGGTACCTGTGTTCACCTGTGAGTGATGACTTTTTACCTGCGAGCTCCTTTGAATCAAATCCCATGTCCAAACTGCCCTGCTCAGAAGTATCCAGCCCAATCCACTGGTCTCTATCCGCCATCTCCTCCAAGTACACCAAGGCTTTCTAGTTCTTAAGCCTGTCAAATATATCTGCCTTCCGCTTAAGAACATGCATCTCCTTCCTACTCATGTGACCAAGCCTACAAACCCATGTCTCTGCAACAAAAGAAGAATCAGTAATATAAACAAGTAGATAAAGAATACCTATTTTCTTACCACCAGCTAATTCAAGTGCATCCGCTGTGAGAGTTCTTGTGCATCTCTCATCACCCAACCTTTCTGAATAAATTAGCCATATCTCCAAACCTGGGACTTGCATGACCTTCATCAACACCTGTGTGTTGGTCGCCTGCAATTTCAGCTTCACTTCCCCTTTGCCAATTCTTTGGCAAGGCTCACCAGCTCCTCTACCTGGAGCTGCATGGAAAGAGGCAACCGAATCTTTTAACCAAGATTCAACTTTATCCAAGAAACCTCCCAGATCATCCTATGCCACATGACCTGCAACATTCGCTTCTTCAGTTCCTTCATGCTGATCTGCTACCAACCAACAATAATCTTTTACCTGCTCTTTCTTTCCATAGGACCGTGAGTGACCATCTGTGCTTTTCAACTCCTCCATTCTTAGCTTACTTTCATCTACCATTTCTCTACTCCCACTCGATCAGAAACCCTTGAGAGTGCCTTGTAACCGAACACAAAACCTGCTCCCTGCAACCTTAGCTCTGATACCACTTGTCAGGATGCGAAACACTGGAAGCATACAGTTGATTACCAAACCAAGCAACTTAATATGCAGAAATTAACCAGAATCACAAGTAACTAGAATTCAGAATAATACATGATATGAGAGACAATACACAACTTGTATTAATACTTATATAGAAAAGAATACAATAAAGAAGATGCCACTTCTTCTCCACCACCTTTTCAGAGGCTTCCCACACCTCAAGCAAACAATAATTCTCTCCTCTAATCTCTCTCTCTCAGGTCCCAACACACAACTCAAACAGAGAGTTGGTGTTCACCTCCTGTGCTCCATGCACACCACAAGTGCTCCACGCACTCCACAAGTACTCAAAGTACTTCAAGTAGATCTCCCATGAACCTGCAATAACCTGCACTTCAACAGACCATACTTATGGAAGGAACTCCCTTGCCTTCCTCTTTGCTCTATCTGAGTACACACCTGTACTTCAAGTAGATCCTACCTGATATTGCTCCCTATTGTGTTGCTTTCCTATCTGATCTTGCACACCTGCAAATCAACCTAGTTCTGCACACCTGTGAACCTTGACCTTGCACACACATACACCTGCAGATCAATGATCTTACTTACCATGTAGATCTCCTATAAATGCCATACACCTGTGACCAAGATCCTACACACTTGAAGAATCTTGCTGACTCTCCAAAGCCAGCACCCACCCTGGTACTGCTGTGGAACTAGGAAGAACACCCTTGCTCATCTCACACACAGAAGGAGCTAACTCTGCTCAACTCAAACTAGAACACCTTTCCAATACAACCATGAGTCTATTATATAGATCTCATCCAAACAATAATTAGACATCTAATTACAATAATTAGATCTACAGCTCTCAGTCTCAAAATAGATCTAATCATGCAAACACTTGGTTCGTTAGCTAACTGCCCATAATAAGCTCGCAGTCGAACCACACAAGCGACCGACATTGGTCCCTGTCTGCCTGGGGGTCACCGACGCCGACCGATCCATGACCGATGTCGGTTGCATTCCTGTCTCCTACCTGCCGATGTCGGTTGGCTAGACCAATGCCAAAGACTATGACACTCTGCAACTCTCCTGCAACCTCCTCCATGTCTGCATCAGTGAAGCTTTTAGCTCCACAACCTAACAGCTTGCTGTAACACTCTGAGACACACAGACTATAAGGAACATGTACACAATATTCTACCTTTCCATTTCTTTAAATATTTTATCATTCCTTTCTATATAACACTCTTTTCTTTAAATAGTGGACTGTCATCCCTTACAGAGCTTTACGCTTCTGGGACTGAGCACATAGCTTGGCAGTCCACCATATCTTATTCTAACATCTTCTGTGTTGAAGTCTTATTCTTTCTATAGGTGTTTCCTCCACAACCAAAGAGGAGCTCTCACAACGCTTGGATACGGTGCGCAACTTAATCTGGGTAATGTTAAACCCCTAACCTCTAACCTTAGTTTCTTCTTTCTTCTGAATGTAATTAGCAAAAACTTAGAGAAACATTTTGGCATGCCCGATGTGACCCTAGATTTTTCCTTGGGTTCATTCTTCTTCTCTTAAAAAATCAAACTTTCATATAAATTCATTAAGAAAATATTCTCTTCTAGCATCCTCTTCTTCTATCTTTTTGTTTCAAAAATAAATCATTAGCAAGAGTTAAAAGAAACATCTCTTTTTCTTCTTGTTACTTCTTGCATAGATTAGTGAAAAATTCATACTCTTAACCTCTTCTCCAATTTTTTGCATTTGAATAAACATATTTCGATTTGGGTTAAAAATTATTGCATTTCATTCTTGTTTGAATGCATACTTAGCCCACTTAGTAATTAAAGCATTATGAATAAATCATAGTGCACAAATGTTACACAACCAAACCACAATCACATCAAATCAAACATTTAAACTTATTTGAGACAAGGCCCATCTAGGATTTTATCACCTAGCAGATACCTTACCCCACCTGGAAATCCTACTTGGACTTCACTACCAAGAGGAGGACCCACTCTGTTCTTTGGCAGAGTATAAGCTATAGGCAAAGTATATATTGGCTAAGTGGCCTAGCTCGACTCTGGGTTCGTGAAGTGAAGGGAGCAAGCCCCATTACCAGGCCATGTATTGAACCTAACACAGATGTTTGAGCACCATAACACAACCTGAAACCAGCCATAGACTTCCTCTCTAGGACCCATTCTACAAGCCCAATTCCCAACACATTCTTTTAAGGCATAAGCCACCACGACTCTAAAATTTATTCCTAGGAATCTAACATTTTAGAGGTTACTTGCCTAATCATCTATTCTACTATTTTTATCTGACTGTTTGAGCTGGTAAGGTCCCATCATTTTTAAGTCCAAAAATAACTCAAAATTTCTTCTTTTTCCAAAACTATCAATTTTCTATGTTTTTGGAATTACACAGAAACCAACATTAGTTAACTGACCATCATCGGCAACATATCTTCATCGACATCAGTTTCCTCACTGATGTTGGTAACATTTTCTAACTAATATCGGTTAAGAAACTGACATCAATCACTGTCAACAAATTTTCTTTCCAAACAAGCTTAAAACTCGACTTTCTTGCTAGTAAACATAAATTCTAGTTTTTTGAAATTGAAACATAGTTTTTGGAACCTAAACCCATTTTGCCCTGGATGGTTTTGACACACAGTCAAGCCAAATCCCTTGTTGACCATGCAAGTCAATAGCCACTCCCACCTTCACCCTTTGTACCTAGTCACCTAATGGAGTATACTTCAAACACTAAGCATACTCCTATCCAACCTACCCCCAATCAACCTCTTATTGTTCCTGAAGGGGATCAAGACTTTGAGAGATTCCTTGACCACAATGTCAAGGCTCTCCAACATTATCTCACTAGAATCCAAACGTGAGATCCTTTAGGAAACCCTATTTATGGGATGCCAACTTCCTTGGTTGAAATGGCAATGATATCAACAGCATCCATTACCCAACCTATGGTCATTCAAGCCATTGCCCCGACCAGTAACCCAACCATGGCCAATGTTCAAGATTTGGCCTCTCCTTCCATCCTTTTTGGCCCTACCTCAATCGGGGTTTCCGTACCCCCTCAACCACAAACAATTTAACCAAGTTTGACACCTTTCCAAAACTTGATTGTCTCTATCCCATCCACTCTTGTGCCTATAAACATGAGAGTGGCTACTCATCCTTTAACTAGTCTCACCACCATTCAACCACCCTTGGTGGCATCTAGTCAAGTTGTGCCCTCCAATTTTGTGGGACAAGTCCCCTTGGTTTCGACATCGGCCCTATGACAAACTATCAGTATGTTTCATCTACACAAATGCAACCAAGTATGTCATACAGCCCTCCCAACACCTTCTAGGTACCCTATAACTTAGGGGATGCCCCTCATGCCAATCCATCTACCGATCTAATTGAGATACTGATGGATAAAATGTCCAACCTTGAGACATTTATTTCAGGTTCGAAGAATGTTCTTTCATACAAACAAATCTACAATGAACCCATTCACCCTTCAGTTCCCATTCGACCATACCCTAGCTAGTGGGAACTCCCAAAATTTACTCGCTTTTAGAGTAAATAGGACCCATAATAACATCTGCAAGCGTTTACACACGCTTGCTACCTCATAGTGCATGATGATGCGTTATTACTTTGCACATTTCCTATGTCACTTTTTGACACCGCCCTTGATTGGTATAGCTCCATTACCAGTCATTCTCTCTTTACCTTCACTCAACTAGCTTAGTTATTCCTCGACCACTTCTTAATCAACATCACTAAGAAGGTCTCCATCACAGACCTTTATTCTATTAGACAATTTGATGATGAATCAATAGCAGACTTCATCGCCCATTGGAGAGGTTTGATCAACCAACTCTCCTTTTCACTACCTCAACCTAAGCTCATTGAGCTCTTTTCAAGAGCATGTGCCAAGCACATCTCATCCACTTTGTGGGTTCAAACATTAAGCACATTTGATGAAGCTTTCACTATGGCCTAAAAGCTTGAACTCTACACAATCGAAGAGGATAAAGTCAAATTGCATAGCAAAAATATGAATGCAAAATCCAATGACCCTTCTTCTAAATCTTCTTCTTCCCACTCCAAGTCCAAGGGATCAGCAACCGCTGTAGTCCTTAGGTCATCATCTTCTACCACAACCAATCAATTTGAACCTTCCACATCACAAAACATCACAAAACAATTCCAACAATGGTATGTATAGCGTCAATACACTCCAATAAGAGAATCATACACTTTTATATTGGATAAACTAGTAAAGCTGGGAGTCCTCAACCTCCCTCAAGTCTGACCTATCCAATTTGACCCCTCATAAGCCATCCCTACATGGTATAGGGAAAATGACTTTTTTAACTATCACCATGTCAAGGGTCATGACACAAACAATTGTAAAACCTTTAAAAATGTTATTCAAGACATGTTAGAGAAAGGGGACCTTGTTTTGGATAACCCTAATGTACTGGCCAACCAAAACATGGATGCCTTTAGACAACCATTTCCTAACTATCCCCCAAGTCAGAATAATGTTCAAACCATGGCCGATGACCCTTCAGAGTGCAACATATGCACGGTCAACATGGTTTCTCCTTTTATTCCTAACCAACCTCTCCCATAGTCTGAAGAGGTTAGTCAACCCATTTCTCCACCATGGGTAGAAGAGCCTATTTTACCCATATCACCCCCACGACATCAAACACCTCCTCCACACATACTTCTACCTCGTGAGGAACCCATATTACCTGTTCCTCCTGCCCCTACCTTCCCTCTTCCTCTACCATTGGAAGAAGTTACCATTCATACCCCACACCCTCATGTAGAAGGGGCCATAATCCCTCTACTTCACCCTTTATAGGATCCTTCCTCTCCTATTTATCCTCCACCGATGGAGGATAGTCCTCCATCAACCCCCCTTTCACACGTAGGAGAGTCTACTTTCACCTCTCCCATATTGGAGGATGCTTTGATGGCACCAACGCTGGTGACCTTGCCCTCATCCTTCTTATCACTAATGGAGGATCATACTTTCCACACTCTTAGACCACACATGGAAGGCATGATCATCCCTACGCTCTATCCTCTCAAAGAGCCACATTCTCTAATCCCTTCTCCACCGAGAGAAGAAATTGCCACCTCACCCACTTTGACTGAGGAAGATCCGGTGATGGTTCTCTCTCACCTTTGGCCCATGATCGTTGCATCCAATACATTTCCACTCTCACAATTACCCAAATCCTCTAAAATAGCGATTGTAAGACCCCACGTGATGTCACCTATACCCTTCTCTCGATTGGCAAAAAACTTAGGATTTCTCCATTCTAGGAACCTAAATCATGAAGCACTATGGGAGCGACTTAAGACTCCTTATCTTACACATCCTACTCTGCCTTATACTACCAACCCTTCTATTAAAATTCACCCCAAAGTCTCTGATGAGGAGTGGGTTTCCACTTCTAAATCATCAAAATCTTAGACTTCCATATCTAAACCCAAACTCTCACAGGCGTCCACCATGTCAAAATAGATTAAATATCTCGGTGTTCACCCTGTATCAAACCTCACTCACCCACAATCGAAGGTAGATTTGAACCTTGCCCTACACAATAGTGGTCCTCGTACCACACTAAAGAAGGGTGCTAAACCACGTTAGAGAACTCCTCCCCCACCTTCACCATTGCCCTCTATCTTGGGTCCACATCCTTCCACTTTAAAAGGAGTGCTCCCTATCCCAACACCCCACAAAAAAAACTTCCTCCATTACTCCCTCTACCCATCAAACATATATTTCCTCCAAAAAATTTGACACCTCTCACCAAGAAAGTGCCATCTACATGTGTGGCCACACCACCAACTAAAAAGATGGTATGAAAAACTCCTCCTACAACTCCTAAATAAAAGTTGTCAACCCCTACTACAATAAAGAGTACAGACCCATTAGTGGGTTCCTATGATTTGATGTTATGTCAATTATTGCAATATTTTAGCATCATTCTCCCACCCATTAAGCCATACCAACCTCTCAGATCAAAACCATCTTGGTTTAATGACACTAAAATCTACTAGTATCATTGCACACCTGGGCATGATACTGAGCATTGCTATGCTCTTAAGGTTGTCATTCATCAACATCTAGAAAAAGATACCCTTTTTATTAAGGATCCTCTTGACCACCCTTTCAACAAACCACCGACACCATCCCATGTCTCTCAAACCTCCTCACCTTCATCAGGATCCCATCATCACACTATGGTCCCTCTACCACCTTTTCCCCCTTTATTCAAAATCAACACTGTTAATGTGGCCACCAGGTCCCAAACTATAAAGGATAAAGGAAAAGATCAGGTCTCTATCCCTTGGACATATCCATTCGCCAAGCCTTCTCAATCACCAAAACCCAAGATTTCTATCTTGGGCACATCTCAACTAATGTCTTCGAGGGTAATTCCTCCTAACCTCTCTAGTCCACATGATGTTTGGTATAAACAACTTGTTGACTACTTGAATTATTCTATCATTCCTCCTAACTAGCAATAGATGATGAGATTTTATCAAGAGTACCACTCGATACACCATGCTAGGGGGTCTTCTCTACAAACGAGGCTTCAGCAGCCTCCTTCTCTGATGCCTAACCACCACTGAGACATCTCACGCCATCAAACAAGTCCATGATGGGATTTGTGGGGGACATTTTAGCGGTAACTCAGTTGCAAAGTGCATCCTCTTCCTGGGCTATTATTGGCCCACTCTTAACCAAGACTGTAGTAACTATGTTCAGCATTGTATCAAATGCCAATAACATACCAACCTACTTCATGTCCAACATAGCATCAAGCATGCCTACAACAAAAATTTGAAAGAGCGAGATTTCAAAATCAGAAATCTCATCCTTAAAGAAAACCAACACGTGACTAATATGGAAAGAAGCAAATGAGGCAAGTTTTCTCCTAATTGGCTCAGACCTTATATAATAACACACAAGTATGGGTCAGGGACTTATCGTCTGTCTTCTCTCAAAGGCTAGCCAGAACCTGAGCCTCTTAATTCCTTACATCTGCGACCATTCTACTATTAATCAAGTAATCATTCACTTGATGTTTAACTTGAGCTCATCCCTTGAGCAACCCCTGTCATCCTCATTCCTATTCCTATCAACCCATTTCCCCTATAACAATTAGCTAACCTTTTTTTTTTTAAAGTAAATGCTTTGTTCTAATAAAAGGGAAACCCCTAAACCTCTATAGTCTAGTCTATGACTAAAAATTCAATCAATCAAAAAAAAACATATAAAACTGGGATGCCTAACACAATATTCAAAGGTCATAAATTATCAATGTAGACTGCTCCCTCGAAGGATAACTACATTATTACTGTAACTAATAGACTGCTCCCTTGAAGGATGGCTATTCAAAGCTATCAAAACATATAAAGCAAAACATAGAACACTCCCTCAAAGGATGGCTATGCCCAAATTTTGCTACCATAACAGCACCCTCTCAGAAGCTGCCCACATCGATCAGCTTCACATGACCACAAAACAAAACAACATCCCTAAGTAGACTTCCCACATTGATTAGTCTACCAATAATTTTTTAAAAAAAAAGACTGAGTAACAAACTATTAAGTCATGGACTTGTCTATAGTCGTTCTCAGGGTCACCTATAAAAGGGGCAAAGTTATCCCTGCTAAAAAGGGTTACGCTATCCTCACATATCACATAATCACACCTATTACCCCAAAATACTCAATGGATTTTGAGCTCACTTAATGTCAAGTGATTAGAGTACTTCTCTAACATAAACCAATGGTCAAATGATGTAATGCATGAACGGGGATTTTGTTTGCAACAACCCTATCTATGTTATCATTATGGTCCTTGTCAATGAAAGAGCAACTCATCTTTCACTTCTTACACACATTCATCACATGCCAAAACATAACATCACAACCAAAATATTTTCTCAACCACTAACATAACCTCATGATTTATTTAATACAAATACCAATTTGTGTTATATAAATTATCATAGCCCATTCACACTAGTTTCTATGGAAAACAATACACATGGAAACTATCAACCAAACACAATTTATGTCAAGCATATACCATCACCAATATGGAAACTTGTTGAAGCAAAAATAAACTCATTTCATTTTTAGCATACACCATCACTAATATGGAAAACTGCTAAGGATGAAAAATCTCATAACTTATATTACAACATACACCATCACACAATATGGAAAAGGCTATAACATCATCATACACTCATCATTTCTAACATAACCAAACCAACCAATAACCTCTTTGACTCTTTTTCCCTTTATGGGAGAACTACATTGGCCTAAGGCCCTTAAAATAGGGGCTATGTAGGCAGCACTCAGTTGACATGGGGTCTTCTGAGGTTAGCTTGGCCATTCATTCATTCATCTACATGATGGACCAACCATTTAACCTTTAACCATGACCTAACCTAATCAAACTCAATTCATAACCTACCCTCTTCTTCCCTTTTGGGAGAACTACATTGGCCTGAGGCCCTTAAAATAGGGGCTATGTAGGCAACACTTAGTTGACATCGGGTCTTCTGAGGTTAGCTCGGCCATTCATTTGTTCGTCTACCTGATGGACCAACCATATAACCTTCAACCATGACTTAACCTAGTCAAAACCAATCCATAATCTACCCTCTTCTTCCCTTTTGGGGAGAACTACATTGGCTTGAGGCCCTTAAAATAGAGGCTATGTAGGCAACACTCAGTTGACATGGGGCCTTCTGAGGTTATCTTGGCCATTCGCTCATTCATCTACCTGATGGACCAACCATATAACCTTTAACCATGACCTAACCTAGTCAAAACCAATCCATAATCTACCCTCTTCTTCCCTTTTGGGGAGAACTACATTGGCTTGAGGCCCTTAAAATAGGGGCTATGTAGGTAGCACTCAGTTGACATGGGGTCTTCTGAGGTTAGCTTGGCCATTCATTCATCCGTCTACCTAATGGACCAACTATCTAAACTAGCCCAAAATCATGACCAAACAATCAGCCTTGACAATGTAGAAGTCATCTTAGACTTCTCATGGGGCACATTGGAGATCACATATATCTCCCTAACCATAACAAACAACACTTGAGATCACTTATATCTCAGCCTGACTTGACCAATGACCTTGGAGATCGTGACTATCTCCTCAGACCATGACCACTTTTGAGACAACTTTGCCTTGGTTGTTTTGATTGCATATATGCTACCTCATGAATAGTTAGCAAATTATATGCACCCCACATTATGCCCCTCACACATATTGTCAGATCGTGACCAAGTTGATCCCTAATATTTGTGACATTTTCATGTTTTCTAGGAGCACTTCCTAGCCTGAGATACTTAGAACATGACGACCATTAGAGCTATAGCTTTGATCGATTAACCCAATCAGCTACCACTAATAAGTTGGGGACTGATTACTTCAATTTTAGTGCTCCTCAACCATTAGAGTTATAGCTTTGATCATTTAACCCAATCAACTACCACTAATAAGCTAGGGACCGGTTACTTTGATTTTAGTGCTCCTTGACCTTGCCTATGACAATTTGACCTGCCTATCAAGTGAAGTGGTATATGTGCAATCTCAACTATTACAACATTCACACTCCCACCTCACCTTACCCATCCACTACCTATCAAATTGGCACCCAATTTTGGGTTCCCTTCTCTTGATTCCCACTTTGAGGGGGAATACCTCATCCCATACTTGGGGCAACCTACATCTATTTTTGTCTTGCAGCTCGTCAGGATAAACCACAAGACAAAAAGGGGCAAATTTAGACACCAATATTGTGTCAACTCCCCCTTGGTCCATTTCTAACACATTAACACTCCTAACTCTCACTTGAACCCTTTTTAACTTGGACACCTCACTTAGACACCTCACTCTAAGACCATTTCTTACCCTATGAGTCACCCTAAGACTAAGTCTTCTAAATCCTAACTACCCATGACCTTTTCTCACTCTCTAACTAACTCTCGTGCCTCATAAACTTGTGTTTTGACCATTCTCCAATAGAAAAGGCACTTGTTAGATGGAGAAATGGGCCAAGATCTCCCTTTTACCTATTCTCCCTCCACTTACGTCGTTCAACTGTCGGTCAATGCCAGCGGGATTGCCGATGTCAGTTACATAAGCCTGGCTCTAACCTTGAGCTTGGCCCCCAGCCTCTTTGACATCGATGCACACACTCTAATCTCAAGCATTAGAACTCAACTATCATCCTCCCAGGTATTGAAGTTTTTCACAAGTCATTCTAGAGATTGGATTGAAACACTGTACGAGGACCTCAACATCAGCCACAATGGGAACAAGCATCCTGACACCTCTGGTTCTTCATCTAATAGAGCTAAGTATTTTGGTCTCCATTTCAAAGTTTTAGAATATGTTGTTAATTGGTTTTCATTTATTATTTCTAAATAATATCAAAGAGACCCGACTTCTTTCGTGGAAGGTCTGAAAAGCCTTCCTCTTATTCCCACCTCCTTTTACACACCAACCCTTGACCTTTACCCTTCTTCAGACCCTATTCACCTTCTTGCAACTATGCACAAACCTTTAAACTCCCAGAGTCCTCTGTCCACCACAAAAATACCTTGAAACTCATCTAAAAGCCCACTGCCCCTACTGACATCTGTAGTCTAACTGATGTCAGCACCATTTACCTACCGACATCGGTAGCCTAACTGACGTCAGCGACTGTGCAAACCAAAAAACTTATCCAAATAGCCCAAAGACCAGACAAAACCTTTGACCAATTTTTTGTAGCACTCTAAGACACACAGACTATAGGGAATAGGTACACAACATTCTACCTTTCCATTTCTTTAAATCTTTTATCATTCCTTTCTATACAACACTCTTTTCTTTAAATAGTGGACTGTCATCCCTTATGGAGCTTTACGCTTTCGAGACTGAGCGTGTAGCTTGGCAGTCCACCATATCTTATTCTAACATCTTATATGTTTAAGTCTTATTCTTTCTACAGGTGTTTCCTCCATAGCCAAAGAGGAGGTCTCACAATGCTTGGATATGTTGCACAACTTAATTCGGGTAATGTCAAATCCCTAACCTTTAACCTTAGTTTCTTATTTCTTCTAAATGTAATTAGCAAAAACTTAGAGAAACAGGTAGCTTCCACTTAACTCACAAAGGACACATGGTGGCTTTCACTATTCTAAGAAACAAAGTGAAATGAGGCTCACAAGATGACACTTGGTAGCATCCACCAAGTTTTGTCAGGTTTTTGCTCACTGCCCTCCGCAAGGGTTCTAGGCCTTGGTTCACCACCCTCCACAAGGGTATCTGATCCTTTGGCTTTGGGGCAACCCCTTGAACCTACCAATTAAAACAACCAATTGAACCAACTTTGGTTCAATGGTTTAATGGTTCATTCTCTTTATCCGCTTGAACTAAGATTCTTTGAAACAAGCCTTGTTTAAGTTGTTGAACCTTTGAACCAAAGTGGTTCAATGGTTCAATGGTTCAATCGGTTCATCCTTCTTATTTGGCTAAGTCCTTTTTATATTTTTGAACCAAATGTGTTGAACCATTTGGTTGTTGAACCTGTTGAACCATTGAACCCGTTGAACCTTTGAACCAAAGTGGTTCAATGGTTTAATGCATCAAAAACTTGTTCTTTTGATTGAACTTGCCTGTAGAAGCCTTTGAACCTATTGAAGCTTGAAGCAATTAAACTCTTGCTACTGATGCTAAACCTTTGAACTTGTTAAACCTATTGAACCAAAATGGTTTAAGTGTCAATGGTTTAATCCTTGCTTAGAAGCTTATCGATGAACTCTTTTGGTTGAACCTAGTCATTAAACCAACTTTGAAATTGCCTAAGTGTTGAGAGCTTGCTTATTTCTTATAGAGTCTATAAAAATCAACCTATGAAGCTCATTGAACTTGGCCTATAGAGTTTATAGATTTTATTTTCCTGTTGAGTCTGTAGATTTCTCTTCCTACTGAGTTTGTAGATTCAAGCTTGTAGAGTCTGTAGATTCAAGCCTGTAAAGTCCGTAGATTTTGTGAGAAGCTTGAAAAATGAGGAATTTGAATGCCCAAAACAAATTTTGAAAAGGGAAGAGACAATTTTGGTCTGAGGAACCAAAATAGTTCACATATTGTCCCAAAAGATGAGAAGTGTGTTTTTGGGGACAACACATAACATAGTGGAACACATTGAAACGAATTGTGCTCATTTATATTAGCCTTGAACATCTTCTAGAAGTAGATATAAAAAATTAAAATAGTGCATACATAAGATAACAACTCAAACCAAAGTATAAGGAATCCACGTACTTATCTAATCTTGGAAACCTATGAATTCTCATATGAGAGTGACAATGATCATGATGACAACCTATATGAGGTTCACACATTCAAATAGTTCCAAAGAGGGAAAAAATACATGTTGAAGAGTAAATTACAAAATCCATTAGCAAAATCTACTCCTCCCAACAACACTCAGGTCCCACTTGATGATAATGTAAACAACAAACTATTTCTGCCTAAAGGATCTAATGCATCCTATCAACCAAAGAATAACAATATATTCCTACAATCTGAAAAACCCTTGGAAAAAACATGAATACAACATTGTTGAAGACCTAAATAAAATGAATGATAATATAACCATGTTTTATTTACTCCAACTATTGAATCAGAAAGGTATGCCATTAAATATTTATCTACTCCTAAAGGGAATGAAACCAATAGAGTAATTGATGCACATGTCATTTACAAAGAAAATATTGAAACTCCTCATTTTATCTTAACAATATGCATTTTTGGTAAAATATTACCCAATTATTTGGTGAATTCAAGTGTTTTAGGTAATGTAATAACTTACTCAATTTTTTAGAAGTTGAATTAACTCCTACTAAGTCAATTAGGAAGGTAATTATACAAGTTAGAGGTCAAGATGATTGGTGAGATAAATCACCTCCATATTTAGTTGGATTTTAATTAGAGAGTGCAAAAAATCATTAAATTTAGGTTGTGGATTTACTAGATGCATATGGTATGCTTATTAGTAGAGATTAGTACAAAATGTTAAATGAATATATGGAAACTGATGTATCCCATATGTGGCTCTCATGGCATGGTGTACCAAATTATATTTTAATTGAGTGAGAGCCAAAAATGATACCTATAATCGTAGAGTTTAACAAGATGAATGTGATCATGTATGAGGAGTCTAAACTTAGGGTCTACATGCTTAAGATTAAATTGAAAGCTCATGAAAATTTTACTATCAACATTTTGACTATGCAAGAGAATTTAGAGATTGAAGGGCTTGATAATATAGATGGGGAGGATATCCTCTATGCACTTCACATACCTTAGTTACATATTTTTCCATAGAATATGAATATTCAAAAAGTGTTGATACACCTCTAAAACATAGCAATTTAATGTTTATTTTATCATAGAGAATAATCAAAATTGAAATCAACAAGTTAAAGCATAGTGGTCTTAGTGAAAATAAGGAATTTACATGTCATTTGGATGAAAATATTTATATTTTAACTAGCCCAATGTCTAATTCTACCATTGAATTCCACACTAAGGGTTCATTTTCAATAAAAGATAAGAGTGCATGCATTCTTTATGTTGATAAAAATTATAAAGAGGTCAATGTTTAAACAACACCTACCTCTCAGACTTCATTACAATTAGATGAAGATCATTTGTGGACTTTGAACTTTTATGGCTCTAAGACTAACAGTGGGTATGGATCTAACATTGAATTTATTAACCTAAGAGTAAAATATTATATAAATACATTTAGGATACAATTTGATTTCATAAAAAAATGTGGTTAAATATGAAGTTTTGGTTCATAACCTTTAGTTTGCTCTCAAGAGGAAATCCAAGAATCTAAAGGTGATAGGTGACTTATATCTGGTGCTTAAGCAAGTTAGAAGCCATTATGTTTGTAATTTCAAGTTATCACCTAGGTATTATATTTTTGTATGGAATATAATAGAATACTTTGATGGATTAAATATATAGATGATACCTCATATAATAAATCACATAGTGAATTCATTGGAAATGACAACAAACACTTTGGAACTAATTGTTGACTCCAGATTGAAGATATCATCAATGGAGTTAGCCTCTATTTATTGTGTTCTAAATAATGCAAATAATTTCTAGGTATTTAAAAAATATCAAAATATTATTTAATTCATCATGAACAAAGATGTATTTGAATATCAAATCATTTATGAAGAAGATAGAGAGAAATTTGAGTTAGATGATGGAGGGATAAATTTGAAAAGAAACAACGTACTAAATGGTAAGGTATCACTGGATTGGTGGTTTGGCATGTACTACCAAGATCAAAAGGAGAAAATAATCCCTACCAAAGGTATGTTACATGATTATTACAATGTGGGCAATGGTGGTGACTCAAAAAATGTGCTTTTAAGCACAACTTGCATTAAAAATGAAAAATAAGGGATTACAAAATCACTAAAATACTTTGAAGATGTTATATCATGGATATATGAATACCTAAAGGTGTTGGAGGTACAATCACTAAGAGGGGGGTGAATTAGTGATGTAAGATAATTCAAAATTTAATTTCAATCCTTTAAAAATATTAATCAATGACTAAAAAAATTCATACAACATATAAGATGTTCATAACAATGAATAAGAAAGATGATGTAATATCATACACATAACTTCAGATCTACGTGGGAAACCATCTTGGGGAATAAAAACCACTCTCAAGCCTAAAACCACATGGACTACTTGTCCTATAAGATGATCACAAATATGAGACATGTTAGTGAATCACCCACTTCATAAGGATCACCCACCCCTAATTATGAATAAGCACCCACTTTTTTTAGATGTTGATCACCCACACAACACCTTATAAAATCAATAAATCTAGAATTTTGATTGTAGATCAATATAATTGGAGAAATAATGTTTAACACCTCTCTTTAAACTCATAACACATATTCAAACTTGATCATACAATCAATTCATCTAACACCTCTTTTGGATCTCTCTAATCTTCTTTGCTCATCATCAATATGCTCTGCACTTTAGTCCATCCACTAAGCACACTCCCTCTAATCTTTTTCCTTTATCTCTATCTTCTACTTTCTCAATTCATGCACATTAAAGTCTATAAACCATTACCTTTGTCTCTATTATTTATAGATTATTCATACACATTAACTTCTAGGTTGGCTATAATACTTGCCGTAACCCTTAAGAACATATGATCAATTTTAACTATATGGGTCCACTCCATATAATCTCCAATACATATTCATGTGAATTATCCCACCAAAACACCCTTATATTAAAGCACAAATGCTTGAAAAATATTTTGTACATAGTAGCACCATGAATGAACAAATAGTCAACTTTTAAGTTCCATAACTCTAACTATACAAACATTTATACCTTCTAACTAGATTCATTATATACACTTGAAGTCCTCTACAACTTTGATTTTTATTACATCAATAAATTTGTCCTAGATCAAAATATATATCCCAAAAATTGAGAACTATTATTATTTACAAATTTAAATATTTAAATTCCAATGATCACTATATAGACACTAAACATTGAGCATCTTAACGTCATCTCATGATTTTTGGCAACTATGGAAAAATATGCAATGTCGATCTCCTCTGAGTAGATCGATCTTTATCTTGTAATGATCATTGTTGATATTAGATTAAATATCCCTCAATTATGCCACTTGGTAGCTCTATGTGCCTTTTACACATTTGAATTTTTACTTGACCCATACCATTGGTCTTTATTAGTATGAATGCCCATAAACTATTGATCTTATATCAACTCAATAAGATAGTGACACTTGTCACCAGCATGTGAAATATTAAATTATTTGACATTTTGACTAAATACGCACCATAAGATCAATATCTAGATGATGAATTCTCATCATTAGATTAAATTACTAATGACCTCAGACTTCAATATAGTTAAACTTGATAGTCTCTAGCTCAACATAGTTTGTAAGAGAAACTTTTTAGGTTTATAACTTGATCTATAAAACACTTCAAGAGTCCAAATTTTTAGGATACCTTCTTGAAACTTTAGACAAAATCTCTATGAAGTACTTTGACCTTGGTTATCTTTTTGAGAACTTTAAATAAATACACAAACTTATTGGTTCTATCATATCTATATGACATGAAGTGACAATCTAGCTTCTCTTAAGCTAGAAGATGTATGTTTCTCACTTTAAATGGTCAAGTGACATACCAAAACTTCATCAAGACATATATGGATGACTAACAACTTCTTTATCTTTACAAACCTACAAATGTGTCATATCTCTCTAAACCATCAATCTGATCACTTTGTCATTAATGAATTAGTACCACATGCTCTCTTTGGCATCAATGATAATCAAACATAAATGACTATTCTCAAAAATATTCCCCTTTGTGTTTGATGGTAAAAACACCCTCAGAATGACTTCTTGCTTATTTGAATTGAGCTCCTTCACTCTGATATTTCTCCCCCTTTGACATTAATGACAAAGGGTCTCTTCCTCAACATGTTAACAATCATTCCTTAACATCATGTATGTATTCAAATATTATTTAAGATGCTTAGGATACTTACATACTTTTAATAAAATGAATAAATTACTCCTCCTTTAACATGCACCAATCTGAACTTGGACTTCTATGATCCTTAAACCTGACAAACTAATCATAGAGCTTTGAAATCTCCCATTAACATCAACCTCCATCTCATGTAATCTATTCTTTGATATACACCAATCTAAACTTGGGATTTTCAAATCCTTAGACTTGTCTACCTTCATAACTATCAATCTATCTTTGTATATGCATGAGGATTCAATACTTTGTCAAAATACATGACTTAGTTTGATCAAGTAATCATGTCAATCTTATTGAATTTAAAACTATATAATACATATTTATATTTATATCATGACTGAAGAATCTTCACATATGTTCCCCCTCACATCATGCAAAACTTCTTCAAGCCACATAAGATAATTGAGTTAGCTCCCCTTTAGCCAAACATATCTTCAAAAGATATTATTATTCTAGAAATACTTATCCTTATCTTTACTGATTAACCTCTTGAACCATCATCAAAGATTATTTAACTTACTCAAATTCATTATAATTATTCATATACAAGGAGGTGACTCCCATGCTTTGTCTTAGATACTCAAATGTGGCCTTTGTCAATTGTTTTTTCATAATGTCTACATGTTGTTCTTTTGTAAACACATATTCTAATTTAACAATTTGATTACTTACTTATTCTCTTAAGAAATGATATCTAATAGGAATATGATTGGTATTTTAGTACATAACAAAATTATTAGAGATACTAATTGCACTAGTATTATCACAATTGATATGACAAGTTCAATTTTATCTTACCTTATAATCTTTCAAGGTTTGCTTCATCCACATTACCTGAGTACAATAAGAAGTAGAAGCTATATACTTAGCTTCTATAGTTGATAAATATATATAGGCTTTCTTTTTACTTATCAAAGATAAAAATCATTCACCCATGAAGAAGATACCACCACTGGTACTCCTATCATCTATACATCCTATCCAATTTGCATTAGTGTATGTCTTTAGAGTAAATTATTTATTCCTAGGGTACCATAACCATACTCTATTATGATTTTGAGATATCTTAATATAATTTTGATTAATTTAAATTGATATTCTCTAGGATCATCTTGAAACCTTCCTACAAGTCCCACTGCTTTCTTGATATCAAGCCTAGAAGCAATAGAGTATAAGAGACTTTTAACCATGGATCTATATAAAGTTTGATCAAATTTTGTTGGGTCATCTTGTTTACTAATGATCATTAGAGTAATCATTATCTTACAATCCAACATGTCAAACTTTCTTAGCATATCTTTGATGTATTTTGTTTTTTAAATGAATATCCCTTAATTAAGTTGGTTAATTTGTAATCCTAAGAAGAAAGAAAGTTCTCCCAGTATTGAAATTTCAAACTCAGTCTTCATAGCATCTAAAAACTCTCTAGTCATGTTGTCATTATTAGAACCAAATATTATATCATCAACATAGAGTAATACTAGTAATTGATGAGTCACATTTGTCTTGATATATAAATTACTATCAACTATCCCTCTTTTGAAGCCTTGGCTCAATAGATACATGCATAATCTATCATGCCAAGATCTAAGAGCTTGTTTAAGACCATATAAAGCCTTATTTAGTTTGTAAACATAGTCCTAATTAATTTTCATTAAAAAAACTTTAGGTGGCTTAATATAAACTTTATCATCTAAGTTGTCTTTCAAAAAAGTAGATTTCACATCCATTTGGTAAACTTTGAAACCTTTGAAGCTTGCATATGATATAAAAAGTATAATTTCTTCCATTCTTGCTACATTATAAAATTTCTCATCAAAGTATATCCCTTCAACTTTAGCATATCCTTTACACACCATTCTAGCCTTATTTTTTGTGACCTCTCCTTTCTCATTCATCTTGTTTCTGAAAACCCACTTAGTTCTTATCACATTTTTATATTTTAGCCTAAGAACCAAATTCCATGTTTAATTTTTTTCTATTTGATAAATTTCCTCCTTTATGGAAAATGTAAAATTGTCATCTTTTCTAGCTTTTATGAAAGTTTTGGGTTCAATCTTTTATAACAAAGTTGTGTCTTGTTTTTTATTGATCAATCTTCTCTTCCTAGTCTACAAACTAGAATTCACATCTCCAATAACTTGTGAAACTAGATTATCCTTCTATATTATCCTATAAGGTACTTTAATATCCCATCTTACTTCTTCCTCTTCATCATATGATTGATCAGGTATGCTTTCATTATTTGAAATATCATCTTTAGTAGTGTCAATTATCTACAAGCTAGGCTTCTTGATGTCACCTACCTCTTCAACTCTCACATTAGATATTTCAATAACTTTGTGGAGTCTCTTATTGAAACACATATAATTATAAATTATGGAGGAATAACCCAAGAAGATTCCCTTATTATATCTTGAGTTAAATTTTCCAATATTTTCTTCATTCCTCTTAATAAAACACTTGCTCCCAAACACTCTAAAGTGTTTGACATTAGCTACCCTATTTTTCCATAGCTCATATGGAGTATTATCACCATTTTCTCTAACTTGGCATATATTTAAGATATAAACATAAGTATTGGTAGCCTCTTCCCAAAAATCATCTAAAAGTTTAGAATCTTGAAGCATGGTTCTAGTCATCTCTTGGATAGTTATGTTTTTCCTCTCAACTACCCCATTGTATTGAGATGTCCTAGTAGTAGAGTATTGTATTCTAATTCTTTGTTCCTCAAAAAATTCATCAAACTCATAAGACCAAAATTCAACTCCTCTATCTTATCTTACACACTTGATTCTTGATCCTTTTTTCATTTTCAACAAGAGCTTTGAATTCTTTAAATTTTCCAAAAGATTCTAATTTATCTTAAAAAATATCCAAGTCATTATAGTGAAGTCATCAATTAATAACATAAATTAGCTATTACCTTGAATACCTTGATTTATCATAGGTCCAAAAAGGTCTATGTGGATCAACTCCAATGGTATTGTAGCAGAATGCTCATTAGATTTGTATCTTCTTTTAACTTGATTTCCATGAAGGCATGCCTTGTAGAGAGTATGTGAAATCTTAGTGATTTTAGGAATATTCCTCACTAGTTCTTTTGAATTGATTCTTACTAAATTATCAAAGTTTAGATGTCCAAGTCTTTTATGCCAAAGCCAACTTTCCTCTAATTGATGCATGAAGCACTTTTATTCATTATATTCATGGAACACATACACGTTGTTATCTACCTTGTGAATGTTTACAAATAATTTTATAGACTTGGAACTTCTCACTTCACACCCTTTGTCATGAAAATTCACAACATTTCCTTGTTTACACATTTGGTTAACACTTAGAAGATTATGTTTCAAACCTGCTATATATAGAACATTTTCATTTCTAGTATGACTATTATCGAAACTTATATATTCTTTCCAAACTATGTTATTAGAGTTGTTGTCACCAAACCTTATTGATACTAAATTATGTTTCTTGAGATAAATAAACTTACTTTTGTCTCATGTCATATGACTTGAGCATCCACTATCTATGTACCATTTCTTTTTTTCATCCTATTGAGAATGTAAGGTAGTTTTTAAAAACATAGATTCTTCCTTTGAGTCTTTCTCCTTATTTATTTGAATCTTAGTTTTGTCTTTCTTGAACCATTTTATGGTGTCAAAAACTTTAAATTCATTTTTCCAAAAGTCCATATTGAAATAGTTGGCTATATGTCCTTGTTGATTGCAATTATAGTAGAGAACCTCATTTCTTCTCCTTCGAGAGTAAGTACAATCCTTATATTTGTGACCATATTCATTAAAAGTATAAAAATGTATATTGAGAACATAACTATAGTTGTTCAAGTTAATCACCCCTTTAGTTTGATCATCAATACCCCAAGACATCTCATCCATAGATTATTTTGTAAAGCTAGATTTATGCCTATCTTTAGATAAAATTGAATCAATATAAGTTATAACTTTACCTTCCAATTGATTAATTATTTGATTCAACTTTGTATCAACCACAACCTGCAAGTTTTTGGTTGTTGTTTCTATTATTCCTATTTGTGTCTTCACTCTATCAATGCTTGTAAGAAACTCGTGATATATAAAGGAAGTTAGGTCTGAATTTTTACTTCCTTCTATGTTATTTAATATTTGGATCTTTTATTTTAGACATTCATTTTATTCCCTTGAACATTTGAGTTCTAAGAAAGCACATATTAGTTCACCTTGAAGAAAAATCTTAGCCTCTTTCTCTTTCATTGTACCTATGATCACCTTCAATCGATTAAACTTGTAATGAAGTTCATACTTTGATACCAATTATTGGAGGTATAATCACTAAGAGGGGGATGAATTAGTGATGCAATATATTTTAAACTTTAATTAAAATTATTTAAAACTCTTAATCAATTAATATAAGCATTCATACAACATATAATATGTTAATAACAATGAATAAAAAATATGATGTAAGATCATACAAATAACATCAGATCTATGTGACAAAAATTTATCTGAGCAGTTCGTAAGATCTTGGTTGAATAGGTGGGTCACTGTGGGTGGTATTAGCTTTGAAATCTCTGAAAAGGTGATTTCAATGGCCACGAGAATGACCATGCAGGGTTTAAAGCTACAAAGGAAAACCAAAATCATGGATTTGGCTAGTCATAAACTATTTTTGGATGAAGGAGAAGAACTCATCCCATATCAAGGAGGGTTTGAGTGTGCCAAATTGTCAGAGCCATGGGATGGTATCTGTTTTATTCTTATGAAATACTTCACTCTCAAGGGATGATATACCAAATTTTATAACTATCACCTTCCTTTGTTAAATCATTTTAGATGCAATGCTATTATCAGCTTTCCTTTCTACCTTCTGTCCTCATTGGAACACTCTATCCTGAGGGTGAGAGCCAAAATGGCCAATAAGCCAGACTTAAAATCTATTCCCCTACACCAGGGGCTTATTTTTTGTCTCTAAAATTTCCACCATTCCCTTGAGCCAAACATGAATATTAGAGGTGTCAATGAAGACATTCCCTCAAACCCAATTTATAGTGACGTAGTTGATGAGTCTTGGGTTTCCCCTACTCCTACCAAGACCAATGACGCCCCTCTCTCCACCCTTGTTATGAACCCTTCTAATAATTTGAGCTCCCTTGTGAGAAAAAAGGGAAGGAAGAGGAAGGTTGATGGAGAAAAAGGAAATTTTGAAGAGACTAAGGAAGGGACCCACAAAAATCTAGATGGGGCCACAGGGGGGCAACGTGGCAAACCCCACAGGCCCTCCAAAATCAGTAAGGATGGTTTCCCTTTAGGAGTGCGTAGGTCAGGGTAGATCACTTGAAAACTAGCCCTAAATATAAGGTTGATTGAGTATTTTGAAAGTGCTTCTGATGACGAAACCCAAGATGAAGAGTATGAAGAGCTAGAAATTCAAGAAATTTTAGAGGACACTGGTGGGAAATAAGCTTCTCAGGTTTTTGAGGTCACTGAAGAGTAGGGTGTTGATTCTAGGGGAACTAATGATAATAAGGAGAAGATGCATGTAGAAGAAGCTGGTGAGGGTTCATAGAATGAGAATGATTGGAAAGTAGAAATAGGGGCCTTGAAGGACAGCATTTAAAAGCTAGAAAAGATCTTCACCAAAGGCCTTCAAAATAACATTCTGCTGAATATGACTATGTTGGAAGCGGTGGGTAATCTAGGGAATGCTGACAATGTGGACAATGAGAATCTTAAGGATCTTGTTAATTCTATAGTTATGTAGCTTCATCCTTTCTGACTCTAGTCTTTCTAGGGTTTTGTTTTGCTTCTAACTATGTTTCTCAGTTGTGCCGTTGGTTCAGTGTTGGCATCTTTTGTTTGCCAACCTTCTTATCTTTTTTGACTGCATAGGGTTTGGCCCTGGTTTGCCACCTTAATTAATCAAAAACATCAGATCTATGTGGGAAACCCTCTTGGGGAATAAAACCCACTCTCAATCCTACAAACACATGGACTACTTATCTGATAATATGATCACAAACATGAGACCTTTGAATGAAGCACCCACTTCTCAAGGATCACCCACATAACACCTTATGAAATCAACAACTTCAAAATTATAATTAAAGATCAATCTAATTGGAGAAATAATGTTTAACACCTGTCTTTCAACTCATCACACAGTAAAAATTTATTATACAAGAAATGCATCCAAGCACCTCTTTTGGATCTCTCTAGTATTCTTCACTCACCTTCAATATTCTATGTACTTTAGTCCATCCACTAAGCACACTCCCTCTGATCTCTTTTCTTCATCTCTATCTTCTTCTTTCTCAATTCATGAACATTCAAGTCTAGAAACCATTGCCTTGGTCTCTACTATTTATAGAGTCTTCATGCATATTAACTTTTAGGTCAACCATAATACTTGTCTTAACCCTTAATATATTTATCATGCTAAGACATATCTCAAATTCATTGTCATAGGTAGACCATAGCATCTATGGGTCATATTTAAGTAGCTATGCCTTTCAATTAGGCTTTAGTATCCCTTATAGGTCTCATGGAGACCTATTCACCTATTTATCACTCCATCAAGTAAATTAAGAACATATGATCAATTTAAACTATATGGGTCCACTCTATGTATTCTCTAAGACATCTTCATGTGAATGCTCCCACCAAAACACCCGTATGATAAATCACAAATGCTTGACCAATATTATGTACATAGTATCACCATGAATGAACAAATAGTCAACTTTGAAGATCCATAGCTTTGATTATATAAACATTCAAACCTTTTAACCAGATTCACTAGATGCCCCTCTCTACAAATTTTCTTCTTACTACATCAATAAATTCATCCTGGATCAAAATATATACCCAAAAACTAATCACTAGTTTTCTTCACAAATTTGAATATTTAAATTCCAATGGTCACTATACAGACACTAAACATTGATCACCTTAACCTCATCTCATGCTTCTTGGTAACTATAGACAAATATGCATCATCAATCTCCTCTAAGTAGTTTGATCTTTATCTTTCAATGCTCACCATTGATATTAGAGTATATTTCCCACAATTATGCCACTTGGTAGATCTACATGCCTTCTACACATTTGAATTTTGACTCGACCTACATAATTGATCTTTGTTAGTATAAATTCCCATGAACTGTTCATCTTATATAAACTCAATGAGATAGTGACACTTGTCACCAATGTGTGCAATCTTAGATTTTTTGATAGTTTTATGATATACACACTATAGGATTAATATATGGATGATAAATACTCACCATCAGATCAACTAACTAGTGACCTCAAACTTTAACATAGTTAAGCTTGATGGTCTCTGGCCTGATATAGTCTTCAAAAGAAACTTTTAAGGTTTATAAATTGAGTTAGAAAACACTTCAAGAGTCCAAGTTTTTAGGGGACCTTCTTGGCACTTTAGACAACATCTCTATGAAGTTTTTTGACCTTGGTTGACTTTTTGAGAACCTAAAATAAATGTATAAACTTGTTGGTTCATTCATATATGCATGACATGCAATGACGGTTCAACTTCTCTTAAGCTATAAAATGCATTATTATTCCAAATGGTCAAGTTATATACCATAACTTTACCAAGACATCTATGGATGCCTAACAACTTCTTCTTTATCCTTATAGACCTACAAATGTGCCATATCTCTCAAATCCATCAATATGATCACTTTGCCATTAATGCATTAATACCACATGCTCTCTTTGACATCAATGATAACCAAACATCAATGACTATGATCAAAAAAAGGTATTTAATACTTCCATCCTCACTCACATCATCCATCTCAACCTAAGAATTAAGCCGTTCTATTAGAGGTAAAGGCTAGTGAATCCATTGTTAAAGCCTATGATTTTCAAATAGGTACATAAATTATTGCAAACAAAGATCATTTTATTGTTATAAATTCCACATGAGTGGAAAATATTATGCTAGTTTAAAATAAAAATGAAGAGACATGACTATGTGTGGAATTTCTAAACCTATATTGAGCCTAAAAGAATATTTATCCATTGCCTTCACTAGATCAAGTGATATAAATAGTGGATGGATCATAAATGATGTAATTTTTAGGTGGGTATTATGACTATAATCATATCATGGTGAAATATAAACTTTGGATCAAGATGACATTTAAAATCAAATGGGGGTATATTCACATACAAAAGGATGTTGTTCAACCTAATCAATGTAGGTTCTAATTTTTACCATGCCATGGACATTACATTCAAGGATATAATAAACAAACACAATATCATCTATATTGACAATTTAAATATATTTTCCAATAATAGAGGAGGCCACATGAGTGATTAAAGAATGTTATTACAGAGGTGTAGAGAACATGGCATTTCCCTAAATCTAAAATAATGCATATTTAGGGTTACCAAAGGAAAATTTATAGGTCACATCATTTTTGAAAGAGGTATATCCATAAGCCATGATAGATTAAACATAATTATAAAAAATTATTTCTTTGCAGTAATAAACATATGAAATCATTTGTCAGCAAGATCAATTTTGTGTACAATTTAATCTCTAGTTTCACTAAAATAGTTAAACCAATAAACAACATGCTAAATAAGGACAACAAGATTGAGTGGACCATTTAAGTACAAGTATATTTTGATGAAATAAATAAATAATTGTAAATACTTTGGTGTTAATAAGTCCTAAAAATATGCATCCCTTCTACATCTACCCCTTCACCTCTAAACACTTAAGTGTTTCCATTATAATCTAGAGAAAGGAAGATAGAGATGAGAGACCCATGTGAGTCATGAGTTATATTCTCATAAATTTTGAAATCATATATTTAATGACTGATAAAAATCATTTGTGATGATCAAATGAGTTAAGAAGTTTAGGCATTACATCCTATGCAATAAGGTGTTTGTTGTTGTACCTAACCCTCATGTAAAAGTTATACTAATGCATAAAAAAATAGCAAATAAAAAGGAAAGTGGATGAATATTATGAAATAAAATTACTTGGATATCCATCCCATGAATATTTTGAGAGGGAAGGGATTTAGTAAAGGAATGGTTGAGGTTGTTCCTCAAATTATTTGCTAAAAGTATACAATGCAAGTCATCATATAAGAAGTCTAGTTTCAAAATGTAGTACATTACCTATTGAATACTAAGTTCCCAAGTTAATTAAACTCTACTTAGATATGAGTGTTACACCTAAAGAGTAGAAACTTCATGATAAAACTAGGCACACTATACAAAAATATTCATAAAAGAATTTGTTTGAGATGCCTAAAAAACTAAATTCAAGAAATTACTTAGAGATTGAAATAAAAAATATTGTACCAATCATATTTTAGGGAGTATAATAAGCCACCATATCCTTCGGGTAGGTTACTATTGGCCGCATGTTTTTATTGATCATACCCATGTCAAAAGCTAATATACTTATTATTGACCAAATTTTAACTCAAATCAAAAGTGGTCAACACCTATAGGTTGAAATTTTTCATGGGATTATAAAAAATTGTATGTGGTATTTTTATGGTCTTAAATAATTTTAAATGTTCTCCATGTGGTCATATTTATCCTTATCTATCCTTATCTAGAGTTTGATCTTATGTGTACTTGTCTAGTCTTAGGGGTCATTTATGAGGTCTTAGCATTGTTAAGTATGGTCAAAATTTTGACATGGTTTAGAGTCACTATAAAATTTTAATATTGTTATTTAAGGTCATATATTCATGTGTTCACCTTTTATTATGTTCTTATGTGCTAAAATATCATTTTGGTCACCTTTTGGCCTATTTGGAGGAGTTATACATACCATATTCAAAGGAAAACATTTCAAAAAGGTTATGTATATACCATATTAAAATTAAAAAATTTAAATAATATTCTAAAATGTACCTAATTTTAGATAATATTTAGGGATGGTTAGATACTAAAAAAATCTGTAGTCCAATGCCTAAACTAAACAAACTACCTCTTTACAAGAAATTTTGGGCACTTTTATGGCCTTAAAAGATATAATTATAGGTAAAAATGGTTTTATAGTGTCCCTTTGGATTCCAAAATTCATATTATATCTTTGTACCAAGATTTAGGTTGCACAAATGCTTCAAAATTCTCTCTCCTCCATCTCTACTTCCACAAACTCAGAAAGGCAAAGTTCATGTGGATGGTTCAACCAAGATAGAGAGAGTTGGGATATAGAATTTTATCCATTATTATCAGTCCTAATAATATTTAAATTCATTTATTTATTTTTATATTCATTTCCCCTCCTTTACGAACAATCCCTAAGAGTGATAATAGGTCATAATGCCTTATCCATCGAAGTAGGGTCTAATTTTTCTCCTATTTATCCACTTCAAAATTTTATTGAGATTAATTATCTTGAGGTATGTTTTAAAAGTTAAAATATATCCTTTAAATGTGTTTTGATCAAGAAACTCAATATTTTTAATTGATTTCATCAAGGAGAAAAAGTGTTTCAAGTATAAGGTGTTCAGTCACTCCTGCTACAAGTGTTTGATTTTCTTGAGTTGTTGTCACTCTAAAAGGTTAAAAAGTTCTTCATAATTCATTAAATATCCATAAAATTCATAAAATTCATTTTATATTCCCTTGATATGTTATTTTTATACATAATCTTCAAGCATATTGGTCATTAGAAACATTGTCAATGTGTGAATAGTCCTCTACATGTTTGATTGCCAAATTTGACACAAATATTGATGATAAATCATAGTATAAGGTTATAAGAAACCATTGTACCATTTAAATTATGGTATAATGAAGATAATATTCCAAGTATACCCTCAAATAAGAGTCATAAATTATTTCAGTCACACACAAGCCTACAAGCTTACAAATAGGCATTCATGAGTCTAAGTCTATGTTGGAGGTATATTGACAACATTTAGGTGTAACTTTAACTCTTATATATTCATTTAAATCTAAATTATTCCATTTAAAATCACCAAAAAGGTATGAGTGAATGAAGAGATCCCAATTCTCAAATACAAAACCCTATACATGAACCATTGTATGCTCAGTCCTACACATCTAAAAAAGGTAAATTTTTAGAAGAATTGATATATAGTTAGAGTTACACAAACCTATTGAATATATAATTATAGGAATACAATAGTTATATAATATAAAATAAAGAGTGAAGAGGATTAGTCCTCAGAAGTCTCAATGGGTAGAAGTAGACCCACAGGGTGGTGTACACAGTGAAAAGAGTATATACATTATACAATGGTTAGAATTAATTTTGGTAAATGATATGAGTAATTTAAAGAGGTCATATTATGTCTAATAAACTTGAAAAATTGAGTTAGAGAGATGACAAAATATGTGTCACTCAAAGTTTGCATACACTAAAACAAAAGATGCTAAGGTTGCCTACTTAACCAAATGGAGATTATTTGCTTGGTCTAAATTCAAGGGTGAGAAATAGATATGATGAAGGTTATCAATATGGGAAAATTTACCTTTATATCTCCTAATTTATTTAATTATCCTCACAAGGTATCATCTCCCAAAGAAATCTTATGAAGTCTAGATGAGTTGAATAACCTCATTTCATATACCACAGACCTAATGTCAATCTTAGTATATAGAGGAGGTTAATAGAATAAAAATAATTGATAGTTTGATATGTGTTCAATGAATTTATAATATTGATGAATTTACTTATAAACTATAGTGTCAAATGTAAAAATAAGAACTAAAACCTTGAGATAATTACCTATAGCTAGTCATGGAACTAGAGAAGGATATAGGGTTCTCAAGGCATATTTGAATCAACCTAGGTATGAAATGGTTCTAAGAACCTTATGGAGCATAAATAAATTTAAAATACAACTTATTAGAGAAAAATTACCACCTATAGGGGCTTCCATATCTAATGGTCATCTACAACCATGCCTAAATGTCTAGTTAGTTGATTATGTATAATGTGAAGGAGGAAGCAAGTGGCTTAACTAATACAACACAAGTGACCCAAGGGCTCTAGTGGTAAGGTATATACTCTCATAGGTTTCCAAATTATCAATATAACTCCCTTTTAGGTCAAAATATATAAGCATTATCATTAGGTCTATTGGCCTAATACCCTTCTCAAAACATTAATACTTGGAGACTAAAGGCAAAGGTTTATAAAAAGATCTTGGAGCCTAGTTAGGTTCATAAAATAATTTTAGGAGTCATTGATAGGATAATTTGCATGAAAGTGGGGTCCTAAACAAATAATTCAATAAAAATACTCTAAATACTACCTATAGGTTTCTAAGAGGAGAAGGATGGTTATAAGATTAAGAAGAATTGGCACCTAAAGTCAGTGATATGGGATTTGGGGTAAATTGAAAAGTAGTTTTTAAGAACCATTAAAATAAAAGGGACCTAAATAATGAATAACTCTCAATGTATCTTACTACCTACAAAACTCTAAACTCTCACCACATAGCCAAATGCATATACATAGACCTATTAGTTTCATGAGAAGTTTTACTTGTCTAGATAGAGGTAATGGTCTATGCAGGGTTTGAGATGGGGTTAGACCATTTTATAAGTATTTAATAATTATTAAATGTTTATAACAAACCATTATACCTAGTAACAATAATTACATGAAGATAAGACCTTATTCAAGCCTAACAAGCCTAATACCATGCCCAGACCATAATATACCATCATGAAAAGATAATTTTTTGGAGGTAAAGGGATGGTTGAAATGTTTTTAAAGGTTAAATATGATATTAAATATTTTAAATAATCATCACAAGAATATCAAAGTAATAAAATTGTTAATTTTGGCTTTAAGACCACTTCGAGCTACGTTCATGCATGACTATTATGCAAAAGGTAGTTTTCTCTCACTATTTGTAAACTTAACCTAATACATGGATATAGGTGATTTATAAGTATGGTAGTGAGGTATTAAAACTTTATTCTTGTGGTTTCATGTTATATATATTACCCACCACTTTTATGAACAAAGCTCAAGAGCTCAGACCCCTATCTAATGGCCTACTTGCAACCTAAGAGGCACCATCTTTTACTTATAACTTTAATGTGGTTTTTAATGGGACCTAATGGTGTTTGGATGTGATGGAGGGTTCCTATCACTAATTTATTTTTGGAATTAGGAGAGAGGAAGAGGATATATTCTTTATGAATAATCCTTAAAAATCTAAGCCGCTCTAAACCCTACTAGTGACTAATCAAGAGAAATAAACTTATAAAGAACATGATATGACTTGGTATTCCCATTAAATATATATTATTTTTTTAAGAATACAATTATATTATACTTGAGTACTTTGCTTATAATTTCAGTTGTATGGACTACAATAAATGCACTATTTTGCCTAGTTTTTGGTATTTTATAGGGGTTTTGAGCAAAGAACTTTCCAATAATTAGAGTAGGTCACTTGAGATATATTTCATACCTTAAATCCAAAATATATACATAATATATCCTATAAGTGATCAAATAAATCTCATTTTCCAAGGTAGTCTCAAATAGGCCTAAAATGAGACTAAGTGACAAGGCCATTTCATAGTTCTCACACTTCCATTGGGTATTAGGGCCTTAAATTTGACATGGATATTGGTGATATCATAATTAAATTTAATCACATTATTTTTCGTGATTTAACATATGTGGGAGAGGTCTAGAGCATGAAAATAAGCATCTAAGTAAGGAGGCCTAATTAAGGAGAGTGAAAGGCATAAAAAGGCACTTCCACTCACTCTCAAGACCTAAAACATGGCATGGATATATAAATACATAATAAGTCCTAAAATATTCCATTATTTTCTTATTAATATCCATATAATTCCATACACAAGGAGCTATACATGATTTTAGGGTTACAAGGAAAATAAGCCTAATGAGAGCTTAAGGAGCAAAATGGAGTCTTAGGAGTTATTCTAGGAACTAAAATTTATTTTTTTAGGTATGATAAGATATTTTAAGTCCATAAATGGAGATATAGTTCCTTGGAGAATATTAACTCAAGTTTTGAGCCACTTGGGCCAAGCTTGACATGGGAAATGAGGATTTTCAAAATAACTATGCATATGAATGATGATTGGTACTAGAATGTCAGATTAGAGGAGTTTATTAATGCATGATAGGTGTTAAATAAGTTTTATAAGAGTATTTCATGGTGTATTTATAATTAAAAATTCCATTTATCACTCTTATTATGTAAGGAAGGGTGTTTTTAAAGAAGATCATCAAGGTGTCAAGTAAGTTCTAACTCTTGTGCCACTTGGAAGATTGGAGCATATTCAGAGGAGAGACGAATGAATTTTTAAGTATATTTAGGAATATTATATATCTTATTATTTTAAATCATGATGTAAACTTGACATTATCCTTCTATTGTGCCCCTCTCTCTCTCTCTCATCCCAATTCTTTATATAAGCAACTACTTTTGGCTTTGTAAAATATCCACATTTGGTATGGAAAAGCCCTAATAAAATGTCTACTTATTTTCCATTTAAATAAAATATTTAAAATTTGTTTTGATTTCTAAAATTCTTGATTAAGTGTGTGAATTATTTCATAGTGAATAACAAGTGAAGGTCATCTTTCCTTATGTTCATCTCACTCTTTCATGCTTGGTGTAAGTAATCTGACTTCTAGCAGGTCATATGAAGTGTAAATGGTTGTTTTGTGTGTCTTTAAGTGTAAATATTGATATTAGTGTTTATGATTAGACCTAATAATAATATAACTTTATAAACACATTAAATTCAAAATTATTATTGAAACACTTTTTGTTAGGATAACATTAGATGTTAGGATTAGTTTTGTGAATTGTATTTCATAGTGCAAGTTTAGGTAGGTTTATGGGATACATATTGGTGCATCACCTCTATTAGATTAGTGTTAATACTATTTTATCCCTTTTACTTTAAATCATTTATATTAGTGGTTAATTGTATGTGTGATGCAAGGGAGTTATCCATTCAATCTAGAGACTCATATTTCCCATAGGTCACCCAAAACTTGAGAAATGTTTCCATGTTACATAAAATTGAAGGAGGATATATTAGACCTATTTAGGGTGAAAATTTTATTGATAACAATTTTTTCATGTTAGATGGGACTCATAGTCCAAGAATTTGTTAAAGGTAGATGATGACCTTGATAAATTTAAATTTGTAAGGCTTCCTTCGTATAGTATCTGGTGAATCCAACACTTATTGGCTCTTGGTTAAATATTAGTGATTCATTTTCATGCCTAAGTTATACACAAGATCTTGTAATAAAGATATTATATTTGAATTTTTAGAGTTACCTTACTATTCTCTTAGAGCAAAGAGGTTTGATAATACTCATCCAAACTCCAAAAGGTCTTTGGTTATATTAGGAGACTTTTCTTAGGTCCAATTTACAAGATGGAAGCCTAAAGGAACCTGCCATTTTTTACCTTCAATTTAAATATCCATTTATCACTTTATTACTATAATTACATCCCTATGTCATCTCTCAAAAGTGTTCCTTCATATATGGGAGAAGCTGCCACTACTCCTATTGAGCACATAAGAATCATTGCCAATTTTTGTAATATACATAACATCACTAAAGATGATGTTATTATAATATTTTTGGCTGTTTATTTCAATTTAATAAAATTAACTGGTATGGCACTTTGTCTCCCAATAATATCACTACATGGGATGAATTGGGTGATGCCTTGAGAAGGATATTTGAAGACAAATCTGACCACTTATCTTTGACTAATTATCTAACTATAATAAAGAGAGCACCATAAGAGGACATTAAAGAGTTCAACACAATATTAAAAAATACTTGGTATAATATCCCACTCTTAGTAAGGACTACTACCCATCATGATTCCCTTTACTACCTCAAGGCTTTCAATTGTTATATCTCTATGATGATTCAATCCATGGGAGGGGATACTTTTCTTAAAGATTATGAGACTACCATAGGGGATAAGAACTACCTTATTTAATATGGTAAGATATACATTAGACCTCCTATGTCTTTTTTTCCTAATGTGCAAGCTCTTATGCCTACCATTGCTCTTATTCCCACACCCAAACACAAGTAAACTACCCCTAATCAACCAAGCAAGAAAATTGAGGAAAATATGATCTAGGATAATATAGAAAAGGTTATAAATATTAAGAGTAAACAACATCAATATCAATAGATTTATTATCAAGGTCCTTTCCATCCTTATCAATCTTATCAATCTCTTAGACAACCATTTCAAGGTCATTATCAATGACAAGGAAAGCTAACTCAAGTGAGGCAACATAATGGACAAAATAAAAATGTTCCTTCTACTTATAAAGTACTTTTACCTATCCAAAACAACCTTGTATAATATAATGTAGAGTAGCCTTCATGGGATCAATCTCATGACTCTTCCACTTACATAAATGATGAATTCAATCAAGCCTATATTTATTAATAAGGAATAATGCCTTCCATGACTCAAGAGGAATTTCTTAGTGGAGGAGAGAAAAATGGAGAATATTATCAATCAAATTTTTCTTTGATTAATTACTATCAAGAAGACTCATGTGAATTCAATTATGAAGGTAACCTCAACATTGGTTCAATCTTCATAGCTATAAATACAAGGTCAAAGAAGTAAAAGGAGTAATTATTAGTCCAAATGTGAAATCTCAAGCACCTAAAGGATCATGTATGCCAAAGTCAACCCCTATGGCTTAGATAAATTATAAAACTTAGAATTTTAGATATCTTTCTATGTCTTCTCCTATGCATCAAGTTACACAATCTAGTGGTAGTGTTATGGCTATTAAAGGACATGACAAGGTTGGAAGCTCTCCTATGAATATTTTGGAACATATAAAGAGGGTTCATGTAAGAATCCAAATTTTGGAAACACTATCCATCCCTAGATAAAGAGCCTTGCTCCAAAATGAACTTTCTAAGTGCAATGCATCATTTAGGAAGCCTAATGAAAGAGGGGCAGTTCTGAAAAATGAATTGAAAATGATGGGCAACCTATCAAAACTAAAAGAAAGGATAAACCTCCTCCATTATACCTCTCTATTATTATTGTAGATTAATTGGTTTATAATTATCTAATTGATAGTGAAGCAAGTAGTTTAGTCATGCCAAAGTAAGTAACTAACAATATAAAATTAAAGTATGAACCAAACTCAAAGGGAGTATTAAAACTACACAGATCAGCTACCAAAATGGTTGGTATTATCAAAGGTTTGAAACTGAATCTTCTTGATTATCCTACTTTATCTATCTCTCAAGATGTAGTGGTTTTTGATATGCCACCTCACTTTTATTTTTACTTGTGAAGACATTTTAATGCTAATATTCGGGGGTAATTGACTTTAGATTAGTCCTTTATGGAATTTATAACTAGATATGGTTCTAAGGTATCTATTAAGTTTGAACCTTTAGCTAAGCTTCATGTCGATCCTTATCTAGAAAACTCATATAACATGAATTGAACTATTAATGATGATAAATATTAAGTCAATGACTAAGAATTGGTTACATATCTATATGGCATACCTTACCTCTTTTTAGATGAATGGGGCAAATAGAATCATGAGTTTGACCCTTTCAAACATATTATGGAAACTAATCTAGGAGTTTATTGTATGCATAAATAAGGATAAATATACCAATGCTTTTAAATCTTTATAGAGATGAAGAGGGAATGTGGAAATTCGTATTGTATGGTTTAAGGAGTAAACATGGAGTAGGGATAAGTGTGATGCTTGTGTCTCCTTTTAAAGAGAAGTATTATTATGCTATTAGGTTCTAATTTGATTTCTCATCTAATGCAGTAGATTATGAGGGAATTATTCATGGCCTCTAATGGTCAAGGAAGTAATTTTAGGTATATGGGGATAGTGAATTAGTATTACAAGTTAGAGGAAAAAATGTTACCAAAAATCCTTTGGTAAAGGAATACAAGCATAAGATTTGGGAACTCATTGAATATTTTGAAGCTTTCAACTAGAAATCAAACCCAAGAGAGACTAATCAATATGTTGATATGTAGGTAGTATTAGGAACACATTTTGATATTCCAAGTGATGTGAAAAATGTGAAACATCAACCACATGTTAAGGTATTGATGATACCATCCATTATAGATAAAAATGCAAGTTGGTAAATATTTGATAGTCACAAGAAGAGTGCATCTTTTCTATGTGAGAAAGTTGAGTTATCCTCAAGGAATCAAGCTAATATCCAATAACAATATGGTGACCAAATAGTGAAATTTCAGTCCAAAAAAATTCCTAAAGGATTGGTAACCCTTGAAAGTATCTTCAATGAAAAATATCAAGTGAGAAAAGAAAAGGTAGACATGGATTGAAGTGAAGATCATTTTTAAAGAGTTAAAATATTTAAAGACAAACTCCTCAAGTTAAGAAAGGTATGTACTAAGGATAAAAAAGATGAATTTGTTGAATTATGTAGGGAATTTTTAGATGTCTTTACATGGGAATATGGTGACCTCAAATATTTTTATCATAGTCTATCCCAATACACCATTGAGATAGATCCAAATTCAAAATTGGTAAGATAATGAAAAGACCTATAAATCCTAAGGGTGAGGTTTTGATGAAGAAGGAACTAATCAAGTTGATTGAATCAAACATGATATTACCTATTAAACACTCCTCGTGGTTTGCTAATCTAGTGCCTATAAGGAAGAAAAGTGGGGAAATTAGGTTTTGTGTTGATTTTAGGGATTTAAATAGGGTGTATTTGAAGGATCATCACCCCCTACCTTCAATGGAAAAAGTACTTCAAATGGTTACAGGGTATGAACACTTTTCACTCTTGGATGGGTATTTAGGTTATAGTCAAGTATTGATTAAGGAAGAAGATAAATACAAAACTAAATGGGGCACCTATGCCTATAAAAAGATGATTTTTGGACTCTCTAATGCAGGAGATACATTTCAAAATGAAATGGACATGGCCTTCTAAGGTTTGATTAATAATATGGTGTTAGTATACATTGATGATATAAAGTTTTTCTCAAAAGATGTTAGTGATCACTTGGCTCATCTAAGATTGACTTTTGAAAGGTGCAAGCAGTTTTAGATATCTTTGAATCCTAAAAAACATGTTTTTTTAGTCCATGAGGGTAAGCTACTTGGGCACATTATCTTAAAGGAGGGTCTAACTATAGATCCTATAAGAGTGAAAGTTATCTTGGATTTATCATGACCATTGCAAAATAAATGGATGAAAAATTTCCTTGGAAAAATAAAATTCATAATAAGGTTTATCCATGATTTTGAAAACCTTGTAAAACCTTTAACAACCATGCTAAGGAAACATCAAATGTTCAGCTAGACTAAATAATGGAAAATTAACTTTAAAGCTATAAATCAAGTTATAGCCTAAGTACCTACTTTGATTAACCCTAACTTCTCCAAATACTTATTTTTGTATGATTTATCTAATATTGAGACATATCTACCATGTTAATGCAACAAAACAATGAAGGAGATGAGCAGCCCATTACCTTCTTTAGTCAAGGGATTAGATATTATGAAGAGAGGTATACTTTTGTAGAAAATCAAGTCTTGGTATTCATAAGGATCTTAAATTTTTTTAGACGTGGTATCAAAAAATAAGATAAACATCATGGTATCTCATCCAAGTGTCAAAAATTTCCTTCTCAATAAGGACTTGAATGAAAAGAGGGCAGGTTAGATTACTAAAGTGATGGAATATGATGTAGAGATTAAGACCACAAAACCAATAAGAGGGAGAGGTCTATGTGAAAATATAGAATTATATCTCTAATAGAATAAAGAAGAAGCTTTGGTACTCTAATATAATCCTAAAGCAATATTACCTTCACATGTTACAAGTTGGATACAAGACATGAAAAGGTTCTTGAAAATAGGTGAGTCTCTAACTAGCTTAAATAGATCAAGGAGATAATTTAGGCTTAAATATATACCCTATGTCCTTGTAGATGGGATAATTTTCAAAAGAGACCTTAATTGAATGTTACTTAGATGTGTGGAAATGGAAAAAGTGGGAATAATTTTAGAACAATTTCATGATAAGCCTATGTGTGGTCATTTCTCTCCTTAAAAATAGTAGTAAAAATCATGAGAGTAGGCTACTATTGTCCTATCCTCTTCAAGGACTCCTATGCATGGGTAATTAGGTGTGCAAAGTTTTATGTTGTGGAGCCTATTTATAAATTACAATGTATTTCAAATAATGTATTTTTAAAATGTAATATACACTCTTTATGTATTTTCACCAAGGTTTAAGTTATGCCATGGTATGCACTAGGCTCAATATTTCCCATGAAGTGGGAGCAGTAAGTAGGTACATGAGTGACCTAGGTAAAGAACACTATAAAGTAGTAAAATGGATCTTTTAGTATTTAAGAGGGACCATGGGGATAATTTTAAGCTATGTTGGATTGGACACCACTTTGTGTGGTTATGTATATTCAGACATGACTATAGATTTAGACAATAAGAGTACAAAAGGATATGTATTTACTCTATGTGACATAGCTGTGAGCTAGATTTCATGATTAAAGAAACTTGTGGCTTTATCAACCATAAAGGTTAAGTATGTTGTTATCATAAAGGCAAGAAAATAAATGATTCAGTTATAAAAATTACTTAAAGATTTAGGGCATAATCAAGAGGAAAAGAAGCTATCTATTGATAGTCAAAGTGTTATACATCTAGTAAAGAACTCCACTTTCCTCTCAAAGATGAAGCATATTTTGTTGAGGTACCATTTCATCAGGATAGTTTTGGAGAAAGAGAAGTTGAAGCTGGAGAAGATTCATACCAGTTAGAATCCTATAGACATGGTGACCAAGGTGGTCACAAGGGAGAAAATGAAGTTATATTTAGTTTCAATTGACATTCACAATTAATAGTGAAGGGTTGAGAATCTTACTAAGAGGAAATTATTCTTCAAATGGGATATTTATATGTTGTTGAGTCTATTTATAAATTACAATGTATTTAAAATATTTTACATTTAAAATTTATTGTACACTCTTTATGTATTCTCATCAGGGTTTAGGGGTGGTAGCCCCCGAAAATGTTTTTAGACCCCCTTAATGGGAAACTATTTTGGGTTGACTTGGCCCATGGTTTTGGTACCCATTATTTTTTAAAACCATTATGTTGATGTATTATGTATAGATGGATATTCAATAGGTAATACATCATGAGAAAAAAGGTTTGAAAAAGAAGAATAGAGTGTGTAAATTTAGGTGTGAATTCAAGAGGGTTTGTTGAGTATGGCTCCAAACAATATTTATACATTGTAATTGTGAGAAGACATATTATATGAGAGAGGATTTTAATCTTGTGGCTTATAATAAAATATGAGCAATTTTTTCTTGGTATATGTAGCCCACATTGGGTTAACCATGTTAAATTTAGTCTTCTTGTTGTGCATGTTTATTTCTATTCTTTATGCATCTCTATTCATATTTATTAATATTATGATTTTGTTAAATTGTTCTACATAAATTTCTGATTTATTCCTAACACAAAGTGTCTTTTATTATTAAAAAATAAAGGCTAGTAACTTTATCCCTCAATCCTATCTAAGTTGACTAACCATTCATGCAATGAGGACTTGATTTTATAGGCATGATTAATCCTCCCTTGAGTGTAGGCCACAAATGGATACCCACATCCATATATTAATTTACAAGATGGGTAGTGTTGGCACCCTTTTTCCCTAAGTATTGTTCTCATGCCAACATGAAAAAACTAGGCATGAGGCAATCTTGTGTAATAATTTCTTGAGTTTTGTCTTAGTTATGTCAGTTAGAGGAATCTTGAAAATACTTGTGCCATTTGGCCAAGCAGTTAATTCTCACCCAAATTTTGGATGGATGACTCTCAAAGGACAAACATATGGGTACAGTCATAAATCCTATGGTTGAAGAGAATCACAAGCCTTGAGGCTTACCTACCTAGTCCTACATATGGTGGCTCAGGGCTAAAGGAACATGGAGGTATGAATGGTGGAATAAATAGACAAACTACCACCACCTAACCTTCCATCGGCACATGCCTACCTAGTCATCTAGAGGGGTGTCCAACACCTATTTAAAGAAGTGACCTCCAAGAGAAAAAAGGGGGAGGAAAATAATAATAATGATGATGACAAGGATGTGACATAGTGAATATTGACACACATGCAATTAGAATACAAACTAGGATGGCTTATGTTTATTTTTAGTAGACCCAGCCTTGATTAGTCCATGCTCACCTGTGAGCTATTAGACATGAAGGGATCATACCAGGCTAAGGCCCAAATTAATCTTGTAACTATCATTTTGAAATAGAAATGAAACCAATCACTTGTAGGAAATATGTGTTGAATACCCCCTCTAGTATAATCTTTAAGAATTGAATATGGTTTTGATATATATATTCTCTATTAGTATAAGTTGTAATGAGATAAGTCACATGAGGATTTATGGAGCCAATTATAGTTGACCATTATGATGCATGATAATCTAAAGTTAGGAATGACCCAACTTGTGCTAAGAACCAAGTGAACCTGACCCTATCAAAAGAAAGAGCCAAGTAGCTCAAGAAAAGATGAGAATGTCACCTAGACATCTTGACCTAGTTAGTGCCTAGATCAATTGTCAGACTAGATGTGCACTGTTATGACCAAGAATTAAAATCTAAACTCATAAAGTGATCATTAACATGATCATTGAAACAACCTTTAGTTGATGAATCCCCATGACATGCCCCATTGACCAAACCAAAGTTATGCCATTTCTAACTAGCCCATTTAGGCCTTGACAATAGAACCAAAATGTTGTAGTGCAAAGTATTAATTTATTATAGTAGTACCCATTTTTCTTAGTAACTCACCCTACTAGTTTAGTGTTTTAAGATAACTAGGTGACTACTCAGTGCTCCTAGGTAAACCATGGTGCTACATGAATAATGGGGACATGAACTTTAAGAAATGTTACATGAATTTTTAGAATGGGAAAGATAAGGTGGTGATCCCCCTGTTGAAATATCAAGGTCCACCATATTTTTAGAGAATTGACTTTAAGGAAGAGATAAATCACATATGCAATATCATGACATAGAGCACTATGTTTTTATAGCCTGATGATCAAGGAGTGCTTGAGTAGGAGGATAGCCAATCAGTATCTGATATAATATACATAGCATGTAACTAATGGGTAGAGGAGGCATACAAAAATAGTGGATGAAGGTGCCACCAAGTTTTCACAAAGGTGTTAAGGTTGGTTAGGACAGGTGCAATCCAAATTGAGTGAAATACGTAAAAATGGGTTCCCGTGCCAAGTTAATTAGAAAAAGAGTGTTTAGATTAAGTGAGAGAAAAATTGATACCTTTCCAAGATATAAAGAAAATAGACCTATTCAGAGCTACATAAATGACCTAGAGTCTTGCATACACAAAGAAGTATATCAAATGGGTGCATTGGTGCATACACTAAAGAGCACTAGTGCCCGATGGTGGGAAACACACAAGGCTAGCCTACCAATGTGATAAGACATCAAGGCCACAATAAGCATAAGGTTTGGCAAGAGTAATGAGAAATTAGACATAGCATCTTACTCAGGTGATTTAGACCCTATTTCCCACATGTACATCTATGAATAAACATGGACTAGTTATAGAAAAAATACACGAATGAACCTATGGGTGAACACCTTTTACAAGACCCTCAAAACTTGGGAATGAGCTTAGTACATCATAAATGAGATACATAAGGAGATTAAAAGTTGGGATACACTAAAGGAGAGGTTCATGCACACATTTTCCTTTTCCTATAAAGATTTGAGGATGCTTGAGCTATTATAGGTCATACGTTTGGTAGTCTTTAAAGACACCACTATACTAGAAGAGCATCTCAAGGACATGTTTGGGGAGAAAGGACTAGCACTTCCCACATTATTTGAAGACAAGGTGCTTAATAACAACTCCAGTGAAGAAGATGATGAGACTTGAAAAGAGCACAACTAGAAGGTTTTAACAAGCAAGAAAAGGGTTGTACACCAAATAAATGAGAGTGTCCTAGATGAAGACATACCTACTCATCTACACATCAACACTATAGAAGGGACAAGGTAGGTAGAAGACTACCATTAGGTGAAAAATGAACCATATCACATGCCACTTCAAACCATGAAAGTGGGCATCAACATAGAGGGCAAACCTAATATTTTCACCATAGGTGCATATTGGTTTGAAGTAGAGATGACACATATTATTGAGCTCCTAAAGTAATTTCAATATTTATTCCCCTAAAACTATTAATACATAAAGGTCACCCACCCTTCCTTGGGTAAGATGAGAATCAAGCTGATGGGTGGCATGAGACCCATAAAGAAATGCTTGTACAGCATGAACCCCAATCTCTATACCAAGGTAAAAATAGAGATTGATGGGATACTAGCCGTAGGGATCATATATCTAGTGTAGGAGTCAGAATGGGTAAGTCTCATGGTAATTAGCATAAATAAAGATGGGTTAATTATAATATGCATCAATTATCAACTCTTAAACACTGCCTATGTTACCAAACCCTTTCTAACACAATTTATAGATGAGGTCCTAGATGGCATCACCAGTTTTGAAATATACATGTTCATTGATGGATTCTCAGGATACCATCAAGTGCAAATAGAGGATGAAGAAAAGCCAAAAACAACTATAAAAACTAAATGGGGTTGTTTTATATATAAAATAATGCCCTTTGGGCTCAAGAATGCACTAGCTATCTTCTTCAGGGTAGTCATCATGACATTCAATGAATTTATTCATTAGTTTCTCTAGGTATACTTTGATGATTAGACTGTGTATGGCCTCATCAAAGACCACTACGATAACCTATGCCTCATGTTTGAAAGATGTAGGTGACTAAAAATTTCATTAAACATAAATAAGTGCATCTTTACAACTCCTTATAGAACATTGCTTGGAAACATTGTCTATAAGGATGGTTTACTAGTAGACCTGACAAAGATCACCATTATTATTTAGCTCTATCCCCCTTCAATGTAAAAGGATTTTCATGATTTCCTAGGCCATTATGGCTAATAAAATAAATTCATTAGGAGCTATGCAAGGATTTCATCACCTCTAGAGGAACTCTTGTGTAAGGAGGGCCCATTCTATTAGGGCCAGGTATAATAAGAGGCATTTGAAACCCTAATGTTGAAACTAGCTAGTGTGCCAATATTACAATTTCTAGATTGGATGAATCCATTTCACATCCATGTAGATGCCTCCACCTCTACCATTGACACCATTTTGGTGAAACCAGGCAAAGGAAAGATGGACCATCCAATTTCCTTCACCAATAGAAAGTTAACCCAAGTAGAGTGAAACTATATGACAATCAAGTGAGAGGAATTTGCCATGGTATATGCACTATAAAAGTTTTTACAACACTTACTGGATACTCCTTTCATTTTATTCACTAATCATGAAGCACTCAAATACCTCATCAATAAGATAGTACTACATGGGTGCATATATAGATGGATAGTTTTTTTCTAAGAATTCCAATTTCCCATTTTCATTAAGCCTAGAAAGTAGAATGTAGGGCCTACCCATTTGTTTCAAATTAAATCTATTGATGTATCAACACTAATTAAATATGATATGCCAAACATATATATATATATATATATATATATATATATATATATATATATATATATATATATATATATATATATAGATTCCAACACATTCTTGAAGACTTAGTAGAGATCACCACCTTCTTAACTTTTATACTAGCACCCTAGACCATGTCTGAGAAAGAGAGAAAATAATTCGCTATTCATGCCACCCCATTCCAACTCATTAAGGGGGAAATTTACAAGATGATTCAAGATGAAGTTCTCTACTGATGTGTTCTTGAGCATGAAAGGGACTCCATATTTCAAGAGGCACATGAGGTAATTGTAGGAGGCCATTACACTGGTGACATAATGGCTCAAAAGATCTTACAGTCAGGTTTGTGGTGGCCAAGCCTATTTTAAGATTCCAAGGAGTGCACAAAGGCATGTGATATATTCCAGTGCATAGGAAAACCTAATGCTCATGATGAGATGCCTCTCATACCTATCCTTTCCTAGGTACCTTTTGAAAAATGGGTTATTGACTTTTTTGGGCCCATCACTCCTATAGCTCAGTACATGGGTTCATAATACATTTTGGTATCCACTAACTATTTCACCAAGTGGGCCGAGGCTATTCCAACTAAAGATTAAATAGCCATAATATCTATGCACTTCATATGGGAAAATATCATAAGTAGGTATGGGTGCCCATTAAGTCTGATGAGTGACAAGGGACCTATCTCATCAATGAAATGGTGTGAATTATCCTAAGTACATGGTGGTGTACCAAAAAACAATACCCTATCACCCACAATCCAATAACACAGATGAATCCTTTAAAAAAATCTTGGGGATTTTCCTCACTAAGATATGTACCATTAGGCATAAGGATTGGGATGACCACATTTTCATGGTACTATGGGCCTATCGTATAACCTATAAGAGTATAACAAAGGCAACACCATTTCAACTAGTGTTTAGCATAAAAGCCATACTGTCAATATAATTTATCATCCCATCACTATGCATTATGCACATTAGTCACTTGGATGACCAAGAGTCACTATAGGGAAGACTAGAGGACTTGTAGTGTTTAGATGAGAAGCACGCCCAAGAAAGGTAGAGTTAGTAAATCAAAAAAGTATGCCAAAAGAGTGGGCATGATAAACACATCAGGCACAAATAATTAACTAAAAGGGCATTACTATTACTCTATGACACCAAGTATATTAAGCACCCAAGAAAACTACAGATAAGGTGGATGGGTCTCTACATCATCCATCACATATTGGATACTGGCACATGTAAACTATGCATGCTCACTATAAAAATGCTCCCTAAACATTTCAATGGTAATCACTTAAATATATATAGGCAATAAAGTGGCACCTATACCACAATAACACCGACTTATTAGTCATAAGTTAGATTGAGTGTAATGACCATACATAGGCTTGGTGCAAGCCAAGCCCATAAGTAAGCTAAGTTTTGGTTCTTTTGTAGGTTGGTAATAGGTGGTGTGAGATGGTTGTAGATATCCCTAGGTTATACCACTCCATGCATAAATCCAATTAGGTGAGTCAAGAACTTGCACCAATAAGTACATGAGCCTAAATGCCTAAGTTATGGGTGCATAAAGTCTATAAATCAAGTACTTAGAAAAAGAAACATCCATGTAAGAGGTGCATAGTGAGATGATGAGAAGATACCAAGTAATGGAGGGTCGGTATAAGGAATTTGTATGGGTTAGGATGAGCCAAGGCAAGACAATGCATATAAATTCAACCAAGGAGAGAAAATCATGATTTAGACAAAAGTGCAGCTAAAAATGAATGTAGGACTTAGGAGGATGAATTGTATGCATATGAGGTGTTACACCTAGGTTACCACAAGAAAGGTAAAAGTCACACCATGCAATGAGCATAGAAGTAAGTTGTTTAAGATAGTTGGCATCCACCCATGAGTTGGTAGGAAATGACTAATTTGAACCACTAGTCACATCACCAAAAATACCATTATAAATAATAAGTGAGGTGGTGGAAACATGATGCCACACATTAAATGTAGGGATGATGAAGGATCTTGGAGGATTTTGAAGATTTATTTCATTTCCTCTAAAAGATGTATAACTCTCATCATAAACACCTACAATAAAGGCAGTAAGTCAACCAAGAGTGAATAAAGGCATGGTCACACAAATGGGCTAGGTTATACTCTATTACAAAATTAGATATTATAAAAACTTAAAAAGAGCTAAAGAGAAAAACTAGGTTGCTAAAAAAGACATAATATAGAAAACTAGGCATGAACTAAGAAATAGTGAGAAGGAAGTGCATCCATAAGAATGAGCAAGGGAAAGTACATCCACAAAAGAAGGTAATAGTCAAAAATATAGTCCTAAATGAATTACCTAAGGGTCACCATTAGCGGGTTCAGAAAACCTCATCTCCCAAGGTTTAATTCTAGCCACTTCAAAATGGTGAAGAAGTAGAAGAATAGGAGATCTACAAAAGAATATATATAATCCAAGTAGGCTTGATTCAATGAGAAAAAAATCACAAAGATTGTGGCATAAACCATCAAAGGGGTAAGCAATTCTATGATCCACCCAGAGGTGCTCATCAAAATGTCTTATCAATACATGTAATCCTCCTAAGGTATTGGTAATAGAAAATATTTTCTCCTTTACACAATTGATATCTCAAGGATTACAACCACCACACTTCTAGCTATCTCCAAGATTTGGTGTAGGATTAAATGGTAGATAATAGGTAAAATATGCCATAAGGGGATGCATTATTTGATGTCTCAATCAGAGATAAGCTAATAGCTTTAGGCACAACTTAACTCTATGAGTTTCCATAATTTGGGAAGCTAGAAGAACTCATGCAATTTCTCCTTTTGTGCATCCATGAGGATAACATCTAATTTATAGGCAGATGCATGAAAATATTAGTGCAACTCATCAGGGGATAATTGGGCTCTTAGATATTAGGAGGGACATTCATCAAATAATGAATTATGAAGAAGAAGTGAAGTGCATTTCCCAATTGTTAAAATACTATAAAGGGGGTTTTGCCTTCCCCATCAAAGATTGTATTGACCCAAGGATGAGAGTAGAATCACACCAAGTCAGCACCATGTTATGTCTAGGAGAGTGGTGGATCGATGTGTCTAATATCTACTTATGCATCGCATACCATATGGTACAATGGGTCCAACTCAATATACCCAAACTCATAGAAAATGAATTTTTGAAAAATGGCATTGAATGCCACACCTCCAAGGGAAATTTTAGGTGGGGATCCATCCTCATCCTCACCATCATGGAGGAGATAGGAATTCTAGATGGGAAGGGAAATAACTTATGGGTTTTTATAGAACATCATGTATCTTTGATGTACAAATAATAATAATTCACCTACATTGCCTCTACTAGCACAAAGTATAAAGCATTGGCAATGAAGTGGTGTGTTTGATCCATAGAAGGCTTTGGGCTTGAATGGTACATTCCTCAAGGGTCACCAAAGAGTTTGTTCTATAAAATGACTTTTTCCATGATGAACTACTATTGTGTAGTGCACCTATCACTAAAATATGGCACAATGTTTGGGTGGCTAAAACTACCTTATGCCTTTTTACCAAAATACTTTAGTAAGGCACTATAATGGATTCCTAATGTGTAACAGATGGAAATCCTAGTTGGAGAACTAGACATGGAGAGGTGTAAACTTAGGTGCCAATTTGTCTGCACCAACATGAAATCCACCAAAGATGAGGAGGAGGAATTGGATAGCCCCAAGATCACTCCTATCCTCATAGTATCAATAACCAGCTACATCTATACGTTTTACTATGAGATGAAGCTAAGGAAGAAGGTGGTTTAAGCATCTAGTGTGGAAGGTAGCACTAACCCTCTGGTTTGAATAGGAGAAAAGGGGACCCTAATTCTTATCATAAGTGAAGATCCCCCTAATAAAAAAGGGGGAAACCTTGGAGGAAATTTAGATGCACCTATAAAGGAAGATCACCTTAGAAGGAGAAGTGTCTACCTTAGAGCTACCAAAAAGGGGAAAGAAGACCAAGGCAAAAAGGGAAAAGCCCTCCTCTTCTATGCCTATAATAGTTATATCTAAAGAAGATCCAAAGTATTTATAGGAAGGATAATGGGGGATAGGCACATATATTGTGAAGGAGGGATCCCATGAGGAATAGACCCCCTCTCCATTCCCTAAACTTTAGTAAGAGAATAATAAGCACAAGATAAAGACCTTTGACCAGGTATAACTTTAGAAGGCATACATGCAAGAGTTGAAAGAATAGAAGGAGGAGATGGCTAGGGTAGGGGTGGAAAAGGAGGTGATCGAGATGATGGAGGTCAAATTAATGAAAGGAATGGAGTACCTGGTGAAGGCAAATGAAAGTAACCATGAAGAAAAAGGGGTTAAGGCTACCCCATCTAGTGTGCCAATAGATGAAGAGCTAAGGCACAAATAAGAGGCCATGGGCCTAAATCAACAAGGAATTAAGGTAATGATAAAATTAGATTAGAAGTGTATAAATATGAGAGAGAGTGATATATCATAGGATGACATTGAAAAAATTAAGGCCACTAAGATCAGAGCTAGTGAAGAAAAGTACATCGTGCAAAGGAAGGCTAAAAAGGAGAAAGATGCCATTGGTATGGAGCATAGAAAGAAAGAAACAGAAGATGAACCTAGTGCCTCCACCAAGATAGTAGAGAAATATAAATAGTAGGCACACCCATTTTTTGAAGGGGTGCCTAGGAATATAGGACGTAATAATGGACTCAAACAATAGTAAATAGAAAAAGGAGAAGAAAAAGGAGGAGATGAAGAAATAAGGGAAGAGGAAGAAGAAGGAGATGGTGAAGAGGAAGAAGAAATTGGAGATGAATAAGAACCCAGCTCAGACTCTATCTAGGAAGAAGACATGGTGGAAAAATAAAGTTATACACTTGGGAATAGGGGGTGGGCATAAGAGGGATTTAAGGAGGATGACTACTATTTATAAGAATGCATGCCTTAGAAGGCTACAACTAGAATGATGTGCCACTAGGTATCTTGGGCACTGAATTGCTTCATGGATGAACCTAAGTTCAAATTTATAAAAAAATAAATTAGATATCCCCTAAAGCTAGAGGGAGGGTACTCCTATAAACTCCTTAATCCTAGAGACATAAAACCCATGCACTTTTCTAATGCCTTGATCAAGATGGCATCTTCTATGGCTTGTAAGAACATCATTAATGGTGTTTGAGCCAAAAACTAGAAGAAAATAGCAAATGTCATAGAAAAAACTCCAAGAGGAAAGTCTAATCTCTAATATCTTTCTCAATGCATCGAAGAGGTGGAACCTTCCCTCTTGGACAACATAAGCTCTAAAGGAATGAATTAAATAGACCAAGTCTACACCTTGGTTGAACAAATGATCTCAAGGATGAAGTTGGTGTAGGAAGAACTAAAAGACCCTTGTGATCACCTTAGAATGGATTTGAGTGGGAAGCTTGAAATGATTGAAGAGCTCTTTGGCCAGCTAAAGGCATGAATATAAGAGGTAAATGCAATATTCTCTAAATTCATCAACTAGTCCAAAGTCATTGATGTGCACCCGAAGAAAACAAAGGATGAAAAAGAGGCCTTAGTATAATAGGATGTTGTGGTCAATAGAAGTGAGCATCCACAAATTATGACAAAATTAAACTTGAGCTCTCAGTTGAAGACATAGGAGCAAGAATTCTTTTGTGAATTCTATACAAGCACAAGTGGGCAAGGTGAAATTTTGGAAGGTGTAGTCAAAAGTGACAAAGAAATACTCAAGGCCTATAGAAGGGAAATAGAAGGTGTGGATGTGACCATTTTAAGGTAGCATCCACCTTAGAAAATGGCACCATTGAGGAACTTAATAATGTAGTCCAGGGCTTTGAGACATTCTGAGAAAGACTAGAAAAAGATGCACCTAAGTTTTGCATGTCTAGAGGCTAATCAACTAGTTTGGGGTGGACTAGAATTTTGTATGGGGTAAATGTTGGAACCCTTTTTCCCTAAGTAGTGTTCTCACACCAACATGAACAAACTAGGTATGAGGCAATCTTGTGTAATAATTACTTGGGTTTTGTCTTGTTTATGATAGCTAGAGGAATCCCACAAATACTTACACCAGTTGGCCAAGAAGTTACTTCTCACACAAATTTTGGATGGATGACTCTTAAAGTATGAACACAATGGTAGAGTCATAAAGCTAAGAGTTTAATATCATCATAAACCTTGAGGCTTACCTACCTAGTCCTACATATAGTGGCTTAGGGCTTGAGGAGCATGGAAGTATGAATGGTGGAATAAATAGGAGAACTACCACCACCTAACCTTCCATCAGTACATGCCTACCTAGTTAACTAGAGGGGTGGATAACACCTATTTAAATAATCAACCTCCTAGAGAAAAAGGGAGAGGAAAGAAATAAAAATGATGATGACAAGGAAGTGGCATAGTGAAGACTGACACATATGCAATTAAAATAAAAACTAGGATGGCTTATGTTTATTGTTGGTAGACCCAACCTTTATTAGTTAGAGCTCACTTGTGAGCTACTACACATGAAGGTATCATGTTAGGATAAGGCCTGAATTGATATTATAACTATCATTTTGAAATACAAATGAAACTAATCATTTGTAAGAAATATGTGTTGAATACCCCCTCTGGTATAATCTTTAAGAATTGAATATGGTTTTGATAGATATATTCTATGTTAGTATAAGTGGTTATTAGATAAGTCATGTGAGGATTTGTGGAGCCAATTCTATTTTTCCATTGTGATGCATGATAATCCATAGCTAGGAATGACCCAACTAAGTGCCAAGTGAACCTGACCCTATCAAAATAAAGGAACCAAGTAGCTCAAGAAAATATGAGAATGTCACCTAGACATCTTGACCCAGTTAGTACCTAGATCAATTGTAAGAATAAATGTGAGCTGCTATGATGAATAATTAAACTCTAAACTCATCAAGTGACCATTAATCTAATCATTGAAATAAACTTGAGTCGATGAATCCCCATGACATACCCCATTGACCAAACCAAAGTTGTGCCATGTTCCAGCTATCCCAATGTAGGCCTTGATCCTTTCATCACTACACTTTAGGTGAGTGCTCAAGGTTTTCACCTTAATTGAATTATATGCTGATGTAGAGATGCACTAAATGTTTCACCTAACCTACTACTAAAATCCTTGCATCTAGTTATCTTAAAATGCCAAACTAGTAGGGTGAGTCAATAAGAGAAATGGGCACTACTATAAGAAATTCATACTTTCCACTACAATAGGTAGAGGTAGTAACCCTTAAATAATCTAATGAAAAATCAATCCTTGAATTCTATGACAATATGGTGAGTAGGTTTTGAGCACAATAAACCATTATATCTGATAATGCATTGTCATTAATAGGTACAAGGGAAAGTGAATGGGTAAATGATCACGTCATATATATAAGTACCTCTTCTAATTACTACCTCCAAGGGAATGGGCTTGTAGAATATATAGATAAGAGTTTTATTAAATATTATTAAGAGGATGGTTGATGACAATCAAAGGTCTTGATATATAAAGTTAAATATAGCCTTATGGACTGGTAAAGTCACCCCTAAGAGAGTTGTAGGTAATTCACCATTCATGCTTGTGTATGGTAGATAATACAAAATGCCTATTTATCTTGAGATACCTACTTTAGAGTTATTACGTTATTTAAAATTCATAAAAAAATAATCCTATTGAGGTAAGGATGGTAGAATTGATATTACTATAAGAGAAGACGTATAAAGCCATGCATACTTTGGAACATCATCAAGATCAAACAAAGTTTTTTTTTTATAGGAGATCTAGTGCAAGAAAGTTTCAATAAGGTGACCTTGTTCTAAAGTGGGATGAAGACAGGTCCAACCTTGGTAAACACAAAAAAATTGATACATTTTGGAGTGGTCCCTATTTGATCATTGGCTATAAAGAACACAATGCCTTTAAGCTATCAAGACTTCATGGAGAAGTACTAAGCATCCCAGTCAATGGGATACACTTTAATCATTTATACTAAGGTTATTTTAGTGTTTGTACATAGGTTAGGTGTTTTTGTTTCCATAAGTGCTTAGCACATTGTTTTAGCATGAGTTTGTAATTTATTTTCCTGAAATGCCTTTGGCATAATGTGTTTACTTCTTTTTGTGTGGTCTGGTGTGAGTCTAAATTATTTATAAGTCAAGTTAGTTTTATATTGTAGCATAAAAGGGATTCAATTTCCCAATGGGAGGATAAGGCCCCTAATTCATTAACATTATAGGTATGCTACCCCTATGAATCACCAATTTATTGACCAAATTTTGACCTCAACTCAAAAGTGGTCAACCCTTATAGGTTGAAACTTTTCATGGGATTATCAAAGATTTTATTTGGTCTTTTTATGGAATTAAATGGTCTTAAATCTTCTCCATGTGGTCATATTTGTCCTTGTCTAGCCTTGTCCAAAGTTTTATATCATGTCTACTTGTCTAGTCTTAGGGTTCATTTATGAGGTCCTAGCATTTTCAAGTGTGGTAAAAAGTTTTTCATGGTTTAGAGTCACTATAAAATGTTACTAATGTGTATTGAAGGTCATATTATCATGTATCAACCTTTTATTATGTTCTTATGTGCTAAAATGTCATTTTGGTTATCTTTTGGCCTATTTGGAGGAGTTGTATGTACCATATTAAAATTAAAACATATTAATAAGGTTTACCAATGTACCTAATGTTATATAATGTTTAGGGATGTTTATAAACTAACAAAATCTATAGTTCAATGACTAAATTAAGTAAACTACCTCTTTACAAGCACTTTTGGGGCACTTGTATGGACTTGAAAGATATAATTATAGGTAAAAATGGTTTAAAAGTGTCCCTTGGGATTCCAAAATTCATATTACATATTTGTATCAAGTTTCAAGTTTTATAAATGCTTCATACATTCTCTCTCCTCCATCATTGCCTTCACAAACTTAGAAAGGAAAAATTCAAGTGGATGGTATAGCCAGGATAAAGAGAGTTGTGAGATGAAATTTTATCCACTATTATGGGTCCTAATAAGATTTAAATTAGTTTCATTTTTATTTAGATTTATGTCTCATCCTTTATGATAATTTCTAAGAGTGACAATAGGTCACTATGCCTTGTCCATCCAAGCAGGGTCTAATTTTATTCTTATTTCTCCACTTCAAAATTTGATGGAGAAGAATGATTTCTATGTGTGTTTTTAGAGTTAAAATATATCCTTTCAATGTGGGTTTCATTAAGAAACTAAATCTTTTCATGTGCATTCATTAACTAATAAAAGTGCCTCAAGTATAAGGTGTTCAATCACTCTTGCTACAAGTGTTTTGATTTACTTGAGTTGTTATCACTCTAAGAGGTTATTAAGTGATTCATAATTAATTTAATATCCCTAAAATTCATATAATTCATGTTTTATTCCCATAATATGTGATTCTTTTCCATAGTATTTAAGTATCTTTGTCTTTGGAAAAAATTTCAATGTATGAACAATCCTTTACATGTTTGATTGCCAAATTTGGCTCAAATATCAATAAGAAATCATAGTATAAGGTTCCAAGACACCATTTTACCATTGGAAGTATGGGATAATGAAGATAATAGTCTAATTATACCCTCAAATAGGAGTCATAAATGTTAGAAGGGAATTCTTGTTGTTGTGCCAAAATGTCAACCTATTAACGCCCGATACAAACACCAACTAAGTACCCATGGGAGGCTGTTAGTCCATGTCACAAATCCCTAAGGGGGATGCTGTTGATTAGTCCAATAATCTCCCCCTCAACATTAACTAAGGGGATTCAAACCTGTGACCATGGCTTGATACCAGTTGTTAGAAAGGAATGTTTGCCATTGTGCTAAAAGGTTGACCTATTAATGCCTGATACAAACACCAGATAAGTACCCATGGGAGGATATTATTCCATGTCATAAATCCCTAAGGGGGATGTTGGTTATTATTCCAAAAATAAAGTGTTTCAATCACACATAGGCCTACAATCCTATAAGTAGATAGTCATGAGTCTAAGTATATGTTAGAGGTGTCTTGAAAACATTGAGATCTACCTTAATATCTTTGATGCTCATTAAAATATGAGTGATTCCATTTAATATCAACAACATTGTATGATTGAATGAATAAATCCCAATTCTCACATATAAATCCCTACGATGAACCAATGTATACTCAATCATATGCATCTAAAAAAGGAAAATTTGAGAAGACTTGATATATAGTTGGAGTTACACATACTTCTTGAAAAGATAATTAGAGTAATACAAGAGTGATACAATCTAAAACAAATATTCAAGAGGATTAGTCCTCAGAAGTCTCAAATGGGAATAAGTAGACCCATAGGTTGGTGTACATAGTGAAAAGAGGATACAGGGCACAATGGTGAGAATATATTTTGGTAAATGATATGAATAATTTCAAGAGGTCATATGGTGTCCAGTAAACTTGAAAAATTGAGTTAAAGAGATAACCAAATAGGGGTCACTCAAACTTTTCATAAACTAAACCAACTGATGCTAAGGCTACCTACTTAACCAAATGAAGATTATTTATTTGGTCTAAAGTTAGGGGTGAGAAAGAGATCTGATGAATGTTATCAATATGGGAAAAGTTACCTTAATATCTTTTAATGATGAATTTGCCTCACAAGGTAGCATCTCATAAAGAAAGCCTATAAAGTCTAGATGATTTGAAAAATGTCATTTCACATACCATAGACCTAATGTCAATCTCAATATATGGAGGAGGTTAATAGGATAATAATAATTGATAGTTGGATAGGTGTTCAATGCATTTAGAATCTTGGTGAATTTACTCAGAAACTATAGTGTAAAATGTCAAAAGAAGACCTAAAACCTTGAGATGATTACTTACAACTAGTCATGGAACTAGAGAAGGATACAAGGTTCTCAATGTAGATTTGACTTCACCTAGGTATTAAATGGTTCTAAGTACCTAGGGAACATATGAAAATGTAAAATATAAATTATTAGAGGATAATTACCTTGTATAAAGGCCTCCATATTTGATGGTCATCTACAACCATGCCTAAATGTCTAGTTAGTTGATTGTGTATCTTGTGAAGGAGGAATCAAGTGGCTTAACCAATCCAAAAAAAGTGATCAAAGGGCTATATGGGGTATGGTACATACTCTCATAGGTGGCCAAATTCTCAAATAACTCCCTTTTAGGGAAAAACACAAAAGCACTATCATTAGTTATATTGGCCTATTACCCTTCTCAGAGCATTACTACTTGGAGACTGAAGGGAAACGTGTATAAAATGATCTTGGAGCCTAATTGGGATCATAAAATAAATTAAAGATTAATTTATAGGATCATTGGTGTGAAATTAGGGTCCTAAACAAAGAATTCAGTTAAAATACCTTAAAGACTACCTATAGGTTGCTAAGAGTAGAAGGTTGGATATAAGATTAATAAGAATTAACACCTACAGTCAGTGATATGGGAGTTAGGGTGAAGTGATAAGTAGGTTTTAATAACCATTAAAATCAAAATAATCTAAATAATTAATAAATTTCAATAGAGTTGACTACCTATAAAACTCTAAATTATGCCCACATAGTCAAATGCGTATACATAGGCCTGCCAAGTTCATGAGAAGTTTTGTTAGTATAGAGAGAGGTAAGAGTTTGTTTAGGGTTTTAGAGGTTATTAAACCATTTGATAATGGTTTCATAATTATTAAATATTTAAAATAAACCTTCAGACCCAACAACAATAATTGAATGAAGATAAGACCATGTTTAAGTCTAACAAGCTTAATACCATGTACTTACCATAAAATATATTCATGGACAAAAGGTTTGTTGGAGTTATAGGTATGTTTATAATGTTTTTATAATTTAAATATGACAATAAATACTTTAAATAATCATCAAAATCAGATAAAATCAATAAAAGTGTCATTTTTGGCCTTAAGACCACTTCGAGATACCTTCATGCATGGTTGTCATCCAAACAGTGGTGTTCTCTCAATGTTTGTAACCTTAAGATAATATAAGGATATATGTGGGTTTTAGGTATGGTATTTATGTATTCACACTTTTTTTTTTAATAATTTTATGGATTATACCCACCACCTTCATGAACAAATCTCAAGAGCTCAGACCCCTCTTTAATGGCCTACTTATAACTCGAGAGACACCATATTTCACTTAGAAATTTCTTGAGGTTTTACATGGGAAAATTTTTTGTTTGTATTTGATGTAGGGTTCCCCTAACTAAAATATTGTGGAATTATGAGAGAGAAAGAGTATATGTTCTTTATGAATAATTCGTAAGAACTTAAGCCACTCTAAACCCTCTTAAAACCCTAATAATGACTAGTCAAGAGAAATGAACTTATAAAGAACATGAGATGAAATGGTATACCCATAAAACATCCTAGATGTTTTTTATTTTTCCAAGTAGATTCTCCATGATTACTTTTCCTATACTTGTAGTTGTATACAGTATAATAAATGCACTATTTTACATGGGTTTTGGTCTTTTGTAAGGTTTTTGAGAAAAGGAAAACTTTCCACCCATTATATGAGGTAACTTGAGATGTATTTAATCCATTAAATTCAAACATTATGAAAAATATATGCTATAAGTGATAAAACAAATCTTATTTTCCAAGGCAGTCTCAAACAAGCCTAAAATGAGACTAGGTGGCAAGGCCATTTCATGGTTCTCACACTTCCACAAGGTCTTAGGGCCTTAAATTTGTCATGGAGATTGTTTATATACTAGTTAAATTTAATCATAATCTTTTTGATTATTTCACATGTGTGGTAGAGGTATGGAGTATAAAAATAGGGTTTTAGGTAAGGAGGCCTAATTAAGGGGAGAGAGGCAAAAACAAGGCACTTCCACTAACTCTCAAAACTTGAAACTTTGCATGGATATTTAAAGACATAATGGGTCCTCAAATATGCCATTATTTTTTCATTAACATCCATACACTTTCCTACACAATGAGTTTTACATGATTTTAGGGCTATAAAGAAAATAGGCCTAATGAGAGCTTGAGGAGCAAAATGGAGTCTTGGCAGTTGTTACAAAAATCAAAATGTATTATGTCATGTCTGATAAGATATTATAATACCATCCATTAATATATCATTCCTTATATAGGATTAACTCAAGTTTTGAGCCACTTGGATAAAGTTAAGCATGGAAAATGAGGAGTTTCAAGATAACTATACATATGAGTGATGATTGCTACTAGAATGTCAAATCAGAAGATTTTCTTAATGAATTATATGTGATAAATAAGTTTTATAAGAGTATTTAATGGCTAATTTATAGTTAAAAAGTCCATTTTTCACTCTTCTTATGTAAGGAAGGGAAATTTTCAAAGAAGATCATTAAGGTGTCAATCTTATTTCTAACTCCTATGCCACTTGGAGGATTGGAGTATCTTTAGAGGATAGACACATGGATTTGGAAGTCTATTTAGTATTTTTATATAAATCCTTATTTTTTTAACTCATGGTGGACACTTTTAAGTCTCCTTTTACTATTCCCCTCTCTCTCTTCCCAATTCTCTATATAAACAACCACTTTTGGCTTCGTAAACTATCCATAGTTGGTATGTTGAAACCCACCTAAAATGACTACTAATTTTGACTTTAATAAAAATATTTAGAACTAGTTTTGATTTCTCAAATTGTTTTTTAAGTGTGTAAATTAATTCATTGTTAATATCAAGTGAAGGTCATATTTCCTTGTGTTCATCTCACTCTTTCATGCTTGGTGTAAGTAATTTGACTTATATCAGGTCATATGAAGTGTAAATGGTTTTTTTTGTGTGTATTTAACTGTAAATAAATATATTGGTGTCTATGATCAGACCTAATAATAATATACATTGATAAACACATTACATTCAACCTTCATATTGAAACACTTTTGTTAGGAAAACCTTGGATGTTAGGATCAATTTTGTGAATTATCTTTCATAATGAAAGTTTAGGTAAGTTTATGGGATACACCTTAGTGAATCACCTATATTATATTAGTGTTTTTATTATTTTATTCCTTTTACTTGAAATCAAGTATATTATTTCTTAGCTATATGTGTTATTCAAGGGAACTAGCCTTTCAATTTAGAGACTCATCTCTCCCATAGGTCACCCACAACCTAAGAAATGTTTACATGTTACATCAAATTGAAGGAGGATAGAGTAGACATCCTTAGGGTAAAATTATAAATTATAAAACCTATTAACTTTATATACATAGATAACACAACCTTACCATGCCATTTCAAACATTTATTAAGGTCTGGATTTTTACAAACTATGGGCTATAAGTTTTTAGATCCATCAAAACTAACTTGTCAATGGGATACAAATTAATTATGACAAAAACTAAATATTACACATGGTGGACCAATATTCATTAATTTAAGAGCTACATAATCTATGTTATGATCAACTTTATATAGGAACACATTGTCACTAGGTTTGGGATGTTGTTGACTCTAATATATGATAATAGCCTTGCCTTATTTTCACTAAAATTTATTGAATGGGAATATAATAATCAATTAATCCTCAAGTTACCATCTAATTATTATCTACAAGTTAAAAAGGTAGTTGATTTACCAAACAATAATATGATGGATGTGATTGAAAGGACATTTGACAAAAACCCTAGGGAATGATACAACATATTGAAATTTGTACTATGGTCTAATAGAACAAATATTAAATAATCCTTGGGCATGTCTTCACATCACCTCATCTACAGCCAAGATCCTATATTTCCTATGAATATGAGAAACCCAACCTTGAAGTTCATGATAGATTACCTAGAAATACATGATAAAATTGAGGCTTAACTCCTTAATCTAATACAACTAGAGGGAAAATGTGATACAACCCTATTGCACTTTAGTAAACACCAAGATGTCACTAAATGTTGGTTTTATAAATGATCCAAATTAAAATCATTTTTGATCTCTCATTTAGTCCTCTAGAACAATTTTCATGATAAAAAGGGAAAACATGGAAATTTTGTTTCCTTATGGTTAGGTCCCTACTAAATTTTTAAAATCCTAAGAAAGAATGCATTACATCTCATGTGTGTAACTAGTAATTATTTCCCATTTAATATCAATGGGTAGTTACTCAAACACTACTTTCAAGATGGAATTAGCTTGTTAGGGTTATGTACATAATTTATATTTTATTTTTGATATCTTTGTTGTTTATCTCTTTTTTCCATTAGTTATGACTTTCCATTTGTCTTTATTTATTTTTTACATGTGGGTACCTCATTGATATTTAAAATAAGGAATAGAGATTTGTAGGTAAGTAATGAGAATGATGTTTTGGTGCTTTAGTACTCTAAGTAGTTTGTGGCTTAATATTTTGTTTACAAGTTTGGATTCAAAATCTTGTGTTGTCATGTGTGTTATACATTTTTTCATGTTTTGGAAAGTTCAGGGAAAATATTTGATCTTTGTAGATATTATTTAAATACCACACAATTATTTTTCATATTTTAATAGTTTCTAGGCCTATTGAACTAATTTTTGCAGCTAAGATCTAGGGTGAGAAATATATAATTTTTCCTTCTATTTGCCACGGTGGTCCCCAACCCATAATTCAAACATTAAAAAAATATAAATAAAGTAAAATGAAAAGAAAATAAAATAAAATTGTAGAAAACCTCAATTTCTAGGTGATTCAAGAAACCTCTATGGGGACTATGGACACCCAACTAGGAGTAAAGTAAGTCCTTGATTATGATCAAATACATACCCATCATGGCTATGGATGTGTGGTTGGTAGCAGAGCAATGTCTAAGAAAATATTCTTAGGGTATAATTTACTAGCCCAATGGTTTAGGTTGTAGTAGTTAGTCCCTGTATGTTTGATGAAATGATATAGAACTCAGTTTCATACATAAACTTAATGAGAATATCATATTTGGTATTTTATTTGTTCCTTTATTTTCCTCTCCTAAAATCCATTCATGTTATATGTGTTACCTTCTCTAGATATTCTATATTTGTAGACATATTTATTTCATTCCAAAATATTCAAGAGTATTTTCCAATAGAGTCACCATTTGTAGTTGCTTGCACAACATGACCTAATACTCCAAGAATCATGGTGCCTATTTTTATATTTATGTTTTGGTCTCATGTTTGTTTATGAGCTAGTTGGTCTCAGCTCTTTAAAGTTACTCACATGGGTTATCTCATTTTACATGTTGATTTGGGTCATGAACTCCTTTTGTTGAGAAGAAAAAGTCCATGTGAGAAACTTTATTTTAAGAAACTTGGTCTAAAAATACAGTTTTAACTTTGATATTTGCATTTTAAAATATTGTCAAAATTCCTAGTTAGGTCTACTATAGCTCCTTGTTTTCCTATAGTTATAATTAGACTTTTAATCTTTGGTTAGGTCTTTGAAATTTAAAAAAAATGACTTTTCTTTTGCATTTCAAACATTTATTCCCAATTTGGTATTCATTTTACATTTTATGTTGTTGTAGACCTAATCAAAGTTTTAATTCTGATTATGTCTATGAATTTTGTTCAATGGCTTCTTTAGTGTTAGGTTGATTTAAATTTTTGCTTAAGTCCTTGACATTTCAAGCTAAGTCATCATAGTGTTAGTAAAATAATTAGTTTGAGTGGTTCTAAGTTTTCATTGTAACAAATTTTAATTAAAATTTGGTTGGTTTTTCCTCTTAATTTAGTGATCCAAATTTATAATGTAAAGTAGAGTTTGATATCTGATTCGGTCATGTTGTCAAAAAGAGGAATAATGTAGTGTTAGTTAGGATTTTTAATTCAACCAATTCGATAGGTTGCCTCTAAGTTATATGTAATGCAAAATGGGCTCCTAATCTTAACTTAGAATGCAATTTGTTTATTGAGTTCCATCCATGCAATGTTTTCCTTTTTTACTAATTTCCATGTAGTTCTTCATTGAGTTATAAATGATATTAGGAAGGTTTTTAAATCTTGACTAAGGCATTGGGTGAACTCATCAATCTTGGCTTATAATTAATTATTATATTTAAAGCTTGACCATTACTAAGAGATCACCTTTCTATGCAATCTACTGTAAATCGACATTCTAAATCATATTTTTAATGTAAAAATCTAACAATGCAATAAACATTGCAATATAGGGTTTAGATTCTAAATATAACTAGGGGCTCACCATGACTTTAAATGAATCAAAATGAGTTATGAAAAAATGGGATTTTGAAGTTTTAAGTCCAAGATAAAAAATTTATTAATTTAAATATATATTTATATTTTAAAAAGTGCATACTTGTCTAATGACCAAATCCTGAATAGGTCTAGCAGACCATCTTGATCCCTCATTAGTTTTTTGACCATAACATTTCACTCATAGATCCATTTTTTGATCCATCTATGGTACTAGGAAGATGGTTCTAGACCTAACATGATGGTGTAATATATGTTTTAGGAATGTGTATCATTTAAAACCTATCAACATTTTCCTTTCAAGATGAGTTTGAAATGCATATTTTAATGTAGTTAGTTACTTCTATTTTAACTTTTTGATTAGTTTTAACTTGTTTTTTGGTTTTTTTATAGTGAAAGTGAAATTAGGCATAAAATTTTGAGGGGAGAAGAGTTTAGTGGATTCACTGAATATTGTAGCTACATTTTGGAGATAAATGGCCTTCCCTTATGTGATGACGATTTCTACTAATAGCCATCCTCAAGCCATTTTGGAGGTATGGCTCTTTGTTGATTCTATGAGGATATTCTAAACCATATCTCTTTTTTTAAATTACATTTTCATGATTTAGTAGTGTAATGTATCCCTAATCTTATTGAACCTTGTTGTGATGGAGGATTTTGTACTCAATTGATTATAATTTCTCAAACATTGTGTTATTCAAAGAAATAATTATTAATTGAAGTTGTGGAAATTTGTTTTCATTTTATAATATGTGAAAATAGTAGATATGTTATATTTATTCTTATCTTCTTAATCCTTAGACTATTGCATAATTTTCATTGGTAGTTGTACATATGAATTTTAGGTGGGAGATCAATTTCATGGTTGCATTCAATCAAGCAAAATGAATTTGTCTTAATTTTAACAATAATTTTCTCTCTTTTCTCCTCTCTTTTGTCGTTTTTTATACATTTGTTAACTTAAGGATAAAATAAAATCTGGATGCAATCTAATTTGATTGATTTATATCTATTATAATATCATTCTATTTCCATTTATGCATTATGAAATATAATGCAATGAATGTGTTAAAAATATATTGCAATTATTTCATTTAAATCTCAAAATGTCAATTTACTTGGGAAATTATATATGCATGGTTTGTTGTTTTATGAAACAAATTAAAAACCCTATTCTACAAAATTAATGAAAATTTTTCATTTACTTCTACATTTTAAAGTTAAAAAACAACATTCAAATTTGAACCCACAAGGATCCTTAAATTAGACATTTTCACATTGACTAACTAGGTTACCTAGTACATCATGACCTGGTAGATATAGATCTTAGGGAGATATTCAGATCTATTTTTAGGAGAGGCTATTTGAGTGATAATCATGTCTTAGTTAGTGTGCCAAATAAACCATCAACATAAATTATATAATTACACCATCGAGAGATATAATACCTAGCTATCCACATCCTAATGTAGTTTATCTAAACCTTTTATGTACATGTTTTCTAAAACACTTTCAAAGAGTTCAAATATACAAATAAATATATGACCTAATGTGTGTACTTATTTATAAAATTCTTGGGTGGATCTTATATCCCATTCCCATAATGATTATCTTAGTGATGATGATTCAAGCTACCACACAACTCATGATTTCATGATTGATCCTACAACTTATGTTACTTTTGTTGATAGTTTTTGTGATGCATCTAAATACACAAATCTAATACCACATATTTTTATTGGGATCATCTATTATCACTTTTGGCCTTTGTCTTGCACTTCATTAATGCATAATATTATACCATAGTTTACTTTTACATCTATATTTTATATGTTTTTCATTTTATGTGCCTTCCTCCCTTGCGATTATTACTTGCCTCATTTTTATTTTATACATTTATGATCTTTCCTTCCCTTGGATTGACATTCTTCTATCCCCTTGGTCTATATTAATTTCTAATTTGTGTTGGCTCTCTTGCCTCGATTGTTCATCCCATTCTAAGCACTTGTATAGAATTCTAAATGATGACATCATAAATATTGAGGTCTTCTATCCTATCATGAAATAATTTCTAAGGGAATCTATAGGTTGTTTGGAATCCTAATCTTCTTTATTTTGGATTTTCACCCTTTGGTTAATTTGTTGTGCTTCCTTGTCTCCTCCTTACTTATCCCTTTGAATTTAATTCTCACTTGATTGAGTTTTCCTTGCTTATAACCTTTGGATTCCTCCTTATGTGATCACATTTTTATATAAAATCATATTCAAATCTAATAAAATTAAAAAATATAAAATCTCAAAAAAGTAATTGATTGTATCTTCTTTTATGGATATATATCATAATTATATTACTATGATATAAGTTTGTATATACATGTTACACACTTGTTTATCAATGTATTATTTTAGTGGGTAAGATGCATGATATATAGATTAAAAATTATTAAGGTATTATATATTTTATGTAGATACATTTACGCCCACACCTAATGGAATTTTTATAGTGGTGGTTTGCCTTATACTTGGGGGGATCTCTTATTTTGGCTCTTAGGTGTCATATTTCACAATTTCCATTTATCATATAGATTCACCTGCATTATCTATAAAAAAAAAATTCCTATATATTATGTGATACATGTACACATTGTGTGTTAGCTTTATTTCATATGATTGTTCAATTTCCTACATGTGTGTACTTGTACTTTTTTTATGGTTAAACATGTTTTTGGTCAATGTGTTGTCTTGTGTTGTCAATATATGATCCTTTACTCATCATGTTATGTCATGATTACTTATGGATCACATGTATCATTTGGTGTTTTCTTATCATTTGTGTAATTTCCTAACTATGTATGATTGCATTGCCTATATTATGTTTAGTTCCATTTTATATATTATGTATGCCATGATTTGTATTATATTATGCATGTTGCCTATTTTTTCATGGTCCTTACCATGCATCTATTGTGCCATACTACTAATTTAATTTATGTGTTTCACTCCATATCATACCATCCTAGAGACACATTGATACATTGAGGCATATCATTTGTCCCTACCTTATCATGTCAATTAGGGTATAATAATCTTGTTTATCTCATGAGAGTCACTAATACTATATATACCTTTGTTATGCCATTGGGGGCATCATACCATTACTTATCTCCTATAGTTTATAATATATATCTTACACATATGAAGCTTAATACACCTATGTTCCTATTGATATTATATTTATTTTACCATGACCTACATTATCATATTGAACCTAGTCATGTGGTGTACTATAAATAGTTGAGCACTACCATATACTATCACATTGGGATATAACTTTATCCCCTTGCCATGTTATATAATAAAATAATTATTTCCCCTCAACATCTCAAAATCACATGATATTTCATATTCGTATCAAGATTTACATTATGCTATATTTATATAGTTGCATATGTGTGTTTATAAATATTTTTAAAAAGATTATAAATTTTTTAAAATGTATATGTCTATGATAACACATGATGCATATGACTCTCTATTTTGAGATAAGTGATTTCAAGATCAACTACCAATGCCTCACCTTTAAAATGGAGGAATGAATCCAAATATAGCCTTACATGGTGAAGAAATGTAGCTTTTTATGCATGCACATCCATTATCACTTGGAATTCAATTTTATGTTTATGTACCCAAGAGATTCTTAGGAGTGATAACTTATTTCACATATCATTATGTGTATTCATTCCTATGATATTTTACTAAGTTTATATTTAATTTGACTATATTCACACTAATTTATTTAGACAATGACTACTTTCATGTATTTGTGATTTTTTGCAAGTATATTCTAGATTCACTAAATTTAGCAAGATGTGGGTGAAGCCTATCCAAAGCATAAAAATTATTAATCCTTACATCCTTTAGGTAAGGTAAAGTATGTTCTTAAATTTTATTTTAATTGTATGCATGAATGTATTTAAGTGCACACACATCAAAGTGGGCTATTATGAAGACACAAAATTTTGGTGCAAGACCCTTTTCCAATACATCTCTATCATGCATGCCAATACTTAGTCAATTTGTCTAAATTTATATATTTTAAGGAAACCTTGTTAGATTTTAATTGTAATTAATTCATATATAGATATATATATATATATATATATATATATATATATATATATATATATATATATATATATATATATATATATATATATATATATATATATATATATATACTTCATATCTATTAGTTTTCAACATCAAGATCTCTTCTAATCATCTTATATTCAAATTTATCTCTTTTAAATGGATATCTTACTATCTATTCTTATCACACACAATAAAAAATAATTATATATATTTTTACACATTTAACCAAGGATTCCACTCATTGATCCTATAGTACATCACCATCACTACAATACTTATGCCATCATAACTTATGCCAAAAAAATGCTATATCAAAGCTTATAGTTACATTCAATTATTGAGGGAGAAGAGGTGAAGTCCTATATCTCATTGGGATATATTTCAATTAAAAAAAACTACAAATACATAGATACATAATTCCAAGAATGAGAAATTTTTAGTTGTATCTCTTCAAGAGGTTTCTTAAGAGAGCTAAATTTCATGCACAATATATATGCATACATCTCAGGATCAAATTAAGAAATAAGATTAAACGAGAGAAACTTTAGAGTGTTATTCCTGTGAAATCAATGAAGTAAAGACATATTGTATATCAATATTAATCTATTCATGGGTCTCAAATTTATAGATCCCAAAAAATAATAGAGGACATAATAGGCCAAAAATAAAAAAATTAGTAAACAAAATTGACCTCTATAAATTGTGACATGTACACAATCAACCCTCTACTAATTATGACCTAATTTCAAATCATAATAAAATTTTAATAAAATATTTTATGACAATTTTTTACCCTATTCCTAATTCCATAATTCACTTTTAGTGCCTAAGTGTGTTTTTCAAGTCATATGCATGAATAGCGACACATTCTAATATTTTCCACATAGTAATGGGAATGGTCCACAACACTCTTCCTCACTAGGAATTACCTTACTAAAAAGAAACATCTATCCTCATCTTGAGTGGGGAGTTAAACCTCACTCAAGAAAAACATTTCATTATGTTTAACAAAAGCATGATGTTCATTATCACCTTCACTTTTTTGTCATCATATTCAACATATATCTGAATAAGTTATGATTTATAATATATTATGTGGTAATCATTTTATATATGTATATGAATCTATAAATATTTTCTCAACATTTTTATCTAAGGGAAAGGGATTTCCCCTAGTAAAAATGCTATGCAATGGTGTCATATACCATAAATAATGCATTGATTTACATAACTTGTCTTTTAGGCTCAAAAATACAAATTTATATTAAAATTTTATAAGGTAAAAAATAAATCTCTAAAAATTCAAAAATAAAGGATAAAATACTCACATAACTTACTTTTAAATGATATAATAAAAAATATAACAAAGTTTTTATTTC
>JARHVA010008427.1:455000-491003 GCA_037957365.1 Torreya grandis
ATAGGAGAAGAAGAGTTGGAGTGAGTGAACTTGGGGGATTTTAATAGTCCCTTTTTAATTTGTTTTCATGGTCATAGTTTAAATATGGGTTTTATATGTTGTATTAATAGTCTCTAAAATTGTTAACAATTATAAACTACCTGCGTAACCCCAACACCTCAACTTTTTCATTTGATTGCATTGGTATGTGTAAACCAAGTGATGCATATAGTATTTATAGGAATGATATTCCATTTAATGTTGATTTCAAATTATTTTTCATGTGTGGATATGAATGGAAAGGTAGGATCACTCCCTTGTGCTAGAGGTGAGCACCATTTAAGTCTATAGAACAATGTTTACTAGTTACATTATTTTCATTATTATGTGATTGGCCTCAAGTTAAGGTAGTAAATTTTTTGCCACTGATTATAACATGGAATTCAATTTATTCATTGATGGGTTGCATTAAAAATATCTTCAAGGCACTCAAAGATAGTGAAGGGTAGATAAGCTAAGGACCTAATAATACCATAGGACTATGACTATGTAGAAAATAGAGGTAGAGTGATATGATGTCTTGAGAGACATTCAAGGTTGATACTGAAGTGTAAGAGACCTATTTTGATATAGGATTGATATTGTAAGAAATCATGAAGCAGTAGAAAGAAGATAATCTAAGACCATACACAGTCACCTATAGCCTATTAAATAAAGTTGTGAATGGGATGATTTACCTTAGTTTTTATAAAAGAGGATTATGCTTCATACAATTTTATCTCATGGTGAAGATATATGAAGTCTAGGAAGGCCTAATGGTTTCATTCTTGTAGCTTAGATGGAGAAGTAACATTTAAACACAAGAATAGTTTCTAGGTTAAGAGAGACTAATGATAGAATGGGTTTTCAACTAAATCAAAATATTGATTGAAACATTTAGAAAACTACAATTCTTTTAGGTCAAAATGGGTCAAAATGAACTTGTAGCAATACAATGTTGCAAGTGACAACTAGTGCATTGGTATAAGGAATGGTAACATGATCTCAAGGTAAAAATGGTATATCTAAGTATGGAATGGTCCTAGTGAATTTAGGAGGAAATTTAAAGTGAAAAAATCATGTTGAATTACATATATTCACCTATAATAATCCATTATATTCCTAAATGATCACCTATAGTTTGACTCATGCTTAGACTAGCTTATGCAAATGGAGAATGTATGTTTGAAAGTTTGAAAAAGCTAAGATGGATGAACACATATAAAACACTATCAAAATGATAATATCACACTTCATGTGATTCTCAAAAGTCAAAAAACAAAGTGAATATGAACTAAACTAGGTTTTCTTACTCCATGTTCAATCAAGCAAAATCCTGCACATAGTCCTCACATACCTAGTAGCTAGTTTTGGGAATTTAAAGGTTTGAGACCTCTATAAATATGGTTAAGGATTAAAAATTGGTACATAAGGTCATTATGACCTAAAATATAACTCCATTTCATCTTTCATGTAAAATTAATAGGTGAATTGTACTATGTTTTATCTCAGACCAAAGGCAATCCATAATCAACACAACCTCCAAACCTAGTACATGAATGATAAAAAGGATGAATGTCATAGTCTTGAAACACTGTGGGAAGATGTATATGATTTCATTAAATGTGATAAAAGGTTAAAAATTACCTACAATCACTATGAAAATTCATAAGGGTCACATACTCAAGAAATAATATCTTGTAGACTAGGCCTAAAACTAAACAAGAGCTATAAAATTTCCAAACTACATTCATATGACCATGTGATCTTGAAAATAAATTTTATATCCTTCATGAGAGATTAGAGGATTTATAATACCCATTAGTTTGTATAAGACAACTCAAATTGGCCATTTTTGGCTTAAATCTATCTCAGGGGTGCCTAGAATGCAAGTAGCTAATCGAGAAGCCATTTTATTTCACTCATATCTATATGGACAATGTGTATGGTGTCTCAATCACTTAGGTAAATTTAAAGGAGGTCTTGAAATAAAAATTAGTTGCATTATTTTGAGGGTTAAGGTCTTAACCTTTATGAATCATCATTAAGAACTTGAATGACCTAAAACCCTCTCACAAACTTGATGGGAAATATATGGTGATAAATGCATATATAAGGGATTAATTAACTAGAAAGTAATTTGGACCTACTTTACACTCTCTCAATATCCTTAACATTCAGTTGTTCCATACTTCCACTTGTATAAATAGGCTAATTTATTTATTTTTTATAAGAATTGAATTTTTTTTAAGGTGATAAATGGAATAGATGAATGAAATATATTGTGGAATGAGTTTATATATGTTTTATATATCCTCATACACCATTATGATCTCAAACATGCATGAAACCACTTTGTTAAAATATTTGTTATAGGAAGTCTTATATATGATAGTGAGAAGCAATGTGACTACCTAAGTTGAAGATGAAGAGTGTGATATTGAATATTTTAAGGCCTATATGCTATACCAAATGATAAATAACTCTTATTTAGGTGTTTCCCATCTCTTCAACGAACCTTATTGAACATGTGAAAGTCACCTGAATGAAAACTATGAAGGTATAGGCCTAGAATGTTAGTAAGTGATTGCTAGAAGGTAAGTGATAATTGGCAAGGAGAAGGTCATTAGTTGAGGGGTATAGATGACTATCAAAAATCATGTTTACAACTTCCCAAGTTATTATATATGTATTAAGGAATTTTAAGGTAGTTCAATATAGATAGGTGGACTCATAATCAAGAAGGGAGTTCTAAAAAAATATAATGGAGTGTCCCTTCACCAACTTCAATGAGATATCATGTTTTTGATGGAAACTTGTCTAAGAAAACTTCATGACATATTTTCCAACTATTTATATTTCATTGTAACTAGTTTCCAAGTCTTGAAACTTTGCATGGTAATCCTTAAATGTCATTCTTTCTTTATCCTCTCTTATGCTGTATATATTGAAGCCATTTTGACATTGTAAAAAATTCATAATTGGTATGGTAAAGCCCTACTAGTTTGACATATTGTTTTTACTTTGAATAAATATTCTCAAATAGTTTTAGTCTCCACAATTATTTCCTATGTATGTCAAGTAGTCTATTTGTATGACAAGTGATGATTATTGTTTCTCATTGTTTCTATTCTACTCTTGTATGCATTATGTGAGTAGTAGAATTTATTCTAACATGTATCATGAAGTGTATATGTCATTTAAGTGTAAAATTTTAAATGAGATCAAAAATGTCTAAGATCAGACCTCATATTTACCCACCTTTGGATATGTATATCAATTTGCATCCATGTAGAAACACTTATGCTAGAAGAACCTTGAGTTGAGATCATTTTTAGTAGTTTGCCTTCTTAATGAAAATGCAAGTATGTTTGTGGAGTTATATTTGGTGTATCACCTTAATTAGTATAGGTTAATTTTATGTTTTCTTATTCTTTTTTCACCCCCAATAATGATTATTCTAGTGTAGTGTGTGAGCCTAAAATATAGATCAAGGGACCTAGCCCATAATCTAGAGATTTATCTCTTGTAGTAGCTTGTCTATATGTAGAGATAGTTCCATGTTATCCCAAATTTGATAAGGTTTTATTGACTTATCTAGGGTGTAAATTTGGGTTATAAATGTTATGGCATACTTATTGGGACATTAAGTTTAATAAGGTTGTTCAAGGTGGATGTTGATTTTGACAATAAGAGGCTACAATAGCCTACTTCCTACAATATTTGGTAACTCCAACATTTGAATCTTGGTTGCAAACTAGTGCACTCTTTCATGCCTAAGGTAAACATAAGATCTCTTATTAAATGAATTCATTTTTAATTCCAATATCTTTCTCATTATTCTTAAAAAATAAATAGATTTAATAACACACATCCTTACCCAAATAAATCATACCTTGCTCATAAACCTATAAAAAAGTTTTTGATTAGCCCATTTTTGCAAATTCCTAAAGATACCATGGCAATAAACCTACCTTTTTTTGCCTTAAATGTATTTATTCCTCTAATAATTTCTAAATATGATGAAATTCCCATATCTACCCTCAAAATTGCTCCCTCATACATAGGTGAGACTGCCATTACCTGTATTGACCTTATTAGAAACATTGCTAACTTCTGTAACATACATCACATCATTGAGGATAACATAACAATTATGTTGTTGGTTTCTCTTTCAAAGGGAAATCTCTTTAATAGTATGGTACATTATCCCTTGAATATATCACCACATGGGATGAATTGGGAGATGCTTTGAGGAGAATATTTGAAGACAAGAATGACAACTTGTCATTGACTGATCAGTTGACTAACATAAGGAGAAAACATCAAGAAGTTATCCAAGACTTCAACACAGGATTTTATAAGACATGTGATAGGATCCCAATCTTGGTAAGACCTATTGCACATCATGCTTTCATTTACTATCTTAAATCCTTTTATAGTGATATTGTTATGATGGTATAATCTATGGGAGGTAATACTTTGTCTAATGCCTATTAAATGGCCATTAAGGAAGAGAATTTTTTAATTAAAGATGGGAAGATTTCCCCAAGACCCCCCATGCATCTATTTCTTGAGTTGAAAACTTCTACACCTATTTTTACTCCCATTATTATACCTAAACATAAGTTTATTGTCCCTAGTCAACCAAGTAAGTCTAATGAGGTAAAAAAAATGAGGGATATAGAGTAAGGGATCTTAGGTCTCAAGAGGATCATAAAATATAAATAAGTAAGGCCTTTCCAAATAAACTATTAGCATAACCATTCCTACCCTAACTATCAAGGCAATAATCAATCCTACCCTAACTAGTTAAAGTTAAGTCATATAATGGATACAATCCCAATACTCCTTCCACCTCAAGAGAATTAGTGCCTACTAAAAATAACCTTGCCCAAGATCATGAGGTCTATCCTTCATGGGATCAACCTCGTGATCCATATTACTATGCTAATGAGTCCTTCAATCAAGTCTTCATGTAAAACTTAGAAAAAATTCCAGCCATGACTCATGATGAGGTACCTAAAAGAGGGGAAAAAATTAGAAGAGTGTTAAAGTGGGGTCTACCATATTCAATTGGTAGTAAGATGACTCATGAATTATGAACTAGATTCAAGTCATATAGCTAGAAACACAAGGGAAAAGAGAAATACAATTGAAGAGGTTCAAGGGGTTTCTAATGGTTCATTAATGAGTCTTAAAACATCTCAAATGGTAGCTATGTCTAATGCAGATCCAAATACACAAGTAAGTCAAAGAAATTAGAGTTCTCTCACACCTCAAAATTCTCAAGGTGTAGGCATAACCATTCCTACTAGTGGATAAGATAATATTAGTGTCTCTTTCATTAACATTGTAGAGAAGATGAAGAAGGCTCATGTGAATGTATCAATGTGGGACACACTTTTAATACCTAGATAAGTAGACCTACTCTAAGAAGAGTTGTCTAAACTTAGTTTAGCAACCAAATAGCCTAGTGGGAAAGAGGTAGCCTTGAAAAACACTCTGAAACCTTGTGAATTACAATCAAACAAATTTGAGAAATTAGATAAACCTCCTCTATCATCATTGGAGATGCTTTGGTTCACAATTGTTTGATTGATAGTGGAACAAATAATTGTGTCATGCCCAAACAAGTAGTTGATAAGCTGAAATTGAATTATGGGCCTCATTCCAAAGGAGTGCTACAAATGGATGGGTCAGATACCAAAACCATTGGAATAATCAAATATTTTCAACTTGTTCTTCATGCTTGTCCTACTTTCTTAATTTCTCAAGATGTTGTGGTGGTAGTTTTGCCATCACATTTTCCACTTTATTTGTCAGGATAGTTCACTAATAATATTGGAGGTAATTTGACCTTAGATTGGTCCTATATGCCATTTAGGACTATTTATGGTGCTAATGTGTCAATAAAATATGAACCTTTAAATATTTTTCATGTAGAGCCATATGTTCCTTATACATCTAACATGAATTATAATACCAGTGATGAAGAAGATCACCCTAGTGATCAAGAACATTTAACACTTCGTAATGGAATAAATAAGTTGTTTATTAATGAATGGGGAGTTGATTAGTATGGATTTGAATAAAATGGTCTTGGTACATACATACTCTATGAATAATGTGATGGAGTTATTGAGGTAGATTTTGATGACACTCTAGAGCAAGTTGCATGGGGCAAAAACCTTTTGCACATGGAATATGATGTCCATATCCTAGTAGTTGTAAAGCATGATAGTCCTATTAAGAAGTAACTTATAATTTCCAAATAAGATAACATTAATGAACATGTAACTAAAGAAGAGGTAGATTATATGTGGAAGAAATTCAATGTCATAGTGTAAGAGTTTGAGGAGACAATTAGATCTATAAATATTCAAAAGAAATATAGACTTGATGATGATGTTAACCATGTTATTATTTAGAATAAACATAGTCATGGGGTCTCTACTAATCAAGAAATAACATTGAAAAACTAGGAAGCATTTGGTGAACAAGAAGATAGTCTTGATGACTTTGAATAGCATACATATCATGTTTTAAACACATCTGAGATTAAGAAAGGTTTCATGACTCAAAATGATCAGATTGAGGAATGTCAATTAAGCATGATAGAGTTAAAACAAGCTAAAAAGTCAAAAAAGACTCAAGGATGGCTATATGGAATGTTCATGAGAGCTCCAAGTGACACACTTGATATTAGAATAAGCTCCAACAATAGTAAGTCATTTGGCTATACCCACAAGCAAGTTTTCATGACAAGTATGCATTATATGATGGTTTGTTTTCATGGAGAAGTAATGATGCTATAAGAGTTGTCTTTGACCCTAGTTGAAGTAATGAATAAGTTTTATTTCACCTCAAAATTTTGAGGTCTTGTACATATTATGATAGGTGTGTGTTTTGATTTGATTTGTGTGTTTTCCCTAAGTGCTTAGAGAGCACAAGTGTGTGTTTTGGTAGTCTTGTTTTATGTGTTTGTTTCCTTGTTATGTTGTGTTTTTGGTGTCTATTTAGAGGCATATTAATGTCAATTTCATCATATGGGTGAATCCATTTCTAAAGGATAAGATAATTGAACTAGTCCTTAGCATAGTAGGCATGTTATCCCCTAGAAATCTTTAAATTGTTGACCAAACTTCACCATAGGTCAAACTAGCTCAACCCCCTTACATTTAAAAAAATTTAATAGGGTCCTTCTAGGTTTGAAATGTTCACCAAGGTCCTAAATGAGGTTAATTAATAGTTTTAGGGTCACTAAATATGTTTTAATATTTATCACATTTATCATGTCTTAATCACCTTTTATGCCACCTTTTGGTCATTCTAAGGGAGTTGTACATATATTTCAGAAAAAAGACAAATATCAAGGCTTAGGATAATGTGCTTAAAGTTATGGAAAGTCATAGAATAATTTTTAAACTAAAAATTTGAAGCTTCAATGTTAAAACAAAAAGATGACCTATAAAAAGGGTGGTTTTAGATGTTGTATGAACTGATGTGACTCATCTGGAACATGTGAAGGATTAAATAAGGTATATTGAGATACCCATAGGTATTTTTAAGGTTCAACTATATTTAAAATATCCAAAAGTGGAAAAAATTAATTTCTCTCTCCTATCACTCCCTTATATAGGTTAACAAGGGTCAATAATTTTCACTTATTATGGACAAGAGAAGAAGAGTTGGAGTGAGTGCACTTGGGGGATATTATTAGTCCATATGTACTTCATTTTCATGGTCATGGTTTAAGTATTAGTGGTTTATGTTGTATTAACAATCACTAATATTGTTAACACCTCCAAACTACTTATACAACCCCAACACATTAGTTTTCTCATCTGATTGCATTAGTCTATGTAAACCAAGTGATACATATAGTATTAAATAGAATGATCTTCCTTTTCATGTCAATTTTCAACTAGTCAGCATGTGTGGATATGAATGGATATGCAGGATCACTCTCTTATGCTAGAAGTGAGAACCATTGAAGTTTGTAGAATAATGTTTACTAGTTACATTGTTGTCATTCTTCTATGAGTGGCCTCAGTTCAAGGTAGTACATTTTTTTCAACCCCTAATAACATGGAAGTCAATTTATCCATTGAGGGTTTGAATTGAAAAGATATTCAAGGCACTCAAAGATAAGGAAGGTTAGATAAGCTAACAATATAATAAGACCACATGATCGTGACTATGTATATAATGGAGGCATAGTGATAGGATGTATTTAAATTATTTCAAGGTTGATAATGTAGTGTAAGAGACCTATTTTGATATAAGATTGATATTGTAAGACATCATGAAGTAGTAGAAAGAAGATAATCCAAGACCATAAACAAATACCTATAACCCATTGAATAAAGATAAAAATGGGATGATTTACCTTAGTTTATACTAAATAAGATTTTTCTTCATACAATGTCATCTCATGGTGAAGATATATGAAGTCTAGGAAGGCCTAGTAGTTTTATTCTTATAGCTTAAATGGAGAAGTGACATCTAAACATAAGAATATTTGTTAGGTTAAGAGATATTGATGATAGAATGGGTTTTCAACTAAATAAAAATATTGATTAAAACACTTATGATACTATAGTTCTTATAGGTCAAAATGGGCCAAAATGAACTTGTAGTAATACAATGTTACATGTGATAACTAGTGCATTAGTGGTAAGGAATGGTAACATGATCTCAAGGTATAAATGGTCTATATAAGTATGTAATGGTCATAGTGACCTCAAGAGGAAATTTAAAGTGAAAAAATAGTTTTCAAATACATATATTCACCTATAGGAATCCCTTATATTCCTAAATAAGCACCTATATTTTGACTCATGCTTAGACTAATTTATGCAAATAGAGAATGTAGGTTTGAAAGTTTGACAGAGCTATAAGATGGATGAACACATATAAACCACTATGAAAATGATTATATCATAATTAATGTGATTATAAAAATTAAATAATAAAATTATGATGATCTAAATTGGGTTTTTTAACTCCATGCTCAGTCAAGCAAAATCTTGCACAAAGTCCTCATAGACTTAGTAGCTAGTTTTGGGAATTTGAAGGTTTGAGACCTATAGAAACAATATCATAGATTAAAAATTATAAAAAAAAACACAATGACCTAAAAAATACCTCCATGTCCTCTTTTAGGTCAAATAAATAGGGTAATTTCCCTTTGTTTTATCTCAAACTAGAGGCACTCCACAGTCAACACAACTTGTAGACCTAGTACATGAATGATAAAAAGGATGAATGGCATAGAATTGAAACACTATGGTAATATGTGTAGGATTTTATTAAATTTGAGAAAATTTTTAAAAGGCCTTATAGTCACTATAAACACTCATAAAGGTCACATACTTAGGAAACATAGTCTTACAAACTAGGCCTATAACTAAACATGAGCCAACAGGTTTCCAAACTACATTCATATGACCATGTGATATTTTAAAGTACTTTGAGAGACTTAATGGGAGATTGGAGTATTTATAATACCCATTGGTTTGTATAATACAAATCAAATTGGCCATTTTGGCCTAAATCTATCTTAGGGGTGCCCAGAATGTAAGTAGCTAATCTAAAAGTCATTTTCTTTCATTCATATCTATATGGACAATGTGCATGGTATCTCAAAAAATTAGGGATATTTGATGGAGGTATTTAACTCAAAATAAATGGCATTGGTTCATGATTTAAGGGCTTAACCTTTATGAATCATTGTTAATAACTTGATTAACCTAAAAACCTCCTAAAACCCTCTCAAGAACTGCTACGCCCCTAACATATCACATGTATGAGGATAGTATTATCTAAATTTTGGCTTAATTATCATTATTTTGTGTTATATTACATTTATCTATGCTTTCTTTTGATTATTATGTCGGCCTATGGAGTAACCATGGCCTAGATAGACTATATATAGGAGGTAGTGGGTAATCATTTATCATCATATTGTGAATTCTACTCTTATTGAAGCTTGTGGAGGTTTCCCCCTCAAATTGGCTTATCCATTATCATATATTTGGATATATTTCAGTCATATTTTGATATAATTCTGATATTCTTGAAGTAATTTCATTACAAGTGGTATCAGAGCTGTGAATTGGGAAATCTTGTGGGCAAACACTAAATTTTTTAATTTTGTTATATATAAAAATGATTGTGAATTTATATGCAAAATTTTTATTGAATATTATAAATAATCAAATTAAGATTCCATTTAAATTTTAGCTCATTTGGTTCTGGTTTACAAAAGTTATCTCTATTTTATGGTTTTTCATAAAATTACTCTATAGTGCACAATTCAAAGAATTTTTTTGAGTTATTTACATTTTTTGAAAGCTTAGAAAAATTTGGCTATGTTTTGTTCTTTGTATATTTTTATTTGAGGATAACATAATTCCAAAATTTCTTGGTCAAAGTTGGGTCAAAAATGCCAATAAGGGTAGACATCGTAAAACCCTTTTATGGCAGGTCCACAAACTCGGGGCCAATGAAAGGGTGCTAAAACTCTAGGTAAAAATCCTAACAAGGATGAGATGGAGTCATAAGGGGGATGTACTAGACCCTTTTTACCAAGGTTTTCTGACATAGATCACAAAGTTAGCCAGCTTGACTATAATGTGTAAGGCATTCAGAGTGAGGTGCAAGACATACAATCTAATATGCAATCCATACAAGATATTTTGGGAGATATCATGATGGATTTGAACACTAATCAGTCAAATCATCAAGCTAACTTTATTTCAAAAACCCACCAGGGTGGTTATCCTAACCAGTCTACTTCAAATCTAACTCCATGGCCATAGAGAAACCTATTACCAAAGGTGGATATGCAAAAATTTGATGGAAAAGATCCACTCAATTAGATCAACCAAATGGAGAGTTTTTTTAACCTACATTAGATTTCAGGTGGACAGAAGGTTACCATGGCATCCTTGTATCTTTAACTTGATCAATTCATTTGGTATCGATGGTTGTGTGCTCAAAAAAAAAGATGACTCTCAATGTCACCTAGTCAGTTTTTACAGAGGAGCTACAATTACACTATGGCAATAGTGTGACAGAGAATTACTTCAGCCAACTGGAAAAATTGTGGCAAACTGGCTCTGTCAAGGATTATATTCATCATTTTCAGAACCTGTCCTTACGTGTGGAGACAATTTTTGAAGCAAACTTGAATGACCTATTTTTGGGTGGACTCAAGGACCACATTTAACATGAGGTATGCATGTTTAATCCACTTAATATTTTTGATTCTATTATCATGGCATGTAGAGCTGAGGAAAAATTCATAGCCAACAAGAATCAGACATTCACTCTCTTCAAAGATCGTAACATATCATCACCAACATTTCCTCCACCTACTAGATTGACCCCTCAGCAAATTGAAGAGAAGCATGAAAAAGGATTATGTTTTGATTGTGACAATAAATAGAGTAAAGGACATAGATGTGCTGAGAATAAGTTATTCTACATTGAGGGACCAAATGAAGATGAAGAAGCAGATGATGCCTCCAATGATGATGAGGAAGATATAGAGGAGGTACCTGAAGATTCCCAACCTACAATCTCTTGTCATGCACTTGCAGGTATTAGCACTCCACAAACTCTTAAGGTGGTGGGTTTCCTCAAGAAACAAAAGGTGACAGTGTTGATTTATTTAGGGAGCACACATAACTTTATAAACCATAAGTTGGCCACTTGATTGAACTATTTCATCTACCCACCACCATAATTTTAGGTCATGATTGTAGATGGTGGCATAATTAGTTGTTCAAGAAAATGCCATAGTATTAAGCTTACTATGGGTGCGTACAATCTCGACTCTCCTATGTTTGCTATTCCCATGGGTAATACAAACATTTTTTTAGGAGTCCAATGGCTCACAACCTTAGGTACCATTGAGATGAAATTTCAAGAACTATTCGTGTGCTTTCATTCTAAAGGTAAGAAAATTGAACTACGTGGATTACATGCAAAATCTCCACAATTGATTAGTTCACATCAGATGACCAAGATGCTAAAAAAGGGGACAGATGGAATTATTTCATGATTATGCTCCATAAAAGTTCAACCCACACAAGTATCTACACACCCTAATCTACAGATAATTCTTGAGGACCACTCATCTATTTTTGGGGCCATGCCAAAAGGACTACCACCAAAAAGATAACATTATCATGCCATTCAACTAATTCCAGGTAATCAACCACCAAATATTAGACCATATAGATATCCATATGCACAAAAGAGTGAAATTGAAAAGATGGTCCATGAGATGCTAGAGGCAGGGATCATCAAGCATAGCCAAAGTGCATATTCATTACCAGTGGTCATGGTGTGAAAGAAGGATGACACATGGAGGATGTGCCCAGATTATAGGGAACTCAATAAGTATAACATCAAAGATAAGTTTCCTATTCCAGTAATTGATGATTTACTTGATGAGTTGCATGGTGCTAATTATTTCACAAAATTGGATCTTCAATCGGGGTACCATCAAATTAGAATCAAGGATGCAGATGTTCATAAAACTGCTTTTAGAACACATGAGGGCCATTATGAGTTTTTGGTAATGCCCTTTGGTCTTATAAATGGACCATCTACTTTTTAGAGATTGATGAACTCTATTTTTAGGCCTTTTTTAAGGAAGTTTGTGCTAGTTTTCTTTGATGACATATTGATTTATAGTTAGACATGGGAAGCAACTCTACAACATGTGAAATAGGTGTTGATAGTTTTGGAGAAGCACCAACTTTATGCGAAGCCATCTAAATGTGCTTTTGAAGTACAGGAGGTAGAGTACCTCAGTCACATTGTTTCCCATGAAGGTGTCAAAGTTTATCCCTAGAATATCAAAGTGACAATGGAATGGCCCATGCCAAAAACTCTCAAAAACCTTTGAGGGTTCTTTGGAATAACATGTTACTATAGAATATTTGTGAAAGGTTATGGCAGCATAGTAGCTCCACTCATTGCATTGCTAAAGAAGGATTCTTTCCATTAGAATGATGATGCCACCAAAGAATTTGAGAAACTAAAAGTAACTATGTGCACCACTCCATTTTTGGCTACTCCAGACTTCTCACAGACATTCACTATTGAATGTGATGCTTCTGGGTCTAGATTAGGGGTAGTACTAATGCAGGGAGGAAGACCCATTGCATTTGAAAGTCATCAATTCAAAGGTAAGAATCTAAAAAAACCTATCTATGAGAAATAAATGATGGCTATTCTTCATGCAGTTAAACAATGGAGGTCTTATCTGATGGGTAGACACTTTAAGGTGAAAACGGATCATGATAGTCTCAAATACTTTTTGGAGCAAAGATTATCATTTGAGGAACAAAAAAAATGGGTAACCAAAATGTTGGGTTATGATTTTGAAATCATCTACAAGAAGGGTAAAGATAATGTAGTAGTAGATGCACTATTTAGACGGGATGCATCCACAGAAGCATTACTTTGTGCAATGTCCATGTTGCATGCAGATTGGGTGGATGAAGCTAGGTTAGAATGGGAGCAAGACAAGGATACACAGGTTTTGATTTAGAATCTCTAGCAAGGTAATTTATCCTCTCAAAAATTTGAATGGAAAGGTAATGTCCTATGGTATAAGGGTAGGTTATACTTGTGCAAAAATTTAGAGCTTAAGCATAAGATTCTTGCAGAGTTGCATGCATCTCCAATTGGGGGACACTCAGGGTTCTTGAAAACTTATCATAAAATTAAGAAAGAATTATTTTGGGAAGGACTCAATGGAGATGTACAAAAGTTTATGGAAGAATGCTTGATATGCCAACAGAATAAAGGTGAAACAGTTAAGACTCTAGGTCTGTTACAACCATTAGCAATTCCTAGTCAAAGGTGGGAGGATGTTTCCATGGATTTCATCACTAGGTTGCCTTATTCTGAAGGTAAGAATGTTATTTTGGTCATTGTGGATAGGCTTACAAAATATGCCCATTTTTGTGCTCTCTCACACCCATTTTTAGCAAGTACAGTAGCGGCTATTTTTATGGAAGCAGTTCTCAAATTACATGGAACCCCAAAAATAATTGTAAGTGATCGTGATCCTATTTTCAATAGTAATTTCTAGACTGAACTATTTTCTTGTTTGGGTACTCAACTAGCTCATAGCTCATCTTAACACCCCCAATCTGATGGACAAACTAAATTGGTTAACAAATGTTTAGAGGGGTATCTCCATTGGTTTGTATCAGATAAACAAGAACATTGGGTTAAAAGGCTACCACTTGTAGAATGGTGGTATAATACATCTTTCCATACCTCTTCTAAAATGTCTCCATTTCTAGCACTATATGGTTACCATCCACCTTCCATCACTTCTTCATTAAAGGTGCACACCAAGGTTTGAGATGTGGAAGAGCACATTCAACATCAACAAGTGGTTTTGGCTAGTTTGAGAGAGAATTTGGCCTTGGCACAAAATAGGATAAAGCAACAAGCAGATCAACACTGTAGTGAGTGAAATTTTGAGGTGGGTGACTAGGTATTTGTTCATTTGCAGCCTTACAAGCATATGTCCTTGAAGCAATAGAAAAAGGACAACAAACTTACTCCTAAGTATTATGGCCCTTATCAGGTTCTACAAAAAATTGGAAGTGTGGCTTACAAGCTTGAGTTACCTCATTCATCTCACATACACCCAGTATTTCATGTTTCTTATTTAAAGAAGGTCATTGGATAGAAAGTTTCTGCCCAGACAGAGCTCCCAGAACTAGATGAAGAAGGATGAGTTATTTTGGAACTAGAGAAGATCCTCCAAACACGTACTAAGAGGTTGAGAACCAGAGAGATTAGGGAATATTTGATCAAGTGGAAAAACTAGAGAAATGAAGATGCAACTTGGGAAGGTGAAGATTTTTACAACAACATCCAGAGTTCAACATTGAGGACAACTTGGTTTGAAGGGGAAGGGCATGCTACGCCCCTAACCTATCACATGTATGAGGATAGTATTAGCTAACTTGTGGCTTACTTATCCTTCTTTGATGTTATATTACATTTATCTATGATTTCTTTTGATTAGTAGGTCATCCTATGGAGTAACCATGGCCTAGATAGACTATATATAGGAGGTAGTGGGTAATCATTTATCATCATATTGTGAATTATGCTCTTATTGAAGCTTGTGGAGGTTGCCCCCCTTAAAGTGGCTTATCTATTATCATATATTTGGATATATTTTAGTCATATTTGGATATAATTTTGATATTCTTAAAGTAATTTCATTACAAGAACCCAATGAGAAAGATATGGTGAGAAATTCATCTAGAAGGGGTCAATTGACATGGAAAGTGATTTTTAAATACTTTAAAATCTCTTAAGCTCATTGAAATTTTGTTTTACATACTACCACTTGTATGGATAGGCCAATTTCTCTATTTTCTAAAATAATTGAAGTGTTTAAAGGTGTAGAAGGGAATAAATTAATGAAATCTATTGTGTAAGGAGTGTATAGATGTTTTATAACTTCTCATGCACCATTATCATCTCAATCATTCATGAAAACCACTCTACTAAAATGGTTTTTGTAGGTAGTCTTGTATTGGATAGTGAGAAGTAATGTGACTACCTAAGTTGCATATGAGGAGTGTGATATTGAATCTTTTGAGGCCTATATGATAGGCTATATGATAAATAAGTCTTTTTTAGATGTCTCCCATCTCTTAAATGAACCTTATTTAACATGTTCAAGTCACCTAAGTGATAAGTATGAAGGTATAGGCCTAGAAGGCTAGTGAGCGATTACTAGAATGTAAGTGACAATTGGCAAGGAGAAAGTCATCAGTTGAGGGTTGTATATAAATATCAACAATCATGTTTCTACCTTATTAATTAATTATATATGTTTCAATGACTTTTTAGGTAGTTTAAGATAGATAGGTGGACTCATCATCAATAAGATAGTTCTAAGAAAGATAATGGAGTGTCCCTTTGCCAACTTCAATGAGATATCATGTTTGTGATGGACACTTGTTAAAGACAACTTCATGACTTATTTTACAACTCTTTCTCTTACATTGTAACTAGTTTTCAAGTCTTGACACTTGGCATGGTGATCCTTCATTGTCATTATTTATCTCTCCTCTCCTATGCTCTAGATATTAAAGCCATTTTGGCATTGTAAACAATCTAAAATTGATATGGTGAAGCCCTACTAGTTTGAAATCTTGTTTTGAATTTGAATAAATATTCTCAACTTGGTTTAATCTCTTCAATTTTTTCCTAATTATTTCAAGTAGTCTATTTGGATGATAAGTGATGATGATTGTTTCTCCTTGCTTCCATTCTACTCTTGTATGCATTATGTGAGTAGTAGCATTTCTTCTAATAGGTATCGTCAATTATATATGTTTGTTAGGTTTACTTTGACATGTGAAGGAGATTATCAGTGTCTAAGATCAAGCATTTTATTTACCCACCTTTGATTATGCATATAAATCTACCTCTATGTAGAAACACTTATGCTAGAATAAGCTTGAGTTCATATCAGTTTTAGTAGTCTGCCTTCTTAGTGAAAATGCAATTATTTTTGTGGAGTTATATTTGGTGAATAACCTTCATTAGTATAGGTTGATTTTATGTTTACTTCTTCCCTTTTCACCCTAAATAGTTATTAGTCTAGTGTATTGTGTGAGCCTAAAAGATAGATCAAGGGAGATAGCCCATAATCTAAAGATCATCTCTTGTAGTAGTTTGTCTATATGTAGAGATAGTTCCACATTCTCCCAAATTTGAGAAGGTTTGATTGAATTATCTAGGGTGAAAATTTGGGTTATAAAATTAAACATACAAGGGATAAAATCACATAGCTATTTAAGGATTCTAGGTAAGGTCTACAGTGAGAAGGGATCTTAGACCTAAGATGATGTTCAGTAGGTTTGTGTTTTAACAATTTTAGGAATATTGGTGTATTATTCCTAATTTAGCTAATGGATCTGAGTGGTAAATCAATAAATAAATATGTAATAATTAAGATAATGATTTGTGTAAATTATATTTTAATTTTTACCTTTATAAAAATAGAAATAAGAGGGAGAAAATAAGACTTAGCTAAAATCTTATTGATACGGTTGAGACAAGGTCTGATATTCACTATGTAAGACTAGGACACTATCTAAAATTGAAATCTAACCTTCATTTTATGATTGGATAGGAGCACCAAAAGTGGACAAGAGTGGCACTAATTTTGTATTCCACCTCTACCACTATTATCTTAAGAATCTAAGATTTTTGGGTTTTGTTTGCCAGGTTTGTGTGACCCTATCTATGAAGTCTTGATAGCTAGACATATGTAGAGCTCCATATAAAGAATATTTTCTCTTCAAACCCTTTACTCCTTTTTGTTTTGACCAATTTCAAGAAATATGGGGCTTAGTGTGTAATATTCACTAAATGTGTATCCACACCCCTTATGTTGGCATGTTGCCTACATACCAATACTCTGAAGAGGGATCAAGCCATATGTAGTTCTTCCACTTGATGTGCTTTATGTAATAGAGTGTATGAATATGAAAATTCTAAGCTAGATGTACTTGAGGTGGATCATAACTAGTATAAGGATTTGAATAAGCTTGAAAGTGTATAGGTTGGTTGAATAAAGAGAATAGGGAAGATTGCCTAAGTAGTCGTGTTTGTATTCTTGATTGCTTAGTGATATTTTCCCACTTTTATAAATGTTATTTGAATGGGATTTTATAGGGATCTATTAGTCATGGGTTGAATGTGCTCACTTTAGACTGATAAGGATAAGGATGGGGAATTAGAAATAAATGATCATTAGGGATAAAAATATAGTTGGATAGGAGTGTTGAAAGTGGATAGGAGTGGTACCAAAATTATAGTCCAAGTGTGGTGCTACTATCCTAAGCAGATAAGACCTAGGGGGATTGATTAGTCATGGAAAGAGTATTTTGACCAAGCTAGGATTAAGTTTGGAAGGTTATATATGACTAAGAATAAGTGAAAAGATGCCTATGAGGGTCATGAAAGCAAGGAGGAACCTATGGGTTTGGTGTCATTAGCCACACTCAAGTTACCAATTTTTGCATGCTATATGACTACATTTTCCCCCCTTTTATTATAGTGATGCAACAAAGTGAAATACTAGGATAAAAGAAAAATAGAAAGCATACCTGAACATACCTGCAAGGGTGAAGCTCACAAAGTTATGTGATGTTGGGTGTGTGTAGAGAGAGCACATTGTAAAGTATTAATATTCAAGAAAAATAAAGAGTAGATAAGTTCTTACTAGATACACTATATCTAAAATAAGAATATACAAAGTTGGGTAAGAGAGACAGGAAGAGAAAAGAATGAATACACCTCACCAAGTATCTAAACTAATACAAAACCTATTATGATGCTAAGTGATGTTGAGTGATGTTGGATGTGTGTTGAATGTGTGTTTAACCAAGATTAATATCATGAGTAGAGCTAAGTATTCAATTCCCTGAGACTCACTTAAGAATGCAAAGGTTGGCCATTTAGATCCATCATCACCCACTAAGTGAAGCTACATGATCCTATGTATGTTTATTGATGTTTGGACTATGTGTCCAATCCCTCTGAGTAAGTGGCTCAAGAATGCAAAGTTTGGCCCGTTGGCTCCATCATCACCCACTAAGTGAAACTATGTGATCTTACATGTGTTGATCGATGTTTGGACTATGTGTCTAATCCCTCTGAGTAGGTAGCTTAAGAATATAAATTCTAGTTATTATTGTGGCTCCATTATTTACAACTAAGTGAAGATGCATGATCTTGCATGTGTTGATCAATGTTTAGACTATGTGTCAAATCCCTCTAAGTAGGTGACTTAATAATACAAAGGCTAGCTAGTCTTTTGGCTCCATCATTACCCCATGAAGTGAAATGATAAACTAATACAAATATGAAACATGTGGTCAAATTAGATGGATCTTGAATCCCATGAATGCTTTGTAATCTAATAATGTTGGCATGGATAACCAAATGTATGATAGAAACTAGGACACTCTTGGCCACTTTGAAAGATGGAGATTAGGATTGTATGAAAGCCACTCTAAAACTGGTGCACTGGGCTTATATGAAATCCATTCTAAAATGTGGAAGTTAGGATTCTATGAAAGCCACTCCAAAATGATACCAACCACACACATATGGAATAAGGCATGTAACTACTAATAATGCCTAGGTAATGCTAAACTTAGAAAGAAAATAAAATAAATGTAATGTAAACATTGCCCCCAATCACTGGTGTTTATTTGAAACATGGGTTCTAGTTTGGAATTTATACCAACTTCCATATCTAAAACTAGAAGTGAGAGCCATCATGCCATGCATTATTCCCCCTATATCTAGATTCTCTAAGCAAAAGTGTACTAAAAATTATTGATTTTGAATTGGTCTAAAAGTGAAAAACTATAGCCAAACCTACTTGTCTACTTGCTTCTAAAAAATCTTGTTTTTTGACTATTTGGATAGGAGTGCCAAAAATAGATATTATTGGAATTACCTCTATTACCAATCTTGATGATGTTATCTTAGGCCAAATCTAGTTATTATTCTAACATTTTCACTAGCTACCTAGTCTATTCTAACTAGTTTGATGTTTGGTTATTTTGAGTGTTTTAGAACTAATTTTTTGATCGATAGGAGCTATGATCTCTATGACAAAGCCCTTATTTATTACCCCATATTATAAGGGTAGTAAATAAAGACCATATAATGTTTCCCTTATAATAAAGATCCATGTAAGTGTGTTATGCTATAAAGATACATGATATAGCAATGATAATTGACAAGATATCTCAAGATATAACATGGTTTGTAATGAGAGATTGTTGTATCAATAGGGGTATGCCTACATAGATATAATAATGTAATATAATTTGTAATTTACTAAACTAGAACTAAAAGTGTTAGTTGTTAGTTATCATGGAGGGATGGAGCATGATATCCATCATGGCATCTAGGAAAGAAAGATAATGCATGATGTGGATCATGGCATTATGAACAATTGAAAAGCAATCAAGCAACAAGAAAAAAGGCAAGAAGCAAGAAGCATAAAATGGTGGATAAGGGGCTAATAAAATAAGGGACATGGGCACATTTCACTCAAACTAGAAGGCAAGAATACAAGGTATTTTCAAATGTTGCATACACATATAATTGGAAACAATCAAGGTTGGCGGAAAAGCCATAATCACATAAAAGAGTATAGGTAAAGGACATTGGAAAATGTCCCAAGGCACACACATGAATAAAATCAAAGGACATTGGAAAATATCCTAAGGCACATATAAGAGACAAAATAAGAATTGATAAATGCAATCAATCTAGCTACACAAAAGAAGAAAGGAAAGCATGTAAAGACTAGAAATATAATTGCATCTAACTAATAAAAGCAAGAAGTGGAAATATGAAAGATATGTTAGTATAAGAATAGATATATGCTAAGAAAATACACAAGTTTTATATACTAGTAGAATGCTGATAGAGTAATCTATGTAATTTAGTAAGTAATGTACATCAACATGATAATCTAGAGTGTGTGGTATAGGAATGACATAACCTGGATGGTGTAGTCATGTAGAAGATTACCCCAGTGGGTATGTATATCAATTTATGTCTTGATGTAGAAGTAGGATTCCCCCTTAATGGGTGGAGTGAATCAATCAAGGATCTAGATGTCACTACACACACTCAAAGAAGATTAAGTGAATCATGGTAATATAGATAAATAAAAAAAATAAAAACATAGAATATCAAATGTAAGTCTAGCATGGTAGTAGAAATGTAAAGTATGGATGATGCATATAATTGAAATATTTTTGAATTTTTTGAATTTTTTTTTTGAATAAGCTATGTATAATCAATCATAAGAAGACTATGTACAAGAAATACTGAGAAACTATGTATAAGTAATTGCAAAGAAGCTATGTACAATCAATCTAAAATATTATGTACAGGAAAACTAAGAAATTATGTACAATTAATATTGAAAGGAAATAATACTAAATGATGAGTCTCATGGGAGACTCCCTATCATGGTGTCATGTATCAAAGAAAGGAATAATGTGTGATTGTGAAGAATGAGGGAATGGATATGAATATGACTTTGAATATTCATATTCATTATCAATATCTTGAAAATCATAATACCCAGTATTGTTCCACTCATCATTATCATCTTGATTTTGAACCAATGGAATGCTAGTGTTGAATTTTTTGTATCTGGATCTTTTCCTTTCATAAATGATATTTATGAATGATTTACCTTCGGATGTTTAATAAATCCCAAACCTTGGTGACAAACATTATTAACTTCTAGAATAGGAGTAGTGATGCCTTGGGCCTTCTTGCCCAACCCTTGACCTTGATATTCAAATTATTGTAGATATTTTTGACCAAACCCATACTACTTTGAAAGTTAAGCCTCATTTTGGAGAGGTAGATTTGCATCTTTTTCATGTTTTACCTATGATTGTAGTACTATTTGTTGCTCTAAATTTTATTTTTGATCCTTTTATTGTTTTGAGTTATGCTTTGGTAACCAATTTTATACTATTTGTAAATTTTACCCTTTATGAATATGTTCCTATGTCACCATGGATTGCTTGCCTGATTTACCTTATATAGGGTCCTCATTAGCAATTATCTATTATATATGTTTATTCAATACCAAACATGAATCTGTGTGATGCCCATGCATTCTATGATATGCACAATAATATATGGATCTTCTCACTAGATGTAGAGGAGGTAATTTGATCAACTTAGATTTAATCATTTCCCTTGGTACCTCACTTAAACTCTTATTTGATCTTTGAATAATTTTTGAATCACTAGTAGATTTACAGTATTGTGATTTATTATTTTGATATGTAACATTGCTTGTAAACAATTGATTAGGTGAATGTGCATATACATGATTGACACTAGGGTGCCTTTGAGGCTTTTTTATTATAATCTATTTTTTTAATGTTGTGATCTTTTCATGTAATAGATAATTCTACATTTGTAAATCTAAAATTAACTTTCTCATACTGGTGATTTGATCCCTTAACATCTTACGAGTGCAAACCCTAGTTACTTTCAATTGAACATGTAAGCACATATGTTAAAGAAGGTTTGAAGAATCTATAGGCTGAATGTATGCATTAGGAATAATAGTATAGGCTGACTCACTTTTGGAAGGGTGATAACATAGACTTGGTTAGAGGGAAAATAACTATCACCTTCTTGGGGGAGAGGAGAAGAAGGAATTTCTTTCCTTTGCATAAGATATGACATTAAAATTTGACAGGTGGTTATTATTTAATATAATGGATCCTTGAAGTATGTAAGGATTTTATTTTTTATTGAATGGAGATACTCAAAAGTAGCTAAAGGGTTAGCCACATCTAGGTAGAAACCATGTATATGGGATGAAATGCATGTAAGTGGAGTTGAAACTTGTATATCAATATGATTATAAAGAATATTCCATATTAGAGATAACAAATAAAGGATAGAGAGCATGGAACTTTGCATTAATGCATAAAAAACTTTGACTTGTAACATGACATTTCTAACATGTTTAGCAAAATAGAGTTGGATATTATTTTGCATGAGAGAGAGATAGTATGCAAAATAAATATTGAAATCTTGTACATTTTGAGCAATAAATTTTGTAATATCATCTCTAATTATGAAAATTAATCTTGAAAAGTAAAGAATGAAACTTTGTATTAGCATATGGTAAACTTCATCATTCATGTACATGATAGGACCATGTATAGTCTCATTATTTGCAATAAATTTAAGAAATATGTGTAAATAAGTGAGATCCATTTTTTTGTTTTGATGTGCAATCTAAGTTTAGATGTAAGGTGATACGTCAACAAGTGATGGGACCTAGTATATACAACTAGGGTTGGAAATATGATTATTTTGAAAATTACTATGAACTTTTAAAATTTAAAGTGAATTTTTGAGTTAAATATGCAAGTAAGAAAACAAAAATTTATTGTAAATTTTGTGATTTAAAGAGACCTAGTATATGCAACTAGGGTTTTGAAAAATAATTATTTTTGAAAATTAATATTGAAGTTTGAAATTTGAATTGAATTGTTGATTTTAATATGCTAGTAAAAAATCAAAAAAATATAAGAAAATTACTGGGAAAATATTGGGACCTAGTATGGGTAACTAGGGTTTGAAAGAAAATTATTTTAAAATTTAATGCTAATTTTTTATTTTATTATGCAGGTAAAAAATTATAAAAATATAGGAAAAATAAGTAAGAAATTTACCCTAGGGTTTTTAGGGTTTTTATGCACAAACAAAGTAAGTCAGGTTCACCAAATGTTTTAATAATTTTGGGAATATTGGTGTATTATTTCTAATTTAGTTAAAGGGTCTGAGTAGTAAATTAGTAAATAAATATGCAATAATTAAGCTACTAATTTTTGTATATGAAATTAAAATTTTGACCTTTCTAAAAATATTAATAAGAGGGATAAAATAAGACTTAGGTAAAAACTAACTGATATGACTGAGACAGGGTCTGAGATTCACTATGCAGGACTGGGACACTATCACAAACTAAGATTTGACCTTCATTTTATGATTGGATAGGAGTGCCAAAAGTGGATAGGAGTTGCACCAACACTGTAGCCCACATTTGACTCTCTTGTTCTAAGGATTTGAGGTTTTATTCATCAAGTTTGTGTGACCCTATCTATGAAGTTTCAATAGTTGAAAGTCTGTAGAGCTCTTTGAAGAGAAGATTTTATCTTCAAACCCTTTACTCCTTTATGTTTTGACTAATTTCAATAAAGAGAGGGGGGTGGGGGTTAGTGTGTGTAATATTTACTAAATGGGTATCCACACCCTTTGTGTGGCCACACTACCTACATATCAATACTCTAAAGAGGGATCAAACCATATGTAGTTCTCCCACTTGATGTGATTTATGTAATAGAGTGTATGAATATGAAAAATTCTAAACTAGATGTACTTAAGGTGGTTAAGGACTGGTATAAGGTTTTTAATAATATTGAAAGTGCATAGGCTTGTTGTATGTAGAGAGTAGGGAATATTTCTTGAGTAGTCTTGTTTGCTTAGTGATATTTTCTCACCTTTTCTAAATGATCTTTGAATGGGATTTTATAGGGATCTATTGGTCATGGGCTGAACATGCTCATGTTAGGTTGATAAGGAAAAGGATGAGGAACCAGAAGGAAATGATTTTTGGGGCTAAAAATACACTTGGATAGGAGTGTCGAAGTAGATAGGGGTGGCACCAGTGCTATAATCTAAGTGTGGAACTACTATCCTAAGCATATAATACCTAAGGGGATTGATTAGTCATGGAAAAAGAAGTCTAGTTGAGCTAGGATTAAGTCTAGAAGGCTATGGATGACTAGGAATTAGTGAAAATATGCTTATGAGGGTCATGAAAGAAAGTAGGAGGGACCTATGGGTTTGGTGTCATTATCCACACTCAAGTTACCAATTTTTGCATTTATATGACTACAATTTACAAAGAAAATGGAAAGTAAAATAGATTTTGGAAGGAGCTTTCCAAGAGATATCAAAGTGAAACTATTGTCAATATCAAGATGAGAGGATTTGAGAAATAGTCATTGATGCAATTACTATCTTAGCTGAGAAACCCATGCATGAGAGCAGTCAACAATATATATATATATATATATATATATATATATATATATATATATATATATATATATATATATAATTAATACAACAAATAAAATATAATTTGTGTTAAATTCCTAGTGGCATTCAATTTAATCACTAAATTAAAACCTCATGAATGAAAGCATAAAACTTTCAACAAAACATACAACAAAAAAAAATTTAGTGTCAATGTAGTATTAATTAGTCTTAAAATAATCATCTTTCACAAAAATATCAAAGGTATAACAAATAATAAGAGTATTTAACATTATATTCACTCCAAATCTTTTAGTAAGAACAAGACCTAAATTTGAAGAGAGATCTAAGGGAGCTTGTTGTAATACTAGAGTTGAAAACTGATTGAGTTTACTCTCAAAATATTTTTGTCAATCATAAAAATATATTTTAGTTAAAATAACTTATTAAAATATATTTTTTATTATCCTCTAAGGAAGGAGTCAAAACTTATCCCAAATCCAACAAATCACTCTTCCTTATATCCTAAAGACTATCCCACAATCCTATGTTTGAGTGAGTTATTTTATTTTATGTGAAACTCATTTTATTATTACACAATTATATAAATGAGTTGTTAGTAAAAATAAACACACACACACACACACACACACACACATTCATTACTCATATAATCATAATATACTCACATATGAAAAACTAATACTTATCAGTCAATGGGATATATTGTAGGTGATTAAAAGAAACTTGGGAATAGTAGACCCTATAAGGAATTTGGATGTGAGAGAATATTGAATGAGATTCATGTTATTATAGGTAAAATAATTGAGAGTGGGGGTGAATCAATTAATCAAGATATTTTAAAACTTCAATATAAATCCTTCAAACCCTTAGCCATATACCATAAGCAATCAAGAAGCAAACAACCCACTCATAGAAATGAACAAGAAAGATAAGAAAGATGACATAAGATCTATGTGGGAAACCTTTTTTGGGGATAAAATCCACTCTTAATCCTAAAAAAACATGGACTACTTGTCCTATAATATTATTACAAACATGAGACTTTAATGAAGTACCCACTTCACAAGGAGCACCAACCCCTAAAGATGATAAGCACCAACTTGACTAAGATGTTGAGAAAAAACACAACATCTATGAAATGAAAAACTTTATAACTTTGATTTATTCTAAATAAAATGTATAAACACTAAAAAAAACCTTATTTAATCTTCTTTACTCATTCAAACCTTCACACACAAGCAAGACATCCAAAACCACCTTTTAGATCAATCTACACACCTTCACTTGTTCTCATACATCAAACCTATAAATTCAACATTAAAATTATGACCACAAGGTCATACATGAAATAAAAACTTTTATATTCCTCTCAAGAAATTGATAAGTCTCTCACATCTTTCAAAAATATTTTTCTCATATCCTTACACAACTTTCACAATTATTCTAATTAGACCTTGTACTTATACCACACTCTTCCTTTAACTTATCTTGGTTGAATAAGATACTTTACATATTTGATCCATAATTAAAATATATCCATACACACATTACATTTTATAATCACACTCTTCAGAGGTTGGTCATTACCTTATTATCCCCAAACCATCATTAGGTCTTGGTGAGAGCTAAAATAATTAGACCTACTCACCCATATGTTACAACTTCAGCTCCTTAGGCCACTTTCAACTTATACCAAATATTAAAATACATTATAAATGTATAAAATAAACCTTTTATTACTACCTCATGTGTCCATGCCACCTATAACACCAACTTAACACTCAAACTTACCAATTAGGTATCCTTGCTCTTTAGGCCTTGATACACATAAAACACATTATCAAACTTCTAAAGTAAATAATAAAATATTTCACATAGACATATGATTAGATATCATTGTTTAAACCTTTAGGATATATTAAACACTTATATGTTCCTTAGACACTTCCACACAGGCTTTAAGCACTCAAATCAACTTTATCAAAATAACCACTCAATCTAGTCACATACATTCAAAATATAGTTATAGTATTTTGACTCTCCATATATAATCAAGTGAAAATTACGACAACCAAAGATTTATAATAATCCTTAGAGACTTATAGAACATATCCATGCTCATTTTATTCTTCAATTCTACTCAAAACACCTTCAACTTACCACTACAAGATGGTCAGTCAAAATGCTAGTGCATTCAACAAACATAGTCAACTTCTAAGCAATTGTTCACACTAATATGGATTATTCAAACCTTAAAAATACATAAAAATGGTAATAACATATTATACAACACTCTAAAATATTTTTTTCATCTTGAAACATCAAAATATTATTAATAACAACTCAATTATCCTTCTCAAATCACTTATAGACCATGGTCAAACACATAGTAAATTTTGGAGCTCAATAACTTTGATTATACAAAAATTGAAATATTATAATTATATTATATGTATGTTCCTTTAATTCATATTCAAATTTTACTTTTTACTTCATCAGTAAATTATTATTATATCAAAATTTATGGCTTAAACACTGCAAACTACTTTTTCCTTTGTTAATTTGAAAATTCAAATTCCAACGGTCACTGTTCAAACACTAAACATCATACACTTTCTCCCTATAAACCTTGGAAAAATATGAACCATATATCTCCTCATAATTATCTTATTATATATCTTTAAATTCTCACCATTGATCTTTGATCTAAGCTTTCATAATTGTACCACTTGACAGCTCTGTTGATTTCTAAGCACATTACAGTGAGTCACTAATGAACTTCTACCACTTTGTACCTCTATGTGCCTTATAATAACATTGAATAATTGACTATAATTAAATTATAAAATTTGGAATCCTTTCATTCAATCTTGAATATTTGACTCAATATGCTCTATTAGATCATAATCTACATGATCACGTGTTCATCATTGATCTCTATCTGACAGGTTTCATGCTCACTATTAGATTTGGTACTCAAACTATATGATTGTGACACATGTCACTAGAACATGAAATATTTAATATTTTAATTTTAACCTTATTTTTGGATCCTTAACTAGTTAGATTAAATTCTCACCATTAGATCTATGATCTGATTGAATGCTCATCTTAGATTTTTGATATCACAAATTTGGCTAAGTATGGGAACTGGGTAATCTCTATCTGAGAATCCAAATTTACACATTCATAAATTATGCTATGCTCCATTTAAAATCCTAAAATTTTAACCACATGATCACCTTTCATAGGGGAATCCATCCATGTATCAATTTTCTCTTGAAAACTTCACATGTGTGAAATATGACATCATCAACCTACTTAGCCTTATCTATTAAGATGACTAATTGAGCTTAGATATTCATATGACTATTATGATGAATTAAATTTACTTATATAAGCACTATAATCACTTATAACACCCTATAGGGTCTTTACAACATGTCTATACCATCAAAAACATCCATCAATTACCTTATTAAGCCAACCATTGAATTACCATGCAAGAACACTAAAGCACACTTTGTCATTGTCATTATAGGACACAAGACACCTCATCAACATCCTTGATCACCTTGGAGACATCATTGAAAAACATCCAATAATCTCCCCTTTTTTCATCAATGCCAAACACCAATACAAAGCTTATGCTCAAACTTAGTCTCTCTCTTCAAGTACTTTCTCTTCCTTTGACACAATGATAAAGTGGGCTCAACTTCTGATCTTATAGACTTAAAAATACTTGAAGGACCAATAATTGGAAAGGACCACCTCTAAGAGATGAGACATATTCCCCTTATTATTTTACATACTTCTTACATTGAGCTTCTCAAACATGCCTATGACTACACTTATCTATGATCATACATAGATTCTAAGCTTAGGCACCCTTTAGGAATCTTAAAACCATTTTAAATAATGAAGAAATAACGTAATTGCCTTTATACCTTCTCTCTCAAATTCTACTACATGGTCCTCTAATCCTAGGACCTGACCATTTATAAAACTCCCCCTTCGTTTATGCATGAGGATTCAATACATTGTCATAAACACATTATTTGGTTTGATCAAGTCATCATATAAATATGCTTGAAATCATAATTGTAGAAAAAATATTCATATCTCCACCATGACTGAGGCATCTCACATATGCTCCCCCTCACATCATGCATAGATATTTAAGCCTTTCAAACTATCTGAATTAGCCCCCCTAACTCCATACTCCACCTGGATCATGATATCTTCAAAAATACTTCTCAAAGAACTAGATCTACCAACAAATCTTCAATATTATCCACACTCAGTCAATATACTTATGAAACCACTAATATATCTCACATCTTTATTACATCAACTTAAACAATTGAAAAAGACATGAATAACTCTCATAAGTATCTCAAAACAATTTCCCTTTATTATCTACAAGCCATCATGGTTTAAAACCTTTTTAAAACACTCTCATGGAACTTTTTGATCTTCAAAACATTGTGAACTCCAAGACATATACAACTTATCATATATAGAAATCTAGGACCTTATTTATGATACTAAAAATATGACAACACATTCTCCTTATAATCCATGTCAACCTAGTCTTCAATCTTTCTATGCAATAGAGTATCTTAAAAACTCATCATCTTTGATTTCACACCTTTAGTTGAGTTTCTCCACTTGATTTGATGAATCATAAAAAATAACACAAGCTTGTTGAACTAAAGCATCTCAAAAATACCACTCCTTAGATCATAACCACATATACAACCAAGATCTAATTTTTGACACATTTTGATCACAAAAAACATATCAAAACATCATACCACACTCAAGACAAATGAGTTATCTCTCCTTAAATCCATACCAATCTATAAACTTCTAGGGCCCATAAGTCTTCTCTCAAGATTCACCATACTACTAATCTGAACAAAAAAAATAAACACAATGCATATTGACTCATCTGAAACTAAGCTCCCAAGTACTTTCAAGGCACTACACCAAATCAAGCTACCTCAAGAGACCAACTAAAGATGAAATACAATTTCATCTATACCTTTCTTCTACTACAATAATAATAATAATAATAATAATAATAATAATAATAATAATAATAATAATAATAATAATTAATATAATTAACATCCACCATGATTTATTTTACTGATAAGTGTCTCCTTGAAGCTTAGATAGAGACACCCCTAACCCATAATGTCCTAGAACATTTTGAAACCAAGAGTTGCCCACAACTCCTCATATTCTCTCTCCTTCTTAGACAACTTGAATTGATTCTTCTTATTCTTCTTCTTCTTCTTCTTCTTCTTCTTCTTCTTCTTCTTCTTCTTCCTCTTCTTTTATATGACTAAATCAACTTCTTTATCTTCTTTATCACTTTCCATTTCTTCTAGGATGGTATTGATAATACATGGAGAAAATAAAGATTCTTGGCATACCTTTTAACTTGAAGTATCAGTCTCACATTTTAAAGCATCAACACTTGACATTATCAACTGATATTTTTTATAGGAAACTTGATAAATAACATTAGTATTTTCACTTGTTTCCTCTTCATTCCCAAAATGAGTAGACAATGAGATCTTATGATTCTCTTCAACCTTTGTAGCATTATCTACCATGGCAAGCAATCCACTTAGACTTGCAAACTGATCATGGTGTATACTTTCCACTTTTGGTTTCCATAACCACGTGTGACCTCTTCCTTGCACACTAGGAGCTTCATATACCTTATTTTTCTTTGATAACTCATTCAACCTATTATTTCAATACCTATAAATGTGACCAATTCTATGACATCTGTAACAAACCATTCTTATTGAAGTGAACACATCTTACCCTATTTGATTTGGAAAAAATCTTGTAATGTGTATTATGTCATAAAAATTAAATCACTCAAATCTACTCATGCTATTTGATTGATGATTCCATTCATTCTTAGTAGGTATTCTACACTCTCTAGACCTATGACCAAATTGATTACAAATATAATAGTAACAATTGAAATTTACATACCTCATGGTATTTGGTTTTCTAGTCTTATTTATCCTCATTATACCAACACCTTCATTCCTTGACTAATGATTGGTCTTCAAGGTCTAATTATCTTTATTCATATTGGTCTTTATCTTGAGTTACATTCTTTTGTTTATTTTTGTAACTAAGTCAAATTATATCACTATCATGGTTTTGACTATTCAGAATATTATCTAGATCACTTGAGCTCTTTTCAAACATCACATATGACTTAATCTTACTAGATGTATTTTCCAACTCATCTTTCAATGACTCATTTTCAATCACATACATTGAACACTCATCTTATTTAGCTTTTAGGCTTGTAGATAGGATTTCCAATTGACAACTGAGATGCTTGACTATATCTGTATGCTCCTTGGTATCTTCATTTATTCTTGCCTTGAACACATCAAATTCTTATTCATAGTCATTTATTTGAGACTTTAAATTCTAGGTTTATTTTTCATAATCTTTAGATCTTCAAGGGCATTCATCAACTGTGTCTCATAGATTACTTTGTTTTCATCATTTGTATCACCTAAACCACCTCCAAACCATGTAGATTCTTCTTGATATGAGAAGTTACCTTCTTCAACCATTAATATATCTTCATCTTTAGTAGGATCATCATCTTCATTATCATTCTAAAAATCATTTCCATTATTCTCATCAGATGAGCTATAATATCCCTTAGTGTGGAGACTCCTCTTGTCCTTGTAAGACTTCTTTTGGCCATTATACCTTTTGAAACTATTCTAGTTCTTATCAGACCTAAATTTATTCTTATCATTATCTTGTTCTTCTTCATTTTATTCATTATGATTTCACTTATGCTTATGAGGACACTTTTTGTCAAAGTGACCTATCTCTCCACAATTGAAACATTTGAAGGGAAGTTTACCTTTAAACTTGTGTGAACCTATTTTCAATTTTTTTATTAATAGAGTTATTAGTTCATCATCATAAATATAATAAATCTCATCATCCTTAACCTTATTGCCTTGTAAATTCTCCTTTAGCTTATTTTTTCATTGAAAGTAACATCTTTCTTTGGTGGTTTGTCCTCATTAACTCTCATCTCATATGAAAAAATAATGCCATGCAATTCATCCATCTTCATTTTGGTGATATCATGAATTTATTATATAGTATAAACTTTTGAATGAAATTTGAAAGTGAGAGACCTTAATACCTTTTTCACTATAATGCCTTCTTCAATAAACTCTCCCATGCCTTTTATAATATTTACTACCTCATCAACTCTTAGAAGATAGGAAGGCACAGTATTATCTTCTTTCATTTTGACACTTTAAAATTTCCTTCAGTAGGTTTGTAGTTTGTCCAACTTGAATTTTGAATATCCTTCATATATGAGATATAATTTGTCCCAAATATTCTTGATATACTTGTAATGGATTACCTTGGTGAACTCAACCTCAAAAAGACCACAAATGATAGCACTCATAGCTTTAGAATTATTCTCACTCGGTTTCTTGTCTATAACACTAGTTGGAGGAGTAGCTAACATGGGATAACCATCCAAAATATATTTAAAAGTGTAAAAACCCAAGGACATGATGCAAGGATTCATTCTTACACTCTAAAAATCATAATTGGATCCACTGAATGATGAAGCTTGCTTAATAGAGAAACCTTGAGAACTTGTCATTATATCTAAGACTACCTTCAAGTGGTTAAACTTGTATATAAGGTCCTACTCTGATAGCAATCTTTAGAGATACAATCACTGAGAGTGGGGGTTGAATTAGTGAATCAATATATTTCAAAACTTCAATCTAAATCCTTCAAACCCTTACTCGTATACCATAAGCAATCAAGAAGTAAATAACCCACTCATAGAAATGAATAAGAAAGATAAGAAAGATAACACAAGATATATTTGGGAAACCCTTTTGAGGGAGGAAACCCACTCTCAAGCCTATAAACACATGGACTACTTATCCTATAATATGATTACAAACATGATACTTTAGTGAATCACCCACTTCACAAGGAGCACCAACCCCTAAAGATGACAAATACCAACTTGCCTAAGATGTTGAGCACCAACACAAAATATATGAAATAAACAAATATATGACTCTAATTAATTCTCAATATAATGGATAAACCCTATAAAAAAACTTCCTTCAATCCTCTTGACTCGTTAAAACCTTCACACACAATCAAGACATCCAAAACCACCTTTTGGATCAATCTACACACCTTCGCTTGTTCTCATTCATCAAACCTATAAATTCAACATTAGAATTATGAACACAAGGTCATACATAAAATCCACACTTTTATCTACCTCTAAATACATCCACAATTCTCTCACATCTTTCAAAAATCTTTTTCTCATATCCTCACTCATGTAAATTTCACAATTAGTACAATTACACCTTGTACTTATACCACACTCTTCCTTTAACTTATCATGGTCAACCAAGATTCTTTACATATTTGAACCATAATTAACATATATAAATTCACATTTTACATGTTATAATCACAATCTTCATAGGTTATTCATTACCTTATTATCGTCAAACCACCATTAGGTCTTGGTGAGACCTAAAACAATTAGGACTACTCACCCATATGTTACAACATCAAATCTTTAGGCCACTTTCAACTTCTACCAAAGATTAAAACACATCATAAATATCTCCAATAAACAATTTATTAATCTTTCATGGGTCCATTCCACTTAGAACACCAACTCAACACTCGAAAATGCCAATTAGGTTTCCTTACTCTTAAGGTCTTCATACATAGAAAACACATCCTCAAACTTCTAAAGTAACTACTCAAATATTTCACATAGACATATGATTATATAACATGGGTGAACCCTTAAAGACATTTGAAACACCTATATTTTCCTTATGCACTTCAACATAGGTTCTAAGCACTCAAATCGACTCTCTCAAAATGACCACTCAAACTAGTCAAATACAGTCAAAGTGCAATTATACTATTTTAACTCTCCATATCTAATTACAAGAAAAATGACAAAAAAATATTTTTAATAATACCTAGAGGCTTATATAACATCTCCATTCTCATTTTATTCTTTAATTCTACTCAGAACACCTTCAATTTACCACTAGAAGATGGTCACTCAAACTACCATTATAGTCAACAAACACAATCAACTTCTAAGTAATTATTCACACTGAAGATGGATTGGTCAAACCTCAAAAATACATATAGATAGTAATCATAGATTATAAAACACTCTTAAATAGTTATTTCATCTTGAAACATTAAAATATTATCAAGAGTAACTCAATTATTCTTCTCGGATCACTTATAGACCATGGTCAAACACACAATCAAATTTGGATCTAAATAAATGTGATTATACAATCATTCAAACATTATAAATATATTATATGATTTTGCCTTGAATTCCTCTTAAAATTTTATTTTTTCTTCATCAGCAATTTCCTCTCATATCAAAAGTTATGGCTCAAATATTGTAGATTAGTTTTTTCCTTTATTAATTTGAAAATTCAAATTCTAATGGTCACTATTCAAACACTAAACATCAAACACTTTGTCATCATCTCATTCTCACTAGAATATTTGTATGAATATTCACCATAAATATCCTAATAAATATCTTGGTATTTACCTTTTAATTCTCATCATTGATATTCAATCTGAGCTTCCATGATTGTGCCACTTGGTAGCTCTACGTGTCTTCTAAGCACACTACAGCTAATCACTAATGAACTTACACCACTTGGTAGATTCACACAACTTATGATCACATTTACTAATTAAATATAATTAAATTCCACCACTTGGAATCCCCACATGAAGTCTTGACTATTTGACTCAATACGCTCTATTAGATCATAATTTGTATGATCATGCACTCACCATCGATCTTTATCCGACAGGTTTCACACTCACCATTACATTTGTTGCTCAAAATATATGATTATGACACATGTAAATATCACATGAAATATTGACTATTTTATTTTTAAATATGTTGTTGGATCCTTATCTGATTAGATTAAATGCTCACCATTATATCTATGATCTGATTAAACACTCACCATAGATCTTCAATATCATAAATTTGGCTAAGTATGGGAACTTAGTACACTCTATTTTAATTCGAACCACATGATCACCTTTCATAGGAGATTCCATCCATGTATCAATTTTCTCTTTAAACCTTCACACATGTGAAATATGGCATTATCAAACTACTTACTCAACGTAATCTGTCAAGATGACTACTTGAGCTTAGACATTCATATGACTATTATGATGAATTCTATTCACTTCCATAAGCACTCTAAGAACTAATAATAACCTAGAGGGTCTTTTAAACATTTTTATACCATCAAAAACATCTATCAATTTCCTTGCTAAGTCAACCATTGAAGAACCATGCAAAAACACTAAAGCACACTTGAAGTACACTTTGTCATTGCCATTCTAGCACACAAGACACCTCATCAACATCCTTGGTCACCTTGGAGACACCATTGAAAAACATATAGCACATTTATGAATGCACAAGTCATGTGAGTTGAAGGTAAGTCATAATTAATGTTACAATGTATCAATTATTATATTTTAGTTTCTACAGGTTCCTCCCTTTTATTATAACCTTGAAATGTAATATAAGTTCTAGAGTAAAATGACAAAAATATGTACTTAAGTGTTTAAAATACACTATTTTTATGAGATACACTCCAAATTTATAGCCTGATCTAAGAAAACATGAAATTAAAATGTAGTAATCAATGTCCACAAAATGAAATATAAAAATTCATAAATTGAAACTTGAAATTTAAGAGTAAGGAAAGAGTAAACCTATAAGTGGGTGAACTATGTTACCCTATAAAGTTTTGGAGATGATACAAGTTGGAAATATTGTCACTGATGTCAAAGGTCTAGCATTATTAGTGATAAAGGTCCCAATTGCATTTAATGGTGTTTCTAATATTCAAATCTTGGCTAATGTGTGTTAATATTTATTTAATATTAATGAATATATTTTTGGTTGCATATAAGTCAAAAGATGTCCCATGGAGAATTAAAAGAGTCATGGGGTAAAATATACAAGAGGAATGGGACACATTTCCTCATGAAGAGTCATTTTTAGGAATTCCAAGAGTCACCATGTGAAGACAAAAGAAGTATGACACATTTTTCCATGAAGGGACACTTTGAGGAATATGAAAAGTCACCAAGATAAAGACAAAAGAGGAA
>JARHVA010008428.1:0-245000 GCA_037957365.1 Torreya grandis
AGCTTCTTGGACACTTGCATCCTAGTTAGATACATACATCAACATAAGTGTCTAGTTTTCCTACAAATTTGTTAGAGAGTTATCATTGATATCATATAAGTTTCCAAGTGAGTGGATTAAGTACCTTGATAGTCTTAAATGACAATGACAAAGTGTGCAATGTGCTTATCCTAGTATACTTGATGTAGGCTTGGTTGATCTTTATATTTTGACTATTTAGAGTTGATTAGTGATGGGTATGAAGTATTGAAATTGTGTAAGATGTCCTATCAAATTTCAAGGATGAATTGAGTTCTTGTGTGTATAATTTAAATTAATCTGGTAGTCCATAGTTTTCATCTAGACATTTTGGGTCCCATGGTAGAAAATCTGACTAGGTAGTTTGATGATGTCTTAATTGCCACATGTGGATGAGTCAAGCAGGTTTACTCATATGTTTGTGATAAAATTAGTCCCAAGATTCTATGTTCCAAGTCTCAAGTCATGTGATGAAGTGAGTTCAAATATATGTGTGTGCAAAGTTGAGCTCCCAGGCATTTTGATAGTGTTTTCTATGTTCAAACAGAGTCAAGTAAATAGTTTGGTGACATCATATCTCACACATATGAAAGTTTCAAGAGAATATTGATATATGGATAAATTAACCTATGATATAATATATTATTCACCAAATCTTAGGTCATGAAACTAATATCTACAAAATATATGCAAGTGCAAATCTTGCCTCCTAGGTAATTTGATAGTGTTCTCCCATGCTTACCCAAATTTGCATGTGGCAAGAAATGATGAGTAGGAATTTTAATGTAGTCATATTTAAAATGTATCATAATTTTAAAATGAGTTGATCATATGGGGTTTTTTAATTTTATTCCTAGTTACTATGTGCTATGTTTTAGGTCATGCAATAAAGCGTATCAAAAGATATGCATGTGTAAATTTGGCCTTTCAAATAGTTCTTGACATAGTTGGATCTATGGTAGAAATTATGAGGGATTAGATTAATGGAGTTATATATTGCATGGAAAATGGTTTCAAGATCATTATGACACATGGTTAGACTTCCCTATGAATAAATATCAAATGGTGAAAATTTGAGAACATGTGTTTGAGCACAACAAAAGATATATGTGTCCAAAGTTGACCTTTCAGGCGTATTACAGTAATTCCTTTACTAAATCAATTTTGTACAAGGTAAAGTGAAAGAAAATGTCAAAAATATTGATAAATTATATTAAATACAATATTTTAGGAATAAGTGAGATGGTAAGAAGTGTTTTAGGTTTAATTTTGAGCAATGGTAAAGGGGATCTAAGAGTCAATATTTAATCATGTGATTAAGATCGATAGCACAAGTGGAGTCAAAGTGGTTAACCTATTTAAAGTTTAACATAATTAAAGACCAAGATCTTTAAAATAATATATATGGTGTGTGATTGATTTAACTATTGAGGACATGAGATGATAGCATGGTGTTCGGGGTTTAATTGTGACCATTGGGATTTGAATTTTGTAAATGGAAAACTAGTGCTATGTATTTTGGCTATAAATTTTGATCCAAGACAAATTTAATGTTACTATAAAAATTAATTTTTTATAGGAATCTATGATGAATATAGTGAACCTAGTTAGATGGTATGATTATTTTTACATTCAAATATATTATCCTCCAAATTTTACTATGTGTTTGACCATGGATTGTAAGTGACTTAAGTAGGTTATTCAAGCTTGTTTTGTTTTTGTTTGGATGTTTCATGATGAATTAGCTATTATAAATTGTTTTATACTCATTATGGGTTAATTGTGTGGTTAGTATGAAAAAAGCTTAAGAAGTTGACTATGTGTTCATTCATGGTGTCTTTGTGAACAAAGCTATTATTTGAGATGATTGAGCTTACACAAAAGAGTGCAATGATGACTATAATAATTTGAGATTATCAAATGGGTGATGTGGATGGACCTATGAAATTTAAAGTGGTATCATGTTTTTGTTTTTCTTAATGAAGTTTTAAATAGGTTAATAAGTCTCCATGAGACCTATAAGAACTACAAGGGCCTAACTGAAAGGTGTAGCTACATAAGAGTGACCCATAGATGATATGACCAACCTATAAAGATTTTATTGAGATATGTATTCATATGATATATGCCTTAAGGTTTAAGGCATGCCTAATATCTAACCAATATGTTTATAATTATGAAGGCTTTATAAATAGTGAAACCAAATGAGATGGTTTCTAGACTTGTGAAAAGCTAGTTAGCATAGAGTGAGCATTAAAGTGAAGAAGAGATGATAGGTAGTGTTCCTATTAGATTAGTTGAGAAAAAAAAAATTTTGACTATGTGTATGACCTGTAGGTCATGTTTTTGATGTCAAAATAGTGCTCTTATAGTTTGAGGGTATGTGAAGAGGTCTGAGTCTGCATATGAAGATAGTTTGAATGAAGAAAGAGAGATATTGTGGCATGCCTATGTGAGAGGCATGTATGAGATAGAGAGGTAATTTGTCCAAAGGTTATAAAATTATAAATCCATCATTAGGTGTTGTAGACATCAGTTCTAAGGTGGAGGTGTTCATTTTTTAAGAGGGTCTAAAGGACATGATCTTCTTTAGGGGTAGTTTCTCCTTATGAAATAGGTGTTTCACTAAAGGCCTTATTTCATAAGGACATGACCAAGGTTGTTGGTCAGAAGGACTTGACCAAAAGGTGGTCAAAATGACTTGATAACCTTAGGGGTAGGTGCTCTTTATGAAATTGATATTTCACTAAATCCTAGTTAAAAGGACTTGATTAGTCTCTGGGTTGTAATCTCTTAAAGGACAAGTATTCCATGTGTTGCAAGATTGAGAGTGGGTTTTATTCCCCATGAGGGTTTTTGATAATAAATATGTGTTTGATATTGTTTATACATTGAATTAATGAGATATCTTGTTGGTCTTACTTGATCAAGTTGATATATGTTAATTATTTAATAGTTTGAAAGGATTGGAATTGAAATTGAAATATATGGGCTCAAAGATTCACCCCGATCTTAGTGATTATACCTATAAAAATTGGTATTAGATTAGGTCCTTTGGTAAAGGCTTAATAGCTTAAAGGTGATCTAATGTAAAATATGGGTAGTCATCAAGGAGGTTTCTCTACTAGGTAGGCATTGATGTTCAATGGATCCAATTATGCTTTTTGGAGTGCAAGGATGAGGACCTACATCATGTCCCTAGGGTTTGACATTTGGAAATATGTTATGAATGGTTATTATACACCTACTATTCTTCCATATAGTGTTACAGACAAGAAGTTGTTTAAGAATAATTATAAGGTAATGAATTTTGTCACTCATGGTATTTTAGAGATTGAATACACCAAGGTAATCCATTATACATCTGCCAAGGAAATGTGAGATAAATTGAATACTATTTATGAAGGAGACTTAAAAGTTAAGTTGGTAAAGTTATAGACTCATTAAAGACAATCTGAGAGTCTCAAGATGAAGGAACAATATTCTATGGCATCTTTTATATAGAAAGTTGATGAGATTATGAACATCATCAAAGGCCTTAGAGAGAACCTTGAAGAAGCTACTATAGTTTAAAAGGTATTAAGATCCCTCTCTCTCAAGTTTGATCCTAAAGTATCTATTTTAGAAGAAAGTCATGATCTTACTAAGCTAAAGTTGGTTGAATTACATGGCATCCTTACTGCCTATAAGATGAGGAAGAATGATGATATACCACCAAATAAGGAAGCAAAATTCAAGATATAAATGAAACTAAAGAATAAATTCCAAGGTAAGAAACCCAAAGAAGATGACACATCTGATATTGATGGAGATGAACTAATTGTTTTATTTACAATGAAATTAAAAATAAGGTTAGTTAAGTATAAGGGTAAGTTACCCTTCAAATGCTTCAATTGTAGTGAGATAGGATATTTTTATAACAAGTTCCCTCATAATCATAAGAATAATTATGATTAAGAGCATTATGAAGACCAAAATGAATACAAGAAGACATACATGTCTGATAAGAGGAATAAAGGCTTAAGAAACTATGATAACATGAAGTTCTTCAAGATAAAAAAGAGTCTCTACACCAATAAAGACTACATCTCATCAAATGACAGTGAAGATAGTGAATCAAGGTGTGATCATGAATATTATGGTCCTATTGAAGATGAATCCCTCTTTATGGATGAGGAAGGAAGTTACTCACATCAAAAGGAGTCTACTTGGAGTGGTTTAGATGATGATGAAGATGAGGTGGACTATGAAACTGTATTGACAAATGTTCTTAAATAATTGAAGATTTAGAAAAAGATTAACAAGAAGATGAAGTCCCAACTCAAAGACTATGAGGATCAATTATATGTGTATGAGGAAAGAATTAATGAAGACACCAAGGAGCATGAAGATATAGTCAAACATCTTAGTTGTCAATTAGAAATCCTATCTACAAACATAAAATCTAAAGAAGATGAATGTTTAAGGTATATAACTAAAAATGAGTTATTAAAATCTAAGTTAGAGAAGACATATACTAAGGTGAAGTCAATTGTGAGATTTGAAAAGAGCTCAACTGATCTAGAAAATATTATGAATGATAAAAATCATTAAATGCATAGAACTAGTCTTTGATAAAAAGAATAACTAGAGAATGAAACTCAAAAAAAGATGAAGACTAATGTGAACAATAAAAATATGACTTTGAAGAAAAATCATCAAACAAGAAATGAAGGTGCTAACAGATTGAAGACAAATTAGATCAAACAACCAAATGCCATGAGGTATGTAAATTTTAATGGTTACTACTATACTTGTAATCAGTTTGAGCATAGAGCTAGAGAATGTAAGAAGCCTATTATAAATGTGTTTTCATAGAAATAGAATGGGGTTCATCAGTCAAAAGGTGTGAGCAAAGTTAAGTGCTTCAACTATCTTAATAAAAGACACTTTGTTAAACATTGTCCAAATAAGGAAAGGGAAGGTAAGTCTTCTTCAAAAAGAGTAGTTTATTTTAGTTATCATGACATTGGACACATTGATAGTTTTTGTCCAAATAATGTAAGATAAGCTAAGTTTCCATCAAGGAGTATTATTTTATACAACTATGAAAATATTGGTCACATTGCTAGGTTCTACAAGTGAAGGCCATTAAGTCAAAACAAGTTCAATTAAGCTTTAAGAGTGTAAGGAAGAATAATAGTTATCTCATGGAAACTAAAAGTGGTAAGTATGAGTCATGATGGGTCTAATAGTCTAATTAATATATTTGATATGGTGGTGAATGCTTCAGAAGTTAAAGAGTGTCAATGGCTCTCATTGTCTTCTCATGTTGTGGATAAAGAGACTGACATCAAGGAGAGGATTGATAGGACCTATGTTCCCTAAAGCTCTGACACAACTTGTCAGAATTAAGAGCACACATGATTACCTTTGTATAAGCAACTTAAGATTGTGGAAATAACCAGAAGAACAAATAACTATCAATGAGAAAACACACAGAATATGAGAGGCAACACACAATTGTATTCAACTCATTACAAAGGAAGTTACAATAAAGAGATCACACTCTTCTTCCACCTCTATGAGGCTTCCTCCTCAAGGGCTCCAAGTAATCTTTCCACCTGAGAAATCTTCTCTCATAGGTCACAACTAACAACTAACACAAGCTATTGTTCACCTCACTGTACATCCAGTACAACTAAGTATGAACCGATAATCCAAGTAGATCTCACCATGATCCTAATCCTGATGTATTGCTATCACCTTGATCTTGCTCCCCCACTGATCCTATTCTAACCCTAACATACACACATCCCTACAGACTAACCTGATCTTACTTATCACATGTAGATCTCCACCATGATCCTGTAACACCCTACATATCAAACCTAATCTTACATACATGAGGAATCCTACTTGATTCCACCATGGGAAGAACTCTCCAAGTTCTACACTTGGGTTCTACAAGTTCTACACTTAACAATATAGCCCATGAGTCTATTATATAGATCTCATGCATACAATAATTAGACAAGTGGCTCAAAGACTTGAACTGGTCTTTATCATGCAAACTCTGTGTTCACTTAATTAATTGTTCGTCAACAACAATTCTGACCACCACAGGCGACCGACGTCGGTCCCTGCCTGAATGGAGGTGATCGACACCGGCCGATCTCCTGTCGATGCTAGTTTCCTCTACGCTTCCCCTGACCGACGTCGGTTGTGGCTTGCCGACGCTAGTGACTACATATGCTCAGAAACCTCCATGTTTGCCTTAAGGTGAAGCTTTTAGCTGCACACCCTAATAATCTCCCACTTGGAGATAAACAATTGCACCTATACCCATACAAGTACTATGTCTAATCTGCATCCTGGCTTGTACTCCTCTTCAAGCTCCCACTTGAAGACAACCCACCACACTCCTTGTGGTGTTAATCATGTGCCTGAATTTCCTAATTCTAGCTTACCTTCTTCTATCATTGTTATACTCCCACTCAGTTAGAAACCCTGTGAATGACCTGTAATCAACAAACCACTAACCAGATCTGGGCCATCTGTTAGTCAAACTCACTCTGAGAACATCCAACCTCACTCTGATACCATTTGATAGGACCTACGTTCCCTAAAGCTCTGACACAACTTGTCAGAATTAAGAGCACACATGATTACCTTTGTATAAGCAACTTAAGATTGCAGAAATAACTAAAAGAACAAATAACTATCAATGAGAAAACACACAGAATACGAGAGGCAACACACAATTGTATTCAACTCATTACAAAGGAAATTACAATAAAGAGATCACACTCTTCTTCCACCTTTATGAGGCTTCCTCCTCAAGGGCTCCAAGTAATCATCCCACCTAAGCAATATTCTCTCATAGGTCATAACTAACAACTAACACAAGCTATTGTTCACCTCATTGTACATCTAGTACAACTGAGTATGAACCAATACTCCAAGTAGATCTCACCATGATCCTGCTCCTGATGTATTGCTATCACCTTGATCTTGCTCCCCTGCCGATCCTATTCTGACCCTCACATACACACATCCCTGCAGACCAACCTGATCTTACTTATCACATGTAGATCTCCACCATGATCCTACAACACCCTGCATATCAAACCTAATATTACATACATGAGGAATCCAACTTGATTCCACCATGGGAAGAACTCTCCAAGTTCTACACTTGGGTTCTACAAGTTCTACACTTAACAATACAGCCCATGAGTCTATTATATAGATCTCATGCATACAATAATTAGACAAGTAGCTCAAAGACTCAAACTGGTCTTTATCATACAAACTCCATGTTCACTTAATTGACTATTTTTCAACAATAGTTCTGACTGCCATAGGCGACTGGCGTCAGTCCCTGCCTGACTGGAGGTGACCGACGCCGATCGATCTCCTATCGATGCTGGTTTCCTCTGCGCTTCCCCTGACCGACGTCGGTTGTGGCCTATCGATGCCGGCAACTACATATGCTCAAAAACCTCCATGTTTGCCTTAAGGTGAAGCTTTTAGCTCCACACCTTAAGAATCTCCCACTTAGAGATAAATAGCTGCACCTGTACCCATACTAGTACTCTGTCTAATCTACATCCTGGCTTGTATTCCTCTTCAAGCTCCCACTTGAAGACAACCCACCACACTCCTTGTGGTGTTAGTCCTATGCCTAAATTTCCTCATTCTAGCTTACCTTCTTCTACCATTGCTGTACTCCCACTCAATCAGAAACCCTGTGAATGACCTGTAATCAACAAACCACTAACCAGATCTGGGCCATCTGTTAGTCAAACTCACTCTGAGAACATCCAACCTCGCTCTGATACCATTTGATAAGACCTACGTTCCCTAAAGCTCTGACACAACTTGTCAGAATTAAGAGCACACATGATTACCTTTGTATAAGCAACTTAAGATTGCAAAAATAACCAAAAGAACAAATAACTATCAATGAGAAAACACATAGAATATGAGAGGCAACACACAATTGTATTCAACTCATTACAAAGGAAATTAAAATAAAGAGATCACACTCTTCTTCCACCTCTGTGAGGCTTCCTCCTCAAGGGCTCCAAGTAATCTTCCCACCTGAGCAATCTTCTCTCATAGGTCACAACTAACAACTAACACAAGCTGTTGTTCACCTCATTGTACATCTAGTACAACCAAGTATGAACCGGTACTCCAAGTAGATCTCACCATGATCTTGCTCTTGATGTATTTTTGTGAACTTGATCTTGCTCCCCCACCAATCCTATTCTGACCCTCGCATACACACATCCCTGTAGACCAACCTGATCTTACTTATCACATGTAGATCTCCACCATGATCCTGCAACACCCTGCATATCAAACCTGATCTTACATACATGAGGAATCCTACTTGATTCCACCATGGGAAGAACTCTCCAAGTTCTACACTTAACAATACAGTGCATGAGTCTATTATATAGATCTCATGCATACAATAATTAGACAAGTGGCTCAAAGACTTGAACTGGTCTTTATCATGTAAACTCTGTGTTCACTTAACTGACTGTTCGTCAATAGAAGTTCTGACCACCACAGGTGACCGACATCAGTCCCTACCTGACTAGAGGTGACCGATGCCGGTCGATCTCCTGTCGATGTTGGTTTCCTCTACGCTTCCCTTGACCAACGTCGGTTGTGGCCTGCCAATGCTGGCAACTGCATATGCTCAGAAACCTCCATGTTTGCCTTAAGGTGAAGCTTTTAGCTCCACACCCTAACAAGGATCATGGTACTAGTTGAGGCTAGTTCTGAGGTGAGTATGGATCCATGTGAACATCATAATATTAATGATCAAGTATCATTAAAATAACATCAATTGTTAGTGCTTAGTGATGAGGCTTTGAACTATAAGAAAAATTATTCAAATGAAAATATATGTGATGAATCTTTGTTGTTTCCATGTACTGTCAATTCAATGTTAGAAGAGAAGGAAAGTGATTTATAAAAATAACCAATTGTCATATTTCAAATTGAGAAGAATAACAAAAAAATTAAGAAATATTACAACTATAAGATGATTCTAGTGGTTAATGAGATGTGGGCCACTCTTATGTTCACTTCATTTTAGAGCATTATGGTGCAAATGATGTCTCTATCTATGCTTCTTAAGAGACTCCTTTCAATGGAGAATCAAGTATTGCTATGGTGTTCTTTAGATGGTCCTATAATTATATAGATGAGTTTTTTTAGTTAGATCAGGTATGACTAGGTGGTTTTGTGGTTTGAAGGTATGCTGAAGTCAAATTGGAGACTTTTGAAAACTCTCAGTTCTCTCAATTTTTGCTTAAGGGCAAGTAGGCCTAAAATGGGTTATAGGATGTATAGGTTCAAAATGATGTGGAATCTCAAATATTGGTCCAAAATTATGTGATGGTTTTCTCCAGGTATGAAATAAGTTTTAGAAGTGTGTGTTGACTGGAAGATGCTATGTTGACGTTGTTTATTTTGAGATTCTGGGGCTTTGGTATCTACTATAAAAGTGGTTTCCCTTGTGAATTGAGGTATAAGGATTCTTAATAGGATTAATGGGCCAAATGTGTTTTCAAATAAAAATTCACAAAGATTTTAAGGTTTTTTTAGATTATTCATGTTTTTGTCAAGATGAAGGCCTAATTAGCTGGTAGGTTTGTGAAAGAAGTATATTATATAAAATGAGTTAGTCGTTTCAAATTGGTTAGATTGAGGGGGAATCTGAGAGTGATATATATTATTAGTTTTAGGTCTTGATGGTGTTTCTAATAAAAATTATGGGCTATGAAAGTTCTAGGTAGGATTATAAGGAGACTAGACGTGCCTAGTGAGAAGAAGAGTGCTTTTTATTTAGTTTTTCCAAAAGAATAAGGCATGAGCATTTCAAGATGAGTTATAAATATTATTTTAGAGGATTTGTTTTCTATTTGGTGAGGGTCATGGAGTTATATTGGTGGTCCTTGACGTGCTTTGAGAGAGAAAACTAGTAATTTTATATAGTGGTTCTTCATGGTGTGTGGAGATATAAATATGCTTAGGGGGTTAAATTTTTGAGAAATCTTAGGGGGATTTTCTCTCAGATGTTTCTTGGTTATTTTCATCAAATTTCATTACTTTTGTGTGTTCTTTATTTATTGGTTGTAGTGCTTGGTTGGCATGGAGAAAGAAGAAGTTATCAAGGAAAGAAGAGGTAAGATCAAGGTAAGGGGGAGTTTATATTATCTTTATAATATGATCTTCTTCTAATGGTAGTATTTTAAATTCCTCAAGATCAATTGGTTCCCACTTTGTCATTGTGTCAAATGGGGAGAAAGTTCCTATTGTGAGAGTGCTTGAAGAGAGAGAATGAAAGTGAGTTGAATGATGTGTGTTGACATTAATGACAAATGGGGAGATTGTTGGAGAGTTGTCAGTGATTTCATATAAGTGTCCAATTGAGTGAATTAATTTCATTGATAGTCTAAAGTGATAATGACAAATTATGCAATGTGTTTATCCTAGTATGGTTGAAGTAGGCTTGGTTGATCTTTAGAATTTAAGTTTTAGAGTTGATCAGGGATAAATCTAAAGTATTGACATTGTGCAGGAGGTCCTATCATATGTCAAGGATGCATTGAGTGAATATTTGTGTAAATGGAATTAATCTAGTAGTCCATAGTTTTCATCTAACATTTTGGGTCCCATGATAGAAAATCTAATTAGGCAGTTTGATGATGTCATATTTGCCATGTGTGGATGAGGTAAGGGGAGTTGGTCCTATGGTTGTGATCATATTAGTTCCAAATTGATATGTTCTAAGTATAAATTCATGTAATGAAGTGCATCCAAAGATATGTGTGTGAAAATTTGGGCTCCTAGGCATTTTGATAATGTTTTCTATGTTCAAAGAAAGATGAGTAAGCAATTTGGTGACATCATATCTTGTATGTATGAAATTTATAGGAGCATCTTGATATATCTATGAATTCCCATATGAGATAAGATATTATTATCTAAATATAATTTCTTGTGACTAATTGTATAAAAATATATGCAAGTGCAAAGTTGGGCTCTTAGGTAGATTGACATTGTTTTCCCATACTTAGTCAAATTTGCATGTAGCAAGAAAAGCTGAGTAGATATTTTGATGTAGTCATATTTTTCACTTGTGGTAGTTAGAAAAAAAATTATCATATGGTTTGGTTTAGTTTTTTTCCTATTTACTATTCATTATGTTTTAGGTCATGTGATAAAGTACATCAAAAGATATGCATGTGTAAATTTGTCTTTTCAAACAGTTCTTGACATAGTTGGCTCTGTGGTAGAAAAATATGAGTGAGAAGATTAATTGAGTTATATATCACATGTACAAAGGTTTAAATATTATTTTTACACATGGTTGGACTCCCTTATGAAATAATATCATATGGGTTAAATTTAAGAACATGCATTTGACCACAATAAAAGATATATTTGTCGAAAGTTGGCCTTCCATGTATATTGTAGTAGTTCCTTTACTTAATAAATTTTTAACAAGGTAAAGTTTGAGAAAATATAAAAGAGATATACAGAGCAAATTTTATCCAATATGTCAAGAATTATATAGATGATAAGACGTGTTCAAGGTTTAATGATGAGAAAAGGTAAAGGATAAGGACCTAATGGTTCGCATTTAATCATGCAATTTAGATTGATGGTGTGAGTGGAGTCAAAGTGGTCAAACTATTTAAATTTTAATAGAATTAAAGACTAAGATCATTAAAATAATATTTATGGTACATTATTTATATAATTATTGAGGACATGGGATGATATCATGGTGTTCAAGGTTTAACTATGACTATTGGCATTTGAATTCTATAAAGGAAAAAAACCATTGTTCTATATTTTGGCTATGATTTTTGATCCATAATAAATTTGATGGTGCTATAAAAAAATTATAGATGACTCCATGTTGCATATAGTGAACCTATTTAGATGGTATGGTTTTTTGTATAGTCAAAGATATTATGCTCTAAAGTTGACTGTCTATTTGACCATATACTGTAAATGATCCAAGAAGGTTGTTTGAATTTTTTTTATTATTGTTTAGATGTCTCATGATGAATTAGCTATTTTAAAGTGTCATAGACTCCTTTTGGATGATCTATGTGGTATTTTAATTCTTTAACAATTAATATTTAGTATGAAGAAAGCTTAATAAGTTGATTGTGTATTTGTTCATGGTGTCCTTATAAACAAGGCTATTGTTTAAGTTGATTAAGCTTACACAAAAGAGTTTAATGATGACTTTAATAATTTGAGAATTTCAAAGGGGTCATGTAGAGTTGACCTATGTAATTTTAAAGTGGTCCTATGTTCCTTTTTTTCTTGGTGAAGTGATAAATGGGTGAATAGGTCTCCATGAGACCTATAAGATCTATAAGGGCCTAATTGAAAGGTGTAGCCACTTAAGAGTGACCCATAAATGCTATGGCCAACATATGAAGATTTGAGATGCATCTTCCTATGATATATGCCTTAAGGGTTAAGGTATGCTTAATGTTTGACTGAGATGTTGATAATCATGAAGGATCTATAAATAGTGAAACCAAATGAGATGGTTTCTAGACTTATGCAAGGATAGTTGGCATAGAGTGAGCATGAAAGTGAAGAATAGAGGGTAGGTAGTGTGCATGTTGGATGACTTGATGGGAAGAATAGTTTGTTAATTGTGTGTATGAGCTTTAGGTCATATTTCTAATGTCATAATAGTGCTTTTATAGTTTGAGGATATGTGAAGAGGTATGAATGTGCATATGAGGACAATTTGAGTGAATAAGGAGAGGGATTATGGCATGCCTATGTGAGAGGATTGTATGAGATAGAGAGGGAGTTTTTGTAGAGGTTATAAAATTAGAGATCCATCAGTAAGTGTTGAATACATCAATTTTAAGGTGGGGGTTTAATTTTTAGGATGGTCTAAAGGACTTGATATCCTTTAGGGGTAGTTATTCCTTATGAAAAAGGTGTTTCACTAAAGGCCTAAGGTCATAAGGACTTGACAAGAACGTGGTTAGAAGGACTTGATCATCCTAGGGGTAGGTTCTACTTGTGAAATTTATGTTTCACTAAATCTTATTCAAAAATACTTGATCAGTCTCTAGTTTGTAATCTCTTATAAGACAATTAGTCCATCTATTTTAGGCTCGAGAGTGGGTTTTATTCCCCATGCGAGTTTCCCAAAGGAACTATGTGTTGTGTGTTTGATCTTGTGTATGTATTGAATGATTAATCTCTCTTGTTAATTTTTCTTGATCAATTTGATATATGTTATTTGTTTAATATTTTTAAGGGATTAGAATTTAAATTGAAATATCTGGGCTCGCTGATCCCCCCTCTCAATGATTATACCTATAATAAAAGTGTCTAGTGCCTAAAATTCATATAGTTTGTAAAATAAACATATCCTACAGTTTGGTATAATTTATTTAATGTGATATATTTATAAAAAGGATTGGTATATTTTTATCATATAAAATGTCACTTGAGTGCAATGAGTGTCACTTGAGACCACCCATCCCTAGCTTAGTGTTATACCTATCTTAGGGCCACTTTAGATCCTTATATATCTTTTATGTAGTCATTACACATATCTAGACATACCAAAATCAATTAAATACCTTCCCTTAGGTATCTATGCCATTAGTGCCTCAGGTTATGCCACCTGGACACTAGCACGGTTCTTTGGACACTAGCACACCATGCTAATGACAAAGTTATAACACTAGTATCCCTTGCCTAATTTAAACCCAAATGAATATGTTTTCAATCATTAAAAAACATATAGTCAGTCTAGACCTATTTCATACTCTATACAATCATCAAATCAATATATACATTATTTTTATCCCTTTATCCACTAGATGGTAATTAGACAAAAAATACATAAATAAGCTTAGAACCAGTTGTGAAAAATCAAGGTTATTGATCTCTATTCTACCCTGATTTTACATAAAATAATCTAAAACCATCCAAAGATTAGAATTAATAGATTGGGAGAAATAAATTAGGATTTATCCCCTCTTAAGGTATTGGCATATAAGTAGCTCTCAACATATCAGGTTATTGAGGATGTATAAAATACCTAGTAAAAATCACACTTTTTTAGTTGTGCCACTTAAATAACCTAACAACATGGAGATCTAGGGTTTGATGATAAATTAATCCAAAATAAGTCAGAGATAGTGAAGAAATTTTTATCCACACATGAATGGGCTTATCAAACTCAGACATCACTTCTCACAAAATTTCACATTAATTCCTTCACAAAGACACTAACACTAAAATTAGGACATGAGTGTGGTGTGTTATTGTCCAAGGTACTATGTTACTATTCAAGAGGGTTTCTAACACTTGAATCTTATTCATGATGCCCTGATTAGATTTTATGCCAATTTTTAGCCTCCAAATCATTTATCTCAATCCATTTATAGCTAAGTATTTACTTATGTCATTAATTATTATTTTTAAAAATATTAGATTAAGTCAATTCTTGCACAAATTAGTGGTTATATTTATTGCATGTTTATACCCTAATATACTATACTTAGAACCTTTAACAACCTAAGGTTTACATTCTATAACCCCTTAAAATTTAAATCATTTATGAACCTGACTTATTTTGAATAGTGAAAAAAAAAAAATTCTAACCCTAGGGTTTATGTTTCCATCCTTATAACACCCACATTAAAATTTCACATCACTATATTTTTTTAGTTGTATTTCATATAATAATGATAATAATGAGAGATGAGGTTTATCATTTTTTGATGCAAAGTTATTTAGCTTCTTTTGCATGCTTATTTCCTTTCATTTGGAATGAATTCAAAGATGACATAAACACATATGTACATGATGCTTTAAATCAGTTCAAATATATGTCATATTTCATTATTTATCTACCATGTTATCTTTCTCTTTATTTCTCTTAATTTTTTCTCATTTCTTAATTTGGAAGCAAGTAAGAAACTAGTAAAAGGGGTGTGTAAAGGAATACCTGATACAAGTGCACATGTGATCTAGGTGATGATGGGAACTCCTCTTTGGCTTGGAAGGAATAAAATGTATATAAGAAAGACATTAGAAAAAGGGTTTTTGACAATATAGTTGAGTGGATTGCCTAGTGTGAGCTAGATCCAAAAAGTGTATGCTTGCTAGGAGGCTATCAATCCACTATTGATAATAATTAAGTTGATATAAATGAAAATAAAGAATAATTGAATTCAATAACATGAAATTAAATGTACGTAGGAAGAAGAAAATAAAATGCTTATTCAAAGAAAATAATTAAATATAGAAAAACCTAGTTAATACTCATGCTAAGATAGCTAGGGTTAGGTTTAAAAAATTAGGGAAGGCTCTGTGAATAGGCAAGAACAAAAAAATAGGGTTTAGTTGGTGTTAAAGGGATGAAAATAACTTTTTATTTTCTACCATAGTGATCATCAATAACTAGGTGAACCATCAGTGATTGGGATGACCATCAGTTGTTGGGTAATCATCAATGGTTGATGTGACCATTTATAGTTAGGCTAACCATCAATAGTTGCCTATGTGTTTTTGGAAATGATCAAAAAAGGAATTACATACTAGATAAATGGTTAGATAGGGATTTAAATATGAGTCTGATCAGATATGGGAAGTTGGGAGATAAGTCTGATTAGGTCAGGAGGGTAATAAATGAAATAAAATAAATAAATAAATAAATACAAATTTACCTATAACTTAATAGATTATTGATGGTGGAAGGTTAGAGAAATTTGGCTAGAGTGATAGTACTTTGGCCTCAAAAGCAACTCAAATAGAGGTTCAGATCTTCATTGTTATGGCTTGATTGCTAAAGGAAGGCTAGAGACCTATGTGCAAGAATATTTTATAACTTGGACATGGATCCTTATTCACCTCCTACTCTTCTCCTTTTATGAGATGAAGTTTTTAATTAGATGGGAGGAATTTTCTAGCTAGATAGGAGGATAAAGTAGTTATTTATGATGCTTTGTAGTTGGTTGGCATCACATAAAGTGAAAATACTAATTTATGCCATGCTTATCTTATACATAGCTCATACTAATTTTTAAGAAGGTTGAGGACCTAACCATTGATGGTCAGGCTAACAATCAACAGTTAGGATGATCATCAATAGTCAATTATCTAGTGGAAAATGGGTGAAAATAAGTTAAAAGGAGGGGGCTAAAGGGTTATGTTATTAAGTTAGTAAATAGGCGAGTTTAATTAGCTAAGTAGCTAACTAGACTCAAGGTTAGATAGGGGTCTAAGGTGTTTCAACATCTAGAATTGTTGTATGTAGTTTTTTAGTGTCTACATTTGGTCCCTTTATGTTAAGTGATTTTTAATAAGCTATAGAACAAAAATGTATTTATTGGTTTATGTTATGATTTCCGTGAGTATGGGAGTAGGTTTTCCAACTAAAATTGGGAGTCAATGAGGTGAAACCAAAATTAGGTCAAGGTTTGACAAGGCATAGATGGTGACTCATGAGGTGGATGACAAAAAGGGTTGGGCATTTAAATCACAAAGATGCACACAAAATGGGACTTAGTATGATATTCAATATATCACAAAGACTAAAGTTTCAAATCTTGGTAAAAATAAGGTAAATTCTAAAGGGACATATGATAGGGGTAACCAGTCCACAACATTGGTCATAACTGATTAGGTTATACCATGAATCCATCTAAATAGGGTCAATGTTTTTCATAGGTATGTAAGGTAGGAAGTGATTCCTTAAAAAACACAAATGGCCAAGTCTTGAATGAGGTGGTATAAATGTGAAAAAGTTTAACATGGCAAGGTTGGTCAGTGTAGTCAAAATGGCCAAGCAAGGTCATCATAAAAAAATGCAAATAGTTTGGGTCAAAAATGGCCAACATTGAGGTAGGCATGGTCAAATGGGTGGTTGGATAAGGGTAAAATACAAAATTTTAAGCTCTGGTGGGGTGGATATTAGGTGATCTCTAAAATTGATTCCCAAGTGAGGTACTTAAAATTTCAAAAATGTGGAGGACTAGGTGGGGTACTTAGAGTGTACCCAAGAGATGATATGTAGACTCATAGTTTAGGCATGTGATGATGTTTATTGATGGATGTGATGTTGATGATCATGGGTGATTTTATTATGTTATATGATGATGTGATGAGGGAATTGAAACATGATTGTGATGAGATGTTTGATGTTATGATCAATATTTTAATGTGTATAGTTTAGGTGATGTTTGGGTTTATATATAGTGGATGATGTGTTTGTTCATAGATATGATCATGGAGTTGTGATTGATGGTTTTGATAATGGTTTGTTTGATTGTGTTTGTTTATATGATGATGTGTTTCATAGATAGGATTTTTATATGATGATGTGGTTCATAGATAGGAGTATGGATATGTGATAGATGATTTAGTCATGGTTGTTTAGGATGTGATGTGCTGATGTTTTGAATTGTTGTTATGTTGATGGGAAGTAGCGATATGACATGGTCTATTATGTTTATGGATATGATGTGGTTTATGATGTTTATGCTATGATAAATGATTATTTATCTGATGATAATGATGTGTTTTATGATGTTTATGCTATGATAAATGATTATTGATTTGATGATAATGATGTGATTCTTGATATTTTATGGTTTTGATGTTTTGTTCATGGATAAGATATGTTTATAGACATATTTAATAATGTTATGATGTATATGGATTATTTCATTGATGAGAATGATTTTTTGAGTGTTTTGATATGATATGTGATATGGGGATATAATGAAATAACATAAAGTAGGTTTTGATAATATACTAAATGTGGAAAATAGAGAATAATCATGAGACATATGTCTACATGAAATAATGAATAGAGGGTAAGTAAAAAGTCATGATATGTTCATTGGTAAGGGCCTTAAAAAACTGAATTTGGATTTAATTAATGAAAATAATCCTTTCAAATGCCTCACATGAGTATGCATTGATTGAAAAAGAAGGTATCTTGATCACCTTGTGTCAAGTAAGATCATAGTCCCTTAATTTTATAGAGGGTATGAAGGGAAAGTAAGTGATAGGTATATGGTTGAATGGTAAATGGGTGTTATGATAACCTGATATGGGTTAGATTTACTCTTCTATATGTGACCAAAGAATCATAATATACAATTCCATGTCTTAACATAATGTGTAGACTGATCGATATGAGAAGTCTAATACTACCTGTAGACACTGAAATCGTGTCGACTCCCCTGGTCACTCCCCGTCTTATTCTTCTTCGCCTATTTAACCCTTGACGATCACTTGTTCTACCAACCTTGACCCTGGCAGCATGTAACAATGAGCAGAGAACTAAAAGCTAGACTCTATCCTCATTGTGCATCTGCCGATGACGGTCTTTACCTGGCCGATGTCGCCGATGTCGGTCACTTATCGGCCGACGTCGGCAATCCTGTCGACGTCGGTCACCATCCCGTTATCCGTTATCAGTTACCATTCGGTTCCCAATCGGTTTTTCAAAACGGTTATCGAACCGTCTCTCAAAACCGTCCCAGGGCCTTCATTCAATCTCCCCTCCCTGATCAATCAAAACATACTCGCTTTTCCGACATCTACAGGCTCTCTAGCGTTCGAACTCTAGCATCCATCAACTCCAGCATCCATCAACTCCAGCGTTCGTTCTTCCAGCACTGCACAAGAACTTCGACTATCGCTTTCATCATGGCATCTGACAGGTAAGTATCTTCTGTGTTTTTTTTCATTTTCTTTCTTATTATTTATTCCCTATTTCTACCATCCTGAAGCTTCAAACCCCTAGACTCGACCAAAAACCCCGTCCTGACTCTGTCTAAAATCTTGTCCCGACCCTGTCAAGACCTTCTGCAACTTTCCCAGACCTCTGTTCAGAACCTACCCCTACCGACACCGGTCACTACCCTGACTGATGACGGCACCTTAACCGACGCCGGCACATTCCCAGACCGACGCCGGCACCACAGAGACCGACGCCGGCGACTGTGCAGAACAGTGCTGCATATCAGGTACGCATTTTATTTTCTGTCATTTATTTCTATCATTTCATCTTTTTTTATCTACTTTCATCCAATATTACGCTTTTCATCAGTGGGTTGATATCCTTTTAGGGAGTCTTCGTACTTCCGGGATCGGGCATTCGCCTGACAACCCACCATATCTTTGACTAACATCTTTCCGTGTTTCAGTCTCTTTTTCGCAGGTGTCATTCCTCCACAGCCAAAGAGGAGAATCTTCCAACGTCTGATTTCGGTGCGCTCAACTTTATCAGGTACTTCTAGCCTTAACCATTTTCTTTCAGTTTCTTATTTCTTCTTTGAATGTAGAAAGCAATTTTTGCATAGAAACATTCTGGCACGCCCGGTGGGACCCTAGGTCCTACTTGGGTTCTTTCTTTCTTTCGTTCATTTAGGCATTAGGTTTCTTCCTTTTCGCCTCCTTTCGTCTCTTCTTAAACGACATCATAAGCAGAACTAAAACGAACATTTCTTTCTTGCACTTCTAGACTAGCTAAACTCATATTCTTCAACTCTTTCTCCATTCGTCTTCATACGAACAAACATTTTGACTTGGACATTAAAACACACTGCATTCATTTCTGTTTGCCTGCATCTTTTAGACCACACATAGTAATTAAACCGCATATTGAATTAATCTAGATCACTTCATGTTACACGACCAAACCACCTGCACAAAACAAACATTTTAACTTACCTGAGACAAGGCCCGACTGGGATTTCATCCCCCAGCGGATACCTTACCCATCCCGGTGACCCTACTTGGATTTCATCACCAAGGGGGAAGCCCACTCCGTTCTCTGGCAGAGTATAATCTCTAGGCGAGGTATATCTTGGCTAAGCGAAACCAGCTAACCACTGGAATCGTGAAGTGAGGGGAGCTTGCTCCTTAGCACCAGGCCACGTACCAGACCCTAACACAGACTTCTTGAGCACCATAACAAAACCCGAAACCATCCATAGACTTCTTCTAGGACCCGACTCACAAAGCCAACCTCCCCAAACACACATTCTAAGGCATAAGCCACTATAATCCTAAAAATTTTACTTCTAGAATTTTAGGATCTGCTTGTGTCTTCATCTTTTTAGTTCTTATCTGCTTGTTTGAGCGTGTAAGGACGTTCTCTCTTGCCTTTTATGGTTTTGACACACAGTCAAACCAAGGCCCTTTTTGACCACTCTGGCCGTCAACTACTTTCATCTACCTCATCTCTAACCCGTCCTATCATGGAGTTCCACTCGGAGACTGAAAGAACTCCTACAGGACCGACCCTGACCCCGACTCAACTTCCCATCATCCCTGAAGGGGACCAAGATTTCAAAAAATTCTTGGACCTCAATACCACAGCCCTCCATAACTATCTCGTGAGAAACCCAACACGAGACCTTTCGGGTGACATGGCGATGACATCCACACCATTCGCCTCCTAACCTTTTTTGACTCAGCCTTTCACCCCAACCGTTAACTCAACCATGGCCAATACGAAAAGTTTGGCCTCTTCGTCTATTTTTAGACCGACCTCCATCGGGGTTTCGTTACCCCCTCAATCATCTACAAATCAACCAAGTTCTACATTGTATCAGAACTTGATTGCCTCGACCCCTTTCACTCTTGCACCCACAAATGTAGGAGTGCCAACCTATCCCTCTACCAGTGCCCTATTCAACCACCTTTGGCGGTGCTTAGTCAACTTATACCTTCGACCTTCATGACGCAACCACCCTTAACCTCTACTTCTACCCCTGCGACTAGTCATCCATACGTTGCACCCTTACTGGTACAACCGACTACATCGTATACCTCCTCTAACCTCTTCCAAGCGCCTTACAACTTAGGGGGCGCTCAACCCGCCAATCCGTCAGCAGATCTTATCAAGATGCTGATGGATAAAATGTCCAGTCTCGAAGCTTCTATCTCCGGTTCAAATAATATCTCTTCATATAACTAGATTTATAACGAGCCCATTCATCCTTCTGTCCCTATTCGACCATACCCCAACCATTGGGAGCTTCCTAAATTTACTCGCTTTCAGAGTAAGGAAGACCCACAACAACATCTACGGGCATTTAGACATGCCTGCTATTTTATTGCCCACGATGATGCGTTATTATTATGCACATTTCCTATGTCTCTTTCTGGCCCTGCCCTTGACTGGTATAGCTCCCTTGCCAGACATTCTATCTTTTCCTTCATTCAACTCGCTCAATTATTCGTTGACCATTTCTCAATCAATATCACTAAACAAGTCTCGATCACAGACCTTTACTCCATTAGGCAATTTGATGACAAATCAGTAGTTGATTTTGTCGCCCGTTGGAGAGACTTGATTAACCAGCTCTCTTTCTCCTTGCCTCAACCCGAGCTCATTGAGCTCTTTTCCCGAGCATGTGTCAGTCACATCTCATCCACCTTGCGGGTTCAAACATTTCACACTTTCGATGAGGCCTTCACCATGGCCCGAAAGCTTAAACTCCACGCTATTGAAGAAGATAAGGTCAAATTGTGTAACACTAACACAAGAACCAATGACCATTCTTCTTCCAGACCTTCTTCTGCCCACTCTCAATTTAAGGAGTCGGCGAACACTGTCATCTCTAGACCATCATCTTCAACAATAACTAACCGACCAACATCTTCAACATTAGACTACATCAATAAACATTTTCAACGTCAATCCATACAGCGTCAATTCACTCCAATTGGAGAGTCATATGCCTCTATCTTGGATAAACTCATCAAGCAGGGGGTCCTCAATCTCCCTTCAATCCGACCACATCAATTTGACTCCTCAACACCTATCCCTACATGGTACAGGGAGAATCACTTTTGTAACTATCACCATGTCAAAGGCCATGATACGGATCACTGTCAAACTTTTAAAAACCTCATCTAGGACATGCTCGACAAGGGTGATCTTATCTTGGATAACCCGAATGCACCGCCCAACCAAAACCTCGACATCTTCAAACAACCTTTTCCTAATCACCCGCCTACTCAAGACAACATCCAAACCATGATCAATGACCCTCAAGACCATATACACACCGTCAACACTATCTTACCTCTTGTCCCTGACCAACCTTCTTCACAGGATGAAGAACCCTCTTCTCCTATTAGTCCTCCATCTATTTCACCTATATTGGAGGACGCCTTGATCACACCTACACCATTAGCCCTACCTTCATCCAATGACCATACCTTGCCTACTCCTCAAGCACAAGCAGAAGGCATGATCATCCCTACCGTCTGCCCACTTGAGGAGCCACCCTCTCCTATTTCTTCTCCACCAAGAGAAGACCCTATCTCTTCACCCATTTTGATTGAGGAAGACCCAGTCACGATTTCCTCTTGCCCTTTGCCTGAGATTATTACATCTCACTCACCTCCGTCCACATCTAAACCCAAACCCGTATCTAACCTCGCCTCGCACAATAGTGGCCCTCGACTCAAACCCACGAAGACCACTAGACCACACCGGAGGACTCCTCCCCCACCTTCGTCATTACCTTCAATCCTAGGCCCACATCCATCCACTTTAATTGGAGTGCTTCCTACTCCCATCCTTCACAGAGGCACGTCGCCTCCATTACTTCCTCATCCCATCAAACATATATCTCCCTCAAATCATCGACCAACGTCTCTTACACCTCTTAAACCAACGTCATCAACCCTCACTGCAATAAAATATCCAGACCCGTTAGCAGGTTCTTATACCTTGCTGTTACGGCACTTGTTGCAGTCATCTCGCCTCAACCTTCCACCTCTCAAACCATATCATTCTCTTGGACCTAAACCACCTTGGTTCGACGACACTCATATTTGTGCGTATCATCGCATGCCTAGACACGACACGGAGCATTGTTGTGCCCTCAAGGTCGCCATTCGCCAATGTCTGGGGAATGACACCTCTCTTCTTGACCACGTTATCAAGCCTTCAACACCGCCCCTCTCATCAACTCTCAGATCAAGACCCTCTTGGTTCGACAACTCTAAATACTGTCACTATCATCATACTCCGGGACATGACATTGAGCGTTGTTGCGCTCTTAAAGCTGTCATTCGTCACCAACGGAGAAAGGATTCCCTTCTCATCAAGGATCCTCTAGACCTTCCCTCCCACAAATCATCAACACTAACTCATACCTCTCCAACCTCATCACCTAAATCGGGATCTCCACGCCAGGTTCTGGTTCCTTTGTCGCCTTTAACCCCCTTATTCAACATCAACACAGTCCATCTGACCACTAAACCTCAATCGACCTTAACCAATCCGTCAAACATTCTCCCTAGCCGCTGGGGGAATTCAACCTTCATCCAAACTTCGACCAATTTTTCAACATAGTCTCGACCACATATCAATCACTCTTTCAACTTAGCCTCAACCAGACTAGCAACCAAACATTTAACCCGACCTCAACCAAACATTCAACCCAACCAAAGACCAAATACCAACCAATCAACCCTCGACCAACCATTGACCAACTATCAAACGACCAAATCTCAATCAAACATTGACCAATCTTTTTATCCACACATTCAACCAGTCTCGATCAATCAACAACCATATCAGTCAACTTCACGTCCACTCATCAATCAACACGTGACCAATATGGAGTGCAGTAAACGAGGCAAGTTTGCTCCTAATTGGCTTAGACCTTTTATTATCACGCACAAGTATGGATCAGGGACTTATCGTCTGTCTTCTCTTGATGGACGCCCAAAACCTAAGCCTCTTAATGCGTTGCATCTGCGACCGTTCTATTGCTAGTTGAGTACTCATCCACTTAACACTTAACTTGAGCTCGTCCCTTGAGCAATCCCCATCCTCTTAATCCTACTTCCTTTCAACCCTATTCCTCTTAACAATTCCTATAACTCTTTTATGATGTATGGATGCTTTGTCCTCATAAAAGGGAGTCCTTGACCTTCTATAATCTTGTCCATGACTCACATTTCTATCAAAACAAATCAAGATGTCAAAACATATCCATGGTCACTATATCTATATCAAAATCAAAAAGCAGACTGCTCCCTCGAAGGACAGCTGTACTATCATTGCTGTAATTAATAGACTGCTCCCTCAAAGGACAGCTATTCAAAAGCCTTTATATTAAACAAAAATATAGACCACTCCCTCGAAGGATGGCTATCAAACAGCATTATTTTAGAAGCTTCCCGCATTGATCAGCATCACAACCTGACCACTACATCAAAAGACATCTCTACGTAGGCTTCCCGCATTGATCAGTCTGCGCCTAAAAAAAAAAAAAAAATATTGAATGAGTCATGGACTTGACTTATAGTTGTCTCAGGGTTTCCTATAAAAAGGGGTATCGTTATCTCTGCTCTTAAAACGGGTTACCCTTCTTCCTCCTCCTATCACCCGCTCAAGGGACTTCGAGCTCACTTTAATGTCTAAGTGATTCGATTACCGCTCTAACATAACTACGGTCAACAACGTCACGCATGAATGGGGCCCTTGGTTCTCATAACCCCTATCTATGCTATCTTTTTGGTCCTTGTCAATGAAAGAGCAATATGCTTTTCACTTTTTCTACACTTTGGTCACATTCACCTTCATCACTCGTCAATCGACTCAACTCAACTCTCTTTTCAAACCATCAACCTGACCTAGCCTATTCACCCTAGTTTCTATGGACACCAACTCTACACGGAAACTATCGACCTACCACAATTTATGTTCAGCATAAACCAATACTTGCTGAAGCATAAATAGACCTCAATTCATTTTTAGCATACATCCATCACGAATATGGAATATTACTAGGGATGAAAAACCCCTCAACCAATGTTGTAGAATACACCATTTGGAAAAGGCTGCAACATCTTTTTTTCCTCATCATCATCGACCAATCTATCAACCATTTTAACCACCTGTCTACCACTCGGACGCTTCGTCCGAACTACATTGGTCTGAGGCCCTACAACCAGGGCTATGTAGGCAGCACTCAGACACCACATCCTCTGAGGTTAGCTCGACCACCCCCGTTTGTTTGTCTCCTTGATGGATAAACCCTCTCTTCTTTAACTCTTATCACGACCAACTTCATTTCCTTTGACCAAGACCAATCATAGACCTTTGACCAAGACCAATCATAGACCTTTGACCAAGACCAATCATAGACCTTTGACCAAGACCAATCATAGACCTTTAACCAAGACCAATCATAGACCTTTGACCAAGACCAATCATTTCCTTTGACCAAGACCAATCATAGACCTTTGACCAAGACCAATCATCGACTTTGACCAAGACCAATCAATCCCTCTGACCCTCCCTCCCTTTTAGGGAGAACTACATCAGCTTGAGGCCCTGTCACCAGGGCTATGTAGGCAGCACTCAGTTGACATGGGGTCTTCTGGGGATAGCTCAGCCACATCCTTTCGTCCATTCCTCCCCTCGACCACCAACCATTGGAAATCATGCCTATCTTCGCTGACCTCGACTACTTCCAAGACATTGTTGCCTTGGTTGTTTTTACATGTATGTTACCTCATGACTGGTTAGTAGAATTGTGCGTAGACCTTTTTTAGACCCTCACAAGTATAGGATTACAAACTGGTTGATCCACACTACTTGTGGCTTTTTCGTGTTTCTAGGAGCACTTCCTGAGCCCGGGATACCTAGAACACGATGACCATTTGGAGCTTCAGCTTAGATTGAGTGACCCGATCAACAGATGACTAAATGCTGGGGCCTGGTTACTTCAATTTTGGCACTCCTCGACCCTTGACCTGTGACACTTTTAACCTGACCATCTCGTGCAGTGGTATGCGCGCAATCATGACTTTTGCAGCGTTCACCCTCACCCCCTTTTTCATCCACTCTTTGTCAAATCAGCACCCAATTCTCGGTTCCCTTCCCTCGACTCCTGCTTTGAGGGGGGAATACCTTATCCTTAATCGGGGCAACCTTTCCGCTTCCTATTTTTTGTCTTGCAGTTCATTCGAACAACCAACAAGATGAAATCAACCTTATCCCTCACCTGGGGCACTCACTCCTATTTTTGTCTTACAGTTCGTCAGAATAACCAACAAGACAAAAAGGGGCAAATGTAGACACCGAAATCATGTCGACTCCCCTGGTCACTCCCCGTCTTATTCTTCTTCACCTATTTAACCCTTGATGATCACTTGTTCTACCAACCTTGACCCTGGCAGCATGTAACAATGAGCAGAGAACTAAAAGCTAGACTCTGTCCTCATTGTCCATCTGCCGATGACGATCTTTACCTGGCCGATGTCGCCGACGTCGGTCACTTATCGGCCGACGTTGGCAATCCTGTCGACGTCAGTCACCATCCCGTTATCCATTATCAGTTACCATTTGGTTCCCGATCAGTTTTTCGAAATGGTTATCGAACCATCTCTCGAAACCATCCCAGGGCCTTCATTCAATCTCCCCTCCCCGATCAATCAAAACAGACTCGCTTTTCTGACATCTACAGGCTCTCCAGCGTTCGAACTCCAGCATCCATCAACTCCAGCATTCATTCTTCCAGCACTGCACAAGAACTTCGACTATCGCTTTCATCATGGCGTCTGACAGGTAAGTATCTTCTGTGTTTGTTTTCATTTTCTTTCTTATTATTTATTCCCTATTTCTGCCATCTTGAAGCTTCAAACCCCAAGACTCGACCAAAAACCCCATCCCGACTCTGTCTAAAATCTTGTCCCGACCCTGTCAAGACCTTCTGCAACTTTCCCAGACCTCTGTTCAGAACCTACCCCTACCGACACCAGTCACTACCCCGACCGACGACGGCACCTTAACCAATGTCGGCACATTCCCAGACCGACGCCGGCACCACAGAGACTGACGCCGGTGACTGTGCAGAATAGTGCTGCATATCAGGTACGCATTTTATTTTCTGTCATTTCATCTTTTTTTTATCTACTTTCGTCCAATATTACGCTTTTCATCAGTGGGTTGATATCCTTTTAGGGAGTCTTCGTACTTCTGGGATCGGGCGTTCGCCTGACAACCCACCATATCTTTGACTAACATCTTTCCGTGTTTCAGTCTCTTTTTCGCAGGTGTCATTCCTCCACAGCCAAAGAGGAGAATCTTCCAACGTCTAATTTCGGTGCGCTCAACTTTATCAGGTACTTCTAGCCTTAACCATTTTCTTTCAGTTTCTTATTTCTTCTTTGAATGTAGAAAGCAATTTTTGCATAGAAACACTACCATTTATAAAACATGATTGTAGCTTACTTTCTTTGATTTGGACATAGGGTTATTTTTTTCTTTTGTTATTTTGATAGGTTGGTGAAGTCTATTGATGTGAGAAGCTTAAAATTATTATTTTGACAAACTTAACTTAGCCATCCTTCAAGGGAATGTTCTAAAGTTAGATTTTTATAGCTATCCTTCAAGGGAATAGTTTGCAATACCAAAGATATGGACCCATGTGATATTAAGGTATCCCAATTTGATTTTAAATGCTAGGTTTAGACATGGATAAGTCTATTTAGGCTTAGAGTTATACTTTTATAGAGGTAATATTTTTAGCACAAAAGGTTAATTATAGGTGAAAGAAGGTGGTTTGAAAGACAATTGATCATGAGATTTCATCTGATGAGAGATGGGGTAGACTCATGGTATCCATGCTTAGGATTAGGCTATAACTATGACATATAATAACATGGTCTTATACTAAAATAAATTGTGCCCCAGAGGAATAGAGTGAATGTGTAAGGAAAGTAAGAATATCATATACCAAGGGATGAGCCTAAGTTAGACACAAAGGTGAATGTGATCTTACTTTAATAAAAGAAAGGACATAGATGTGAAACATTAAGAGGCTCAAGTTCTAACTTACCTTTGAGAGATGACAAAATATAAGCTCCTAATCCATATTTATGGGTTCTGATGTAGGGTCCAAGCCAATTGAAAGTAAACTTGCCTCTTTTACTTATCTCTATATTAGTTACATGTTGGTTTTCCTTAAGGATGAGGTCTCTGATATTAAATTCTCACTCTTTTAGGTGTTTTTTGTAAGTGTGCTTGATTTATTCTTGATATACATGAAGATGGTTAAGTTATACAAGTGATGTTCGTTAAGTAGATCAAGTCATGTGAAATGTTCCTAATGATAGTCACTCTTAGGATCTCATGTAAATATATGTAAAAAGGATTCTATACTTTGAGAGGCAAGACTTCTTCTACTCCAAAGACTAGGGAGAAAGGGGTATCACCCATAGAGGTTTGAATGCTAGTGCAATAGGCTCATAAAGCACAAGGGATGTGGAAGTTTCAATCTCAACTTGAATTACTTACTACTTTGATTAGCATTTTGTTGAGGATTTTATTATAGACTTCTACCTATCTATTTGCTTAGGGATGATAGGGTAAGGAAAAACTTAACTTGTTACCAAAATTGTCACAAACACCTTGGATTTTTTTTTTTAATATTTTACATTATTAGTGATGATCTTATGGGGGACACCAAATTGATAGATGATATGGTGATTGATGAAGTTGATAATATTTTTAGCTTTGGTAGAGATAAGAGGAATAGATTCTACCCACTTGGTGCAATATTCAATGGTGGTAATGATATATTAGTGTCATTATGAAGAATGAGGATTGATTTCCCCAATAAGACTGACACCCCATTGAAATAAGGGCCAATAGTCTTTGGATACCTGAAGGCCATGGGTAGGTGCATGATGTAAGTTAGTGTGTTGTTGACATTTGATACACTTTTTTACATAATCATAATAATATTAATTGAGGGTGGGATAATAGTAGGCAAGGCAAAGGAGATGTTTAGCAATGGATATGTCATTAATCTGTTCCCCATAGATTCCATCATGTGTTTCGTTAACAGCATGGGAAACCTCATGACTAGATAGACAATGGAGAAGAAGGTCATCAAAGGCACATTTGTAAAGGATTCCCCCTAGTATGGTGTAACAATAGGTTATATGAACAAAGGCTCTTTGAGCATTCCTTGAAAGGATGGGAGGAACAATGTTGAGGTTAAGGTAATTAAAACTTTTTTCATACTAAATGTTAGAAGGAGATGCTTCCACACTATAGAAGGTGGGAAGGTCAAAATTGATATATGAGGGTGTGATAAAATAATGGATGGTGATAAATAGTTTAGATTTAGTAGGTTGAGATGGAATTTGGGAATTAAGGCAAGCCATTGTATCCATGAATTTGTCAGTAGATTGAGGAACTAACTGGATAAGATATGCTTGAATGACACTAAGAACACATCAACTAAGAGTTTATAGTTTGTAAGACATCATTTTTACATTGATAGGATCCATTAACCTACTTGACCATAATTTGGGAGTGACCAAGTACACTAATGGTTTTAATTCCCAAGGCTAGAGTGGTTTGGAGGCTTCATACTCAACCATGTTGTTGGTGCACTTGAAGTCAAGTTTAAAAGAAAGGGGAAGAGGTCCACCATTAAGGGGAATGAGAATAACTCCAAAACCCCCACCATGTTGGCATTTGGATCCATAAAAAAAACATGGTCATTTAGTAGATAGGTTCTTCCTAAAACAAATTATGATGGACTCATTCAAAAATAATAGAGGAAGTAGTTGATTATCTGGTAGAGGAGCTTCAGCTAGTTGGTCGATGATGACTTGCCCTTTAATATACTTCTACTAAAGGAAATTAAGATCAAATTCAGCTAAGAGCATGAGCCACTTAGACATAAACTATTTTTGGTTTAGTTTAGAGTGCATGTAATTGAGTGGGTCAATTTTAGTGATGACATATGTTTTTTTATTAAGAAGATAGTGATGGAGTTTGGAGGCCACAAAGACTAAGGCATGGCAAAGTTTATCAAGATGTGTAGAATAAGTCTTATATTCTATAAGTATTTGGCTAATATAGTATATGGCTTGCTATTTATTCTATTCATCATGATGATTTAGCATTGCCCCTAAGGAATGGTCAATGGTAGATATGTAAAGGTAGAAGGTTTGATATTCCCTGGGAGGGATGGGGATAGGTGGAAAGAGAAGGTACTCCTTGATTGAATCAAAGGCTTGTCAAAATTCCTTAGTACACTTAAAATAGGTATCTTTCTTCAAGAGATGGTGAAAGGGTTGACATCTATCTAATAACTAAGATATGAAGTGATGGATGGATTGAAGTTTCACCTATAGGCTATAGAGTTGCTTGAGGCTAGTAGGAGGATGCATATCCAAGATTTCTATGAATTTGGTGGGGTCCACTTCAATTCCTCAAAGAGAGATGATAAATCCAAGAAGTTTTATAGATAAGACCCCAAAAATACATTTCTTAGGGTTAAACCTAAAATGAAAATGGATTAATTAGTCAAAGATGATTACAAGAATGGCTAGGTGATCCTTAAAATGTTAGGATTTCCCAAGGAGATCATCCACATATTCCTCTATGATTTTATGGATGAGATCATGAAAGATGTATGTTATGACATGTTGATAGATTGATCCAACATTTTTTAGACCAAAAGGCATAACCCTACAGTAGAAGGTTCCCCATGGGGTGATAAAGGAAGTTTTATGTTGATCTTTGGGGGAGATCAAGATTTGATTATATCCCAAGAAATTGTCCATGAGAGATAACATCTCATGGCCAACTATAATATCAACAATTTGTTTGATGTTTAGTAAAAAAAAGTCATACTTTGGGTAAGTGAAGTATAGGTCATGAAATTTGATGTAGAGGAAAAGTCCCCCTATAGGCTTGGTGATGGGAACAATGTTAGAAACCCATTTTGGATAGTTGATGGGCTTAATGAAGTCAATAGATAAGAGATGCTAAAGTTCTTATTTGACTAGAAGGGAAATGTGAAGGTGCATCCTATGAATCTTTTACTAAACTAACTTAATCTCAATATGGGTGGCAATGTTTTGAAGTGAAATATAAGGGTTAAGTTTAGGCATATCCTGATAGGACCAAGAAAACACTATGTTATGGTCATGAAGGAAAGAAGGGTAATCTTGTTACTCCATGGAATTTAAGGATTGGTTGATCTTGATGATATAGGGGTTATCATAAGTACCTAAGTTAACATAAATAGTATATTCATTCAGCATGGTTTGGTTCTTAAGAGGAAGGGATTTATGGATATAAGAATCCCCCACACTAAGGTAGGTGATAATGAAATCATCATCTTGATGTTGGATGGTGTTGGTGGTAGGAGAATTGTTTTTGACCATTTCAAGATGGATGAGAGGAAAGGTTTTAGTTTGGCCATCCTTTTGATATATCAAGGGGCCCAAACTAAAGGCATTGATTAAAAAAAAGTTAGATGGGATGATATCAAAGTATTTAGACTTTGAAGCAGATGGGGTTGGTGAAGATGGATTATTCTTGTTGATGGTAGTGATGGGTTTTGGTGAAGTGGGTTCTTCTAGTGGTATGAACCTAAGGATGAATAACTCATGAGATTTTTGAGTTTTGATTGAGTAACTTGTGAGGTCCATATTCATAAAGGCCTAGGCCAAACCCCTTCCAAGCACACCTATAAAGGTAAGATTTGGAAAAGATTGGTTTTTTAAGATAAAAAAATTCAAAGGCGAATGTTCTAATGGTTAAGGTAGTAGTGGAAGAAAGAAGTGGTTGATCAAGTCTTCCTTAGATGAAATTTGTTTGATGGCTGGAGATCCTAAAAGGGATGATAGTTTAAATGTTTGGGTCATAAGAAGGGTCATGTTTGAGGTTCCCATTCTCTTTTAGAGTAGAGAAAACATCCTAGTCTAAAATAAAATACTCCCCAATGGAGAGATGTTGGAATGTGGGCTCCAAGGGGTCTTCTATAAGAATCTGGGAAGAAGGGATAGATGAGCTAGTTAAAGCTTCATCACTATTATGGGTGGTAGTGTTATGGGTTTTGGCTGTTGGTGAGGTAGTCTTGTTCATAGTTGATGGTGAGGTGGATGAGGGAGGAATAAGAACACCATTAGTCTTATATGTCATATTTTAAGAGGTAAAAGGACTAGGGTTGGCTTTGATGGTAAAAACTTGACCTTGATGCTCAAATTTGACACATAAATGTAAAGTAGAAGGGACACAACTCATGGTATGTATCCAAAGGTGTCCAAGTAACACATTATATTAGAACTTGTATTATATATCATAAAATAGTTTAGGAATGGTACAAGGTCCCAAGTAGATATGGAGGATAACTATCCCCAAGGTAGTGGCCATGGTATCATTGAAGGAGTGAAGGACCGTTGTGCTTTCAAACATGATGTTCTTAGGTAGCTAAATTTGGTCATAACCATGGGAAGAGATAATGTTGATACTAGCTCCTCCATAAATCATCACCCTTTTTATGTGGGTTTGATTTATGTAAGTATTGATGAAGAAGGGAGGATCAAGATCCTCAATATGAATAGGAGGTATTTCAAAATCTTGAAAGGTGATGAAGGTAGAGAGTTGAAGGGCTCCAAATAAATGTGTAAGAGGTTTAGGGTCATTATCTTAAACCTATATAGATTATATATATTATATGAGTGCCTAATAATGGTGGGGCAAGGTATTGATTAGCTCAAAAAGGTTCATTTTCACCAGTGTCTTATGAAGTTGTTTCAAGACTATCTACTGAATACATGCAGAAGGGTTGGAGGGAGAGGATCCCAAAATAGATACCTTGGGTTTTGGTGGTTGTGAAGCTAAGGGTAAATATGTTTAAGTTTGGTTAGAAGGTTGAGGGGTTGAAGGGTAGGTCCATGGAATAAACACTTTGGATTTTTCTTTATCCTTCTATTGGGCCCAAGATCTAGTAACCATAAGAATATTATGGATGAGGTGCTTTTTTGGGTTTAATGTCTACTTCAATGCCTCTTACTCATTCTTAGGGGAGAGTGGGGGAGTGGGTAAATGTTGGATAAGTTGGTTGGGAAGTTGGGTTGGTAATGGAGGTAAGAGAGGTTCATCTAATAATAGATCATCCTCATTATATAAGTTATGAATAAGTTGTTGGAGAGATTTATAGTTATCCATGTCATGTTTAGGTGCCCCATGTTATGACAAAATCAAGTTATCATTAAACCAAGAGAGTTTGGTATTGGAAGGGTAGAATGGTTTGATAGGTGGTAAACTAAAGGAAGAAGTCTGCAACAATATTTTTAGGATGGTTGAATAAAATTCAATCAAAGGTGTTAGAGGTGATGGGTTTATAGTTTTAGGAGTGGGAGTCTTATTAGAAGAAGGCTTTAGCCTAGAAGTCATAGGTGGTGGAATGGTTTTAGTTGGTGGTTAGGATTTCTTAGTTATGGTTATTTTTGGGGTAAATGATTTGAAAGTGGAAGATCTGGATGGTGAGGGTTGGATATAAGTGGGAAAGTAGAGGTAGATAGGTTAGTTAAGAATGATAAAGAACTAAATGGTTTGATGGGTGTGGGTGTAGGTAGAGAAAAATGGGATGGTTTACTAGAGGAAGAATAGATAGTTGGGATGGTAGAAGGATGGGGTCCAAAGATATAAGGTAAGTGGGAAGGAGGTGGTATGGGTCTAGTTCAACATAGAGGTTTGGGTAACTCTATCTTTTTGATTTGTTTAGTTGGGGGTTTCTTTGGTGTATTATATGGGGTTAAGTCTAACTTCAAAGAAGGGTAAGTATGGCTAGGAATGGAAAAAATTCTTAGATTCTTCATTAGTTTGGTAAGAGGGGCATAAGGTGATTTGGAAATGTTAAAGGGAGGTGGTTGGGATAGTTCCCTTATGGTTTTAGATGAAGAGGTTCTTGATGAATTGGAAATAATGGGTTTAAGGGTGGATTAAAATGAGGTTGATGACTCATATTTGTTTGGGTAAGGGATCCCAAGATGATGCTAAAAGGTGGCTCTATAAAGTTTGGGTTAAGAAGTGAACTCTATACTTTGGAATAGTCTAGAAAAGGGCTTGTAGATGGGTTTGGTTCCTTGGTCATTGGTTTAAAAAATTAAGCCCCTAGGTCAAGGAGAGGGAATGGCTCCTTCATCTTTATTTTTGATGGAAGGTTCCAAAATTAGTGGCTGGGTGGATGAGGTAATATCTTCTTTTGGGATGGTTTCCAAAGGGAGAATGGATGGTTATATGATGGGGGAGGTAGGTGTGGTGTCCTCAAGTGAAGGAATGAACATGTTTGATTCCTTTGTTTAGGTTTCCAAAGTAATGGAGGGTAGTTATACTAATTTAATTGGTGGATTCAAAGAAGAAGAAATGGTTAAATCAAAGGTTATCTCTTGTAGTGTTTCCATCAAATGAGAGGTAGATAAAGATAAGGTCTAATCAAGTGAAGAAAGAGGGATGGTTGATTCTTCCTTTTGGATATCTAAAATAATAGGAGGTGATTTTAACTTCCATAAGTTAAATGAAGGAAGATGTGGTTAATTTAAGGGTCTCCTCAATAATGGGCTCACTAATAATACCATTGATTGTATGTGCCTAATGAGAGTGAGATGATTTTGGTTTGTTGTCATAGTGATAGATATAATGAAAATGATTAGGAAAAGGTTTGTGGAAGATGTAAAGGGATTGATTAGGAGGTGCATTGGGATTATCAAATTCAAGTTATCCATTATCAATTAAGCTTTAGGCAATCCTTTTAAAGGTATTTCACCTACTAACGTCATGTCCTATAACTCAGTGAAAGGCACAATGGTCATTCTCATTGTACCAACTAGGCATAGGGAAATAAACATAAAATTATTGTGGTGATTTGATAGGTGGAAGTTGGATGATGTTATTCTTGAGTAATTTTTCAAAAATTGAAGCATAAGACTCTCTTATGGGAGTATATTGTTTTGTAGGAACTTGGTTTTGGTTTCAATGTTGTTCATTGGAAAAGTTGGAAGAATTGGTTTGATGGGGTTGGTTTATAATTGGAAGTGGAGTAGTTTTTAGGACAATTGAGTTTGAAGATGCTTTAGTTTTAGTATTAGGATGGTTGGGTTGATTAGTGGTTCTGGTGGAGGAAGGATCATTATATTTAAATCTATAATTCTTGTTCTATAGTTTTAATTTCCATTCATTAATGTCTTAGTTTTCAAGTTTATGTACCATAGTGAATTCCTATACAAAGTCCTCAAAGTTTGAAATTGAAGATAGGGAGAAATATGTTTGGCACAATTGTGAGAGAAGAGTTCAATCAAATCATGTTAGGGTAATGATAGATAAATTTGGTTGATGATACCTCTCCATCTAGATATGAAATTAGTGATTGATTCATCATCAAATTTCTTAATAGAATACAAGTCAGTAATAGAAACCTTTTTAGATATATTTATTGAGAAATGATCTATAAACATTTTGGATAATTAAGAGAAGGAAAAGATGGAGTTCTTGGTAAGAGCACTATACCTATCAATGGTTGGTCTTGATAAAGACATGGGAAAGGTATGAAGGAGAAAAGCATTATCATATATGATCAAATAACAAGAATGATAAAATGCTCTCAAATTTTGTTGGGGGTCCTCCTTGCTTTGCAACTTGGAAAAATTGGGTAATTCCCATTGAGGAGGATAAGAATGGATAGTAATAGATGTATGGTTTAATTATATATTTTATTATAGGATAAAAGGTTATGAGACCCAGAGATAGATGAATCTATATTAGTCATTTTATCCATTAACATCTTGACCAAATCTATTTGAGGTTGGGAAGCTACATAATTAAGTGGTAAAGTTTTTTGAGGTTGGGTGGCAACAATGTATGGATAAGTGATAGAAGGTGTTGAAGAAGCCGCATATTGGTAAATGGTAATAGGAGGATGGGATGGTGCCACATAAGGGTTGATTGGCACAAATGGTTGGGTGGAAGGTTCTATGTATCCTTGTGGGTTATAAATGTATTGGGAGGATGTCATGAGTACTTGTTGGGGGGATCATATGGGTTAGTTTAGAGGTAAGTTTGGGTTGGTGGATGGTGGTATGGATGTAGATTGGGTTGGAGGTATGAAATTGATAGTTGGTTATTGGTGGGTGGTAACTCTAGTGCTAATAGGTGGAAGTGTTTGAGGTATGAAAAGTACCAAACTCTAAAGTGAGGTAGAAATTAGTGGGTTGATTGAACTAAGGGGAATGGTAGAAATAGGGGTAGAATATACCCCCATGGTAAAAGCAGTATAAGTGAAAAAAGGTAAATTTGATCTAATGCTAGAGGTATTGGTTAGGGTAATAGGTGTTTGGTTATTAGTTTGGATATTAGATGGAGTTTAAGGAGTGGTAGTGGGAAAGATATTAGAATAAAAAGAGGCTTAGGTAAGCATGGATTGGGTTGAGGTGGAATCCACCAAAATATGGGGAGGCATACCATAAGGTGGATTCATAGAAGGAACTGAAGTAAGATAGGTATAGTTAGATAAGGTGTTAAGGTAATGCTAAAGAGCCATAAGGTTGTTATCAAGGAAGATAGTGAAATCCACATCACCCTCAATAAAAATTTGGTTCCTGATAGGAGGGGGAGAAGAATGAGGGGGAACCCTCAACATAAAAAGTATAATCCATAGAGGAACAAGAAGGTGGTTGTTGGCTGGTTTGATTCCTCAACTATTGTCTATTAAAGACCATGAGAGGAATAGTAAAGAAATAATGAAAGTCATAACTCAAACACAAGTCAAACAAAAGGAAAAGATCTCAAGGAAATTAAACATACACCAAAGTGCATTTCACAATTTAAGATTATTTCTAAAATGATTTTGGCTTATGCCTTATAAAGTGTGAAGAATAAATTTGGTTTGTAGATCAAGTAATAAAGAGGACATCTAAGGTTGGTTTCAAGTTATATTTAGGTGCTCAAGAGAGAAAATCTATATTGATCTTTAGTTCATGGCTTGATATTGGGGCCTACCTCCTCACTTCACACATTATAGTGATAAGGGTGTTGATTACTTAGCCAAGATATACTAAATTTTAGAGTTTATACTCAACTAGAGAGTTGAGTTGGCTTTCCCCTTGGTAATGACTTCCAAGTGGGATTGCCAAGAAAGGGTAAGGTTTATTACTAGGTGATGAAATCCTAGTCAAGCCTTATCTCAAGTTTGTTTTGATGTGTTGATCGGTTAAGAGGTTTGGAAAAGGTATGTGATAAAAAGAGTAAAAGATAAAATTAATTACTTTGATTTTAAATTACTAGATGAACTAAAACAAATAATCAATCAATGTATTCAAAAGATTTATTGTAAGCCCAAAAGAAATGTATATTTCATTAGATGAGCATAGAATAAAGGAAGAAAAAGGGATGTTAGCTCCCATCAGGCATGCCAAAATGTTTCTCTTAATTTTCCCTAGTTTATTAATTTAGAAGCATGTAAGAAACTAGTAAAAGGGGTGTGTAAAAAATTACCTAATACAATTTCACCCATGATCTAGGTGACGATGGGAACTCCTCTTTGGCTTGGAAATAATAACCTATAGATAATAAAGACAATAGAAAATGGGTTATTAGCAATATAATTGAGTGGACTAGCTAGATCTATATTCAAGAAGTATATGCTTGTTAGGAGGTTGTCAATACACTATTGATAACAATTAATTTGATATAGATGAAAATAAATAATAATTTAATTCAATAACATTAAAGAAAATACATACAAGAAGAAGAAATTGAAATGCTTTTTTAAATAAAATGACTAAATATAGTAAAAGTGGGTCAATAATCATGCTATGATAGATAGGGTTAGGTTCAAAAAATCAAGGCTTTGTGAGTAGGGAGGAACATAAAAAGTAGGGTTTGGTTGGGGTTAAGGGGCTAAAAATAAGTTGCTGTTATTTTCTACCATAATGACCATCAATGGTTGGGTGAATCAGTGGTGGTTAGGTTGACTATTGATGGTTGGGTAACCATTTATGGTTGATGTGACCTCGGTAGTTGGGTTAACCATTAGTAGTTACCTTTGTATTTCTAGAAATGATCAAAAAAAGAATTTTAGACTAGATAAATGGTTAGGTAGAGATTTGAATATGGGTCTGATCAAAGATGGGAAGCTAGGAGATAAGCCTGATTAGGTTAGGAGTGTTAAAAATGAAATAAAATAAAGAAAAAATACAAAATTACTTGTAACTTGTTAGATTATTGATTATGGAAGGCTGAAGTAATTTGGCCAGAGTGATAGTACTGTGTCCTCATGAGCAATGATAAGAGAGGTTTATATCTCTATTGCTACTACTTAATTTTTGAAGGAAGGCTAGATACTTATGTGAAATAAGATTTAATAACTTGGATGTGGATCCTTATTCACCTCATACTCTTCTCCTTTTATAGTATGAAGTTTATAATTAGATAGGAGGAAGTTTGTAATTAGATAGGATGATAAAGTTACTATTTACAATGATTTTTAGTTGGTTGGAATCACATAAGGTGGACATACTATTTGTTTCCATGCTTATATTTTACATAACTAGTAATGCTTTTTAAGAAGGTTGAGGATGTGACCGTCGATGATTAGGCTAACCATCGATAGTTAAGTTGACCATCAACAATCGAGTGTCTAGAGGAAAATGGGTGAAAATAATTTAAAAGGAGGGGGTTAAAGGTTAAGTTAGTAAGTTAGTAAATGGGTGTGTTTAGTTAGATAAGTAGTTAACTAGAATCATGGTTAAATATGGATCTAAGGTGTTTCAACATCTAGAACAATTATATGTAGTTTTCTAGTATCTACACTCTTATATGGAATTCAATTCAAAATAAACTTTGTTAAGCACAAGATATACTGAGAGGGGGGGGGGTGAATCAGTATAACATATATCTTATAAAACTTTCCCTTAACCAGATTCCACTTAAACAAAAATTCAAGATATGTAATAAAACTCAAACAATAAACACCACACAAGATAGATAGAGACACCAGATATAATGTGGAAACCTAATGTGGGAAAAACCACAGAGAACAATCTCAAGTATATGAATGAGCACCAACCCAAAAAATATTTTCAAGCACCAACTTGTAGGAGCACCGACCCCTTTGTTGAGCACCAACCCACAGGAGCACCAACCCCTTTGCCAAGCACCAACCCAGCAATAATTTGTGAGCACCAACACATAGGAGCACCAAACCCTTTTTCGAGCACCAACCCAACAATAATTTGTGAGCACCAACCCGCAAGAGCAGTAACCCATTTGCCGAGCACCAACCTAATAACAATTCATGAGCACTAACCCATAGGAGCAACAACCCATTTTGTGTATACCACACACCTATCTCTCAATGTTGTTATCTCAACAAATGATAGTTCAATACAACATCTCTTTCCTCTCTCTCACCTTTGCTCTTCTAAGCTAGATATAACAAATACAAATCATATTCATCTCTCACAATTACTCTTCTAAGCTAGATATTACAATATCAAATCAACCTCTATCTCCCATGTTTATTACAAATGGCTTCTCAAGCCTTTATTTATAGTTTTCCAAATGACCTTTGGCCTTCCCCCTTTGTGACCCTTCAATCCTCATGGACACCAAACTTGTATGACCCTTCATATTCTTGCCTTTGAAAAGTCATGTGGTGACCCTTCATGACCAAAAATGTCCTTCCCACTTTTGTCCTTATCTTGGTGACTTTTCATATTCCTCAAAGTGTCCCTTCATGAGAAGTTTCACCCTTCATCTTTTGTCTTCACTTGGTGACTCTTGGAATTCCCCAAGATGACTCTTCATGGGAAAATGCATCCCATCCTTCTTTTGTCTTTACCTCATGGATTTTTGACTTCTCCATGGGCCCTTCTTTTGTCTCATATGCAACCAAAAATATATTTATTAATATTAAATAAATATTAACTCACATTATCCAAGATATATTTATTACAAACAACATTAAATTGAATGGGGCCTTTATCACCAATAATGCTAGACCTTTGACATCAATGACAATATTTCCAACAATCTCCCTCTTTGTGATTGATGGCAACCTCAATCCTAAAACTACCATATCTTGTCACCTGCATATCATGTCATTTGAAAACATACAGTAACTCCCCCTTACTATAACAACCTGTACCTATTCCCTATATCTATTTATGCACTTGTACATGTACCTGTTATTCTCCCCCTTTGACATTAATGGCAAAGGGCCTACTTAGAGCTAACACTTAGCTCCTCCTTAATTGATGCTAAACATCAATGATAGGAAGTAATATAAATTACTCCTAACTCCTCTCATAGATCTTTGAATGTGCCCTTTGATCATGCCTTTGAGAAGATATCTGACAATACATATACATTATTCCCTGTCCTTTGAGCATCTGCAATCAACTCATTTGAATCTTTTCTTCTAATCTCACAACCTTCTTTATGAAACTTTAATGTGTATCCTTGATCACATATTTGACTAACACTCAATAGATTATGCTTAAGACCTTTTACATACAAAACATTCTTAGTCTTAGTTCTACCATAATCCAAACTCAAAGTACCTTTTCTAGCTATCCTGGTAGTGGTTTTATCTCTGAATCTTACTATACCACCATTTGTCTTCTATAGAGATATGAATTTACTTTTATCTCCTGTCATATGCCTCAAACATCCACTATCAATTAACCATGGCCGATCTTTACCTATTACATGCAGAGTTGTCTAAACCATCATAGAATCTTTAGGTTGTTTCTTCTACCATGAACATGTCTGAACCTTCTTCCTGATGAATGGAGCTTTGAAACTCTGATCCTTCTTCTTGATGAATGGAGCTTTGAAACTCTGAACCTTCTTGACTGACTCAAACACACATCTACAATACCAAGCTATGTGTCCAAATTTGTTGCACTTGTATAACACTATGGTCTCTTCATCAAAGCTTGATAGAGGAGAAAAAGAGTTGTGGCTTTTGCTTGACTCTACTTGACTTTCCTTTTCCTTATTTCTGAAATTGTTAGCTCTTTTTCTACATTCTAATTTCTTGTGACCATATCCATTACAATAAAAACAATAGCCATAAAAATAAGACCTATTTGTATATCTATAACTTGATTGCCTTTTGTAGCTTTGTTCCTTCTAGCCTTCTTTGTTTGAAATGTCCTCTATATTCTTCATTTCTCCCCTTTTTGTTTCCTCTTTTGTAAGAGCTTCAACTTAGCTCTTTTTATTTTCAAATCTAATCCCTGTCTTATCTAAATTTGCTTTTTGACTTTCCAATATCTTATTTATCATGTTAGTGCTATCCTCAAATTTTAAATCACTAACTACTTTATCATTGACTACTTTCTCAATATCTTCTTTTAAAGATGCAATTTCAATAACATACCTTTGACATTATTTTCTTGCTATTTCCAACTGTGTTGTGAGATCTTCTTCATTCTTCTTGGCTTCTTCTAAGTGTGTTGTTAGATCATCAATAATTTCCTTTGACTCCTTTTCATTTTTCTTGATCTAGTGCTTTAATCTTTGATTCTTCTTCTAAATAGCTTCTAACTCTTCTAAGTCACAAATGAGTTCTCCTTCCATATTCACTTCAGCTTCCTCTTCGTCTTCTTATTCTTGATCACCTTCATGTATGGCCACGAATAGATTATCTTCTTCTTTTGAATCACTGACTCCACTATCTTTGACTGAGCTAGGATCCTTAGAATATAGGCTCTTCTTCTCAAATCCCTTTTTAGATTTGCCTTTGAAATTCTTCTTGTATGTAGGCTTTTCTTCTTCATCATCATTACCCTTATTTGGGTATTTAGCTAAAAAATGTCAAATCTTTCCACAATTAAAACATTTAAAAGGTAATTTCTTTGATATTTACTTGTTCCTATTTTTGGCTTATGAATGAAAAGTGCTATGTTGTTATCTTCAATCACTGGAACTATCACTTGATTCTTGAATCTTAGCTTTCTCTTTCTTTGATGTCTTGAAAGCCACTTCTCTCTTTGAGGGTTTATCTTGTTATATCCACATCTCATATGCCATGAGTGTACCATGAATCTCATCCATCATTAGCTTGGCTAAATTTTTCATCTCCTCGATTGCCAAAACCTTTGCATCATATCTCATTGGTAGAGATCTCAAAACCTTTTGCACCACCATTGACTCTTCTAATGTTTCTCCAAGACCTTGAATCTAATTTACTATCTGATCAACTCGCAAGAGATAACTTACTATATCTTCTTCTTCCATCTTCAAACTTTCAAACTACCTGCTAAAAGTTTGAAGCTTAGCTTGCTGAACCTTTCCATCACCTTTGTAAATATTCTCAAGTTTTACCCAAGTTTCATGAGTAGATTTACATTGCATAGCTTTAACAAATTTAGATTCACATAAAATATATAAAATAGCATTTAAATCTTTAGCATTACATTCACTTGCCTTCTTTTCTATTGGAGTAATTTTAGATGTCTATGGCTCTTCATATTCCTCCACCACTACTTTCCATATGTCAAATCCAAGGGCCATCAAATAAACCTTCATTCTCATGATCCAAAAAGAATAATTCATCCCATCAAACAAAGGTGCCTTATTTTTAGAAAATCCTTCTTGTGACCTAGCCATCCTGCTTTCTCGATCTACCTTCAAGCTGTAAAACTTTTCAAAAAAGAACTTGCTATGATACCAAATGTTAAGCATAGGATATACTAAGGGGGGGTGAATCAGTATATCATATATCTTATAAAACATTCCCTTAACCAAATTCCCCTTAATCAAACATTCAAGATATATAATAAAACTCAAACAATAAACACCACAAAAGATAGAGAGAGACACCAGATATAACATGAAAACCCAATGTGGGAAAAACCATGGAGAACAATCTCTAGTATATGAATGAGCAACAACCCAAACAATATTCACAAGCACCAACTTATAGGAGCACCAACCCCTTTATTGAGCACCAACCGATCAACTATTCATGAGCACCAACCCATAAGAGCATCAACCCCTTTGTCAAGCACCAACCCAACAACAATTCATGAGCACCAACCCACAGGAGCACCAACCCCTTTGCCAAGTACCAACCCAGGAATAATATATGAGCACCAACCCACAGGAGCACCAACCCCTTTGTCGAGCACCAACCCAATAACAATTCATGAGCACCAACCCACAAGAGCACCAACCCCTTTGCTGAGCACCAACCCTATAATAATTCATGAGCCCCAACCCATAGGAGCACCAACCCCTTTGTGTATACCACACACCTATCTCTCAATGTTGCTATCTCAACAAATGATAGTTTAATACAACATCTCTTTCTTCTCTCTCACCTTTCTCTTCTAAGCTAGATATAACAAATACAAATCATATTCATCTCTCACAATTGCTCTTCTAAGATAGATATTATAATATCAAATCAACCTCTATCTCCCATGTTTATTAAAAATGGGTTCTCAAGCCTTTATTTATAGCTTTCCAAATGACCTTTGGCCTTCCCCCTTTGTGACCCTTCAATCCTCATGGAAAATGGTGCCAAACTTGTATAACCCTTCATATTCTTGCCTTTGAAAAGTCATATGGTGACCCTCCATGACCAAAAATGTCCTTCCCACTTTTGTCCTTATCTTGGTGACTTTTCATATTCCTCAAAGTGTCCCTTCATGAGAAATTGTACCCTTCCTCTTTTATCTTCACTTGGCGACTCTTGGAATTAACCAAGATGACTCTTCATGGGAAAATGTGTTCCACTCTTCTTTTGTCTTTACCCCATGGCTTTTTTACTTCTCCATGGGCCCTTCTTTTGTCTCATATGCAACCAAAAATATATTCATTAATAATAAATAAATATTAACTCACATTAGCCAAGATATATTTATTACAGACAACATTAAATGCAATGGGGCCTTTATCACCAATAATTGTAGACCTTTGACATCAATGAAAATATTTCCAATGGTGAGTTTAGTTAGCTAAGTAGTTAACTAGACTCATGGTTAAATAGGGATCTATGGTGTTTCGACATCTAGAACTGTTATATGTAGTTTTCTAGTATCTACACTCTTATGTGGAATTCAATTCAAAATAAACTCTTCATACACATAAAATATATAATACATAAGTTAGTAAACATGCTACCTAAAATTAATAGGTATCCTTTAGATGATTTTATCTCTTTGGTTCACTTTGATTCCTTATCTATTAGTACTATAAGGAAACATAAGGATTTCATTTATCCCTCCTAATTCTCAACCCTACACATCTAGGTTACTATACCACCTCTACTTGTAGTAGACCCTGTGGTCCATGATATGATGTCCATAAGTGGTCTTGGATAATTTTGGGTTAGAAAAACCCATGGCTATAGTTTTATCTACCAAAGCAGTGATTTTTGAACAATAATTTCTATTTTATAGCTCCTACAACATTCCAACCCATACAAAGATATTTTATATACAACACTCTATGGTAATAAGGTGCCTCACATAGGAAATACAACTTATGTTTTTTATATAATCAATAATATGAAATATACTGAAGATCATATTTAATTTTAAAAAGGCATCCAACCTCAACACATCATATACCAACACCTACCATTATACATTACATTATAAATTAATAGAGTGGGTGTCAAATGAGTGTTAGTTGATAATGGATCAGATTTGAACATATTTAATAGATCTTTTCTATGCCTTATTAATATACATTCTAAGGATTTAGATCATTTTGAAATGAACATATGAGGGTTTAATAATATTCCATGCAAAGTTTGGGGTCAAACCATACTAAACCTTACATTGGGACCTATAACACTACCTAAAACATGTCAATTTATGCTTAATGATATTAATTATAATATATTTCTTTGGAGACCTTGGATTTGTGATATGCATGTAGTTTCATCAAATTTACATGAATTTTTAAAGCTTGGCTACAAAGGTCATATCTACACATGCCCTATGGCTAGAGAACCATTCAAATATTACTATCATACAAAACCTTCATATAATTATATTCTTTGAATGGATATTTTCATATCACCTCTCTAGTCTACTACAAACATTTCACATATAAATCCCTCAGACGCCTTTAGAGTACATGATAATAGATTCACTTCTCTATTTTCATTAATATATTTCAAAAAAAAGGGTTTCATAGGATAGGGCATCATACAACATGAACATGGAATTCTTAATCCTATTGAGGTGTATGATCAACAAAATAGGAAAGGACTTGGATATTAGGATAACACATCTAATTCCAAGTTTTCTCATAATGATTCTCATAATATAGTGTTTTGTCCACCCATTACATAGGAAGATAATACAATAAATCATGTTTCTTAACTTTTAGTGATTTGCTCTGATCTTATAAATGATAATGTTTCTCCAAAGTTGCCTACTTTTGATGAATTTACAAACAATGAGGTTTTATTAGAATTCTTAGGGGAATATGAGGATCTCCCTTGCTTATATCATAAGAGCATGTTTCTTCATTTCAAAAATTCCCATGCATAATTTGGTGATCACTTAGACACTTTAGATGATATTTCACCTAAGATAGATGGTACCATCCCTAAAACACCCTACACTATTGATCAATCTACATTACTTAAAGAAGAGACAATTAAATTTTATTATGGCACATACTCTAATCCCTACTTCATATTATTGTTTTTTGATTTGTGTAAAGAATAAGATACACACATCAGACATATTTTAAAGGACTTCTATGTTTTTTTACTTGGCCTTATTTGGATATGCCTAGAATTGATCTTTCAATCATAATAAATAAGATTACACTCTATCTAGATGCAAAATTAGTTAAATAAAAAATTTAAAAAATGCATCCAAATGTATCTTTTTTAGTGAAACATGAGATATAATGGATCATTGATTTTGGTTTCATTTGAATATTTTCTCATCCCCAATGGGTTGCTAGCATTATCCTAGTTATTAAGTCTAACAATCAAATCTATGTTTTGATTCTAGAGACATAAAAGAAGTTTGTCTTAAGGATTTTTTTGCACTTCCCATAATTGATATGATAATAGACTCCATACCAGGATATAAAATTCTCACTTCATGGATGGTTTTGTTGGTTATAATCAAATCAATATCATTGAGGAAGACCAAGAAAAAATTCTCTTACCACACCATGGGGCACTTTATGATATATAGTCATGCCTTTAATATTAAATAATGTATGAGAAACATACCAATGAAATATGACACTTTTCCGTATGTTTAGAACAACATGATGCTAAACATAAGGAGTGATATATTTACTTCATCAATCATACACTTAACGATTATGAATTAAATTATTTAGAAATAGAAAAACTATGTTTGGAACTTATATTCGCTACTCAAAAGCTCTGGTAATATATGATAAATAAAGATTCACAAGTTATTACAAAATTAGATCTTGTAAAGTTTCTTATGTCAAAACAACATCCCTTAGGTTGTACCACAAAATGGATAAACTAATCATAGAATTTAACCCAAATATTATGTTACAAATATAAGTAAAGGGCTAGATAATCAAATATTAATTAGTAATAACACCAATATTAGACATAAATCTTATCAATGATGATTTTCATGATGACTGTATAATTTACAATAACACTTCAAACACATGGATAATGATTTTTAATAGCTATAGATGTGCATCTAGTGATAGAGTGAGAGTTATTTTCATCAACTAAAATGGACACACAATACCACTTACTTATTGACTCAATTTTTCATGTACAAATAGTATCATAAAATACAAAGCTCTTATCATTTGCCTTCAAGCAACTCAAACTCTGTAAATAAACAATTATTAAGGTCTAAAGGGATTCAAAATTGGTTTTCAACTAGGTTACAAATGTCTATGAAACCAAAGAAGAACATCTCATTCCCTTTAAGAATATGGTTCAATGTCTATAGACTTAGTTTTGATACTTAGCTATTGAAAACATTCCCTATAAAGACAATCATCATGCTAATGCAATGGCCACTACAACATCATTTATCCCTTTTGACATCAGTGATGAACATGATATCTACACTATGAAATGAGTACATTCACCATCAGTATCCCATGCCAACATCATAACTCTAACAATTTTAGCCACCACATGTAATATAGTAGCATTTAAATGGTTTTTTAATATATATAGTTTTCTACACAAATATATTACACTAGACATTTTCCCTAGGAATGATAAGTGAAATTTATGGAGAAACATACTCATTTATGTCAGCATCGGTGGTGAGTTATTCAAACAATATTTTGAGGAAAACTTACTTCAATATTTGACAACAAAGGAGGCTAAGTTGGCCATTAACCAAGTACATGACAATGAATGTGATGGTCACTTTAGTGGTAAAGTAATGTCACACAAATTACCTAAACAAGGATATTATTGGCCAACCATGGAACAAGGATGTCAATAATATGCTAAACTATGTGAAAAATCTCAATGAAATGGAAACCTACACCATGTCCCTTCACAAAAGTTATAACAAATTACATTCACATGTATGTTCATAGTATAGGGATTTGATCTAATTGGTAAGAAAAATCAAGAATCTATCAGAGGTCACAAATTCATTATTATAGCTACATAATATTTTACAAAGTGGGAGGAGGCCATTTCATTACAATCCAAAAAAGGAAAAGATATATGCTATTTTATCATGACCAACATTGTTTCCCATTTTGCCCTCCCAATAGCCATCATTATAGCTAATGGAAATTCATTCAAGAACAAAACAATGAAGAAATTTTGTGTTGAATATAAGATCCAACATACACTATTTATTCCATACTAGCCATGGGGTAATGACCAAGTAAAAGCTAAAAACAAGACAATTAACAATATGCTCAATAAAATGGTTACCAAATTTGGTGATGATTGACATAATTATCTCATCTATGCATTATAGTCCTACCACACCAATATTCACACACCAACATGAACTACTCCTTATTCACTAGTATATGGCATAGAAGCAGTTATCCCACTAGAATTAGAAATCCCATCCTTACAAGTACCATCAAACAACATATTACATATGATCAATATAGAGAAAGACATATCCAATAATTAGAATAGTTGGATCTCACACACATCTAAGCTATAAAACATCTATGAGTATACCATAAATGAATACAATGGGTCTATAATAGTCATGTTCACAATAGAGAATTTGAATTTAATGATCTTGTCCTCGAAGAGAATCTCATAAACATCAATGCCAAATAAGAAATAAAAGGCAATTTCAAACCAAATTGACTTGTGTCCTACTTAATAATAAAAATTCTGATCCCAAAGGTATACCATCTAGATTAAATTGATGGTAAGGTTATTAATAACACATTAAACATCATGCATCTATGGATATTATATACATAAAAAACACATATTACAGTTATATGTAGTTTCATTTTCATGATTATTTATACATAACTTATATAATCAAAAAATCCAAAAATAATATCATAGGTTAAAAATATAAAAACATTTAAATATTTATTAAAACCACAAATTTTGATTCTTTGCATATCCATATTTACATTATTTATACTTTTCAGGTACTACATATGCTAGCTATCTTAGTATAGTCATTTTATCATACATAGATACTTCACTTGTTCTCTTTGAGTGTTCATAGATTCTTATAGGACTCATGCCCATAACACATATCCACATTTTTTTCTATCTACCCATAGGGGCACACACATAGATAAATAGATTTAACATTCATATTTTCTCCCATTTCCATCATCGTATATATAACTTCCACTTTACTAGGTTATATACTTATATGTTAGACTAATTCTTATGACTAATACTATTGTAGACCTAGTTTATGTACACGTTTACTCTTATATAGATTTGTACCATAGATTCATGCATACTTTCATTTCTATCTTTCCTAGTTTAGACTTGATTATGTCTCTTTAATTCTACATCTATTCAATGGAATTTAAATATCCCATTATTTTATAGCTCAATGCCACTTCCTTTCATTATATGTATGCTTTAGACATGTGTCTATGTCATTGTGTGTGCCTTCTTGATTATGAATGTGGAAATTTAAACATGAACTTGTATGTAATGCCTTCTCATATTTAGTGACATGTGCCAATGTACATTGTATTGTGGCCCTTTAGCCTACTTTACATGCCTCATGTGTGGTGTATGTATGTTTTCATGTATGTGTCATGGCCATGAAAATTTTCTCTTACTTGTTACACTTTAACTCATTTTTTGATGTCATGAGTTTTCTAATGAATCTCCCCTTCCTCCATGGGCACCTTTATGTACATCATGCCCCATCTCCCTAGGTAGTTACTTAGAATATTCTTAGATTTTGCAGTTCATACACATGCTTACATTATCATATCTATCTTGATAACCTTGTGAATGATAGATCTAACATACATCATACAATACTAACTTATGATCAGATTATCTTAAATTTTGATGTCATGTATATACATTATATTGGTTTATTACACATATATCATATATGTTTTTATCCTAACACACACCATGCAGAACTTTTATTTTGAGGATAGTTATTACATAAGTAAAAAAATACCCTCAAAGGAGGGGGTATTAATAGGGTTTTTCATAGAGATTAGGTCATTTTAGTGCACTCAAATTATATTTTTTACCATATATACATATAATTATAGAGCTTAGAATTAGGAAAACATAGTGGAAATAGTTAGACATAGATTAGCTTCATTTTTTCATACAAAATGAATAGGACATTAGCGCTACATAGAGGACACTACTGAAGAGCACTAATGTCAAAGGAACCATGATAATATCCACTATATTATAAATAAGAAGATATAAATTTGATAGAGTGACATAATAGTTATATTCTAGATTTACAAATTTTCATTCATAGGTTATCAGATTTGATCAGTTTTTGCCTAATTTTGCATAGAATTATACCAAGATTGCTTAGATTAAGGGAATAATGAATGGCATGATCAACCCCATTTTAATTTTATATATACACAAAAACATATTACTACAACTCAATCTAAATTAAATATGTACATATATTAGAATGGGGGTATGCGCATGGCACATTGTTTCTACATGATCAATTTTGCACTATCTCATCTAAAATGGAATGGAAAAATCCATGTCATTATCTATGTTATATACTTTAAACACCATTTTCACCTGATTTCACAATGGATCGATGATTTGTTTATCTATAGCATTTGGCATTTTTTTTAGTCCTTGAGATACATTCTTGTGTACTTGAGAGGCCCCTTGGCCATTTTAAATATTAGAGTTTTCAATTAGCCCTAGAGCCATCCTACACAATTTTAGTTACATCACATAGTTTCAGTCATAGACTCATCTACTACACATGGGTAGGTAATGATGAAATCATAACCTACTTGAGTTGTTGAGACACCTATGTAAGAGGGTTAGATAAGCCATCAATCTAATCTAAGTTATTCACAATGTATGATCTACTGAGTAGGGTTGGGAGAAAATGGTGTCAAAATCAATTTGATTTCTTGATCCATCCACACATGGGAATTGTGCAAGCTAGTAGCTCTGTCTAAGCTATTCATTATTTGATCACTATCTACATAAATACATAAGATGTCACTAGTTATTTTCATTGGTTCATTTACATCATGAGGTGTATTCATTCCTTTCCTCTCTCTCATCTCTTTACTCAGTTTTGTCTTTGATTTTGATATTATTTAAGGAATGATTCGTCTATGTTTCATTTTTAGGATATGCAATGAAACACACTTTACATATTCAGATCAATATTCTTGGACTTCACATCATATGTAACTATAAATACACTTCTTTTTCCTTTATCTTAGTCATTTCACTTTGTTGCATTTATAGAATAAAGGTGGGGGGAATGTAGTCATGTAAAATGCCACTTGAGTGCAATGGGTGTCACTTGAGACATCCATATCTAGCTTAGTCCTAGACCCATATTAAGGCCTCTTTTTACCCTTATCAAACTTTTCTCTAGGTTTTACACATCCCGAAATCAATCCCAAACTTTCCCTTAGGGATCTTAGCCTTTAGTGCCTCATGTTCTGCCACCGAGACACTAGCACAATTATTTGAACACTAGTGCACTGTGTTGGTGACCAAAGTACAATTCTATTGTCCCTTTCTTGATTTAAATCCAAATGGATATATTTTTGATTCTTAAGACACCTAGAGTTATCCTAGACCTATTTCACACTCCTAAAAAGAACTAAATTAATATATATACTTGATATTTATCCCTTTATCCACTAGATGGGAATTAGATGAAAAATAAACAAACAAGTTTAGAACAAGTTATGAAAAATCAAGTTTATTGATCCATATTATACCCTAATTATACATTTATTCATCTATAGCCACCCTAATCTCATAATATAAAGATTTACAGTCTCAAGCCTCATTCAAAGAACTTAAGTTGACACTCATACGGAAATTCATTTACAATTGCAATGCCACTTAGATTGGGATAAATACATCAAGCTTGATCCCATTTCAAGGTATTATTATGTAGGAAAATCTCATCATATAGGGGTGTTAAGGACATCTAGCTTACCTAGCTAACATCACACTTTTGCTACTTGTGTCATTCAAATAACCTATTAACATGGTTATCTAAGTTTTACTCACAAATTAATCCAAAATAGGTCCCAAAAAGAAAAGAAGGTTTCATCTATATAGGAATAGGCCTATCAGACTCTGACATAGCTACTCCTAAAATTTCACATTAGTCCCTACATAAAGACACTATCACTGAAAGTAAGACACTATCAAATTTCACTACTATCTAAGGTATCCAGCTATTATCCAGGAGGGTTTATAACACTTGGATCCTATTCATGACATCTAGATCAAATTCTATGACAATTTTTAGCCTCTAGATCATCTACATTAGTCAATTTAAAACCAATTATTTATTTATGTCATTCATTGTTATTTTTTGAAATATCAGATTAAGTCAATTCTTACACAAATTCGTGGTTGTACTTATTGAATTTTTATACCTTAATTTATTATACTTAGACATTTTAAAAACCTAGGATTTACATTTAATAACCCTTTTGAATTTAAATTATATATATATATATATATATATATATATATATATATATATATATATATATATATATATATAATGTCAACCCTCATTCATTTCTCAGCTTAAAATATATGGAAATCACATGTAACTCACAAGGAAATTTACTAAGAAACACTCAATCAAGCATTCAAGTGAGAAAAAATTCCCAATTTATCCTTAATAACATATCAATCATAGAAGTAGTATTTCCATAGATTTAATAACCATCATGATAAAACAATGTGACTATGATAAAACAATAGTTATACCTTTTTTGGTGGTGCTAACTGTGAAGGTAAGAGGATTATGCACATGGTAAATGTTAGTTTAATAATGGTAAAATTATTACCTTATGCAGAAAATGAAATTACATATGCATTAAGGTGTTTTATGAATATCACTTAATGATCTTATGAATTTCTTGGTAAGCTAAGTATGTTGGCTTAAATAAATGATCTAGTATTCTTATGATTACAATCCTTAACTATTAGGATAATAGATTTTGTGGGTGCAATAAGTGTGAAAGAATAGTAAAAGGGCCTATGAAGTAAAAAGACTACACTAGGAATGATTTTATCACTAAACAATTTGATGTAGCCTTTCCTAAACCCATGCTAAGTATTTTTTTTCCTAGTCCACCACCTTTAGACATAATATTTGATTAGGCAACCAACCTTTATTCCTGGTTGGTGAAATTTTTTGTCACCTAACTTAAATATCTTGAAACCAACATCTATAATGTCTTGTGGAAAATTAATAGGTCTTCCTTTGATTGGATTAGTACTAGGATCAAGTGGGACATGAGGCAAGGGATTCTTGTAATAAACCATAGGAGCATATAAAGTTTCCATGCACCTTAATGCAACATGGAAAAGAATGCCCATTAATTAGGTATGGGTTTGTAAGTAGATGGTGGTTGGATATTACTCAAATGTATATATATATATATATATATATATATATATATATATATATATATATATATATATATATATATATATATATATATATATATATAGAATTAAAGCTCCCTTATTTCAATTTATTTTTTCCAATTTGAAAAATAAGTTATACATAGCATAAGAGAAGGATAAGAAATAGATAAGAACCACGAGTTAGGTGAGATGAGTATGGACAATTGAAGGATATCATGTAGGTGGTCTAGAGGTTGATAGGTGGGTTTCCTAATAACTTATGTTTCTTATTCTCATTGTGAATTAAATTATTATATTCTCTATTGTTTCTTTTTTTTTAGGATAATAAGACCACTTGGTTTATTCTATCTATTAAATAGTTTTCCCATGGTTGTGTTTTGGCCACCCTATAGTGCTTGCTCATTTGAGGACCTTGGAGAGGTTGTATTCCTCATTACTTATATTATATGTTTTAGCTTATCATTTTAAGTGTATTGATTTTGTTTTGACATAATGTAATGGTTGTCTATGAAGAACATGTTCATGATGGTAGGTTTCTTGAACCTCCCATGACCATTGATATGAAGCAATAAAGTGAAACATCCTTTTGCTACACCAATATTTAGGTAGGCCTTATTATGTTATAATTAATTATTTTCTTGGCTTATATTTATGAATTATTAGCTTTAATTTTATGATAACTTGAATTCTTGGTTTCTTTCTATTTGGGATTGGAATTTTTTTAGGTAAGAACTAGGAATAAGACTATACGTGTTGCATGGTCATTCTATTATGTTACTATTACTTTTCTTAGATATCCACCCTTACCATTAACAAGTGATATAAACATGCTCATAGATAGGATTCTTGATCTTGAGGTTTATATATTAGTATCTTAATGATGAAAAAAGGTTGAATGGTGATCCTTTCTTCTAATGGCTAGTAGACACTTAGGAGAGAACAAACAACACCAATGAAGACTGACTAGACTTCCATTATTTAATCAAGCCTAAAAATGTGATTATTTATTATGTGAATAAATGGATGGAATTTGATGTAATTTTAATGCTTTAATAGACAACCTAATGGTAATATTCTTATAAAATAGATAGATTGGATAATATTTCAACTATGGATTAAAACATATATTTTTTATTTATTGAAACCTCAGTGTTCAAATGAAAAGTAACTAATTATGAGTTATTAATTTATAGGATCTTTGGAAGAGGCTTATATGTATAAAAATTATTTAGCCTTCGAGGCACTTCCAAATAATTTGAAATAATTATTTCCTTTCTTAAATATTTGTCATGAGTGGCTAGTATTTTAATCATTGTGCATCTATTTATATCTGCTTGAGAAGAGTAAATAGAATTAAACTTATCTAATAATGAGTGGGACAAAGATAAAACTCCATGAGATTGTAATTGTGAATAACTATATAGCTTGTTTAAATTAACTAATCATTGATGTTTCTAGTATATTTATGCCATACATGAATAAAGGATATTTTTTCTTGTGTTGAACCCTTTTTATAAAAAGAGTCTTAAACTAGTTAGGAGTGTTATATTTAGACCCTTGATAAGGATTAATTATGTAAAAAAATTAAATCCCTTTGGTTTATGGATTTTCAAATAAAATATAGTGATTTATTTGATTATATCTATATTGAGAAAAGTTCTTGATTATGCCTGTCTCTCATAATTATTATGGTTATTTTATGTGGATTGAGCTAGTGAAAGAATGATTAGACATATTTATGAGATATTATTGGTTATTGGGAATAGCAATATAGTTATCTAATTTAATATTTATTGCACTATTATAGATAGAAAGGATGTTTTATGAATGTTCCCCTTTGGATTTAATAGACAAGTTATGTTTCCTATAATAAACCCTACCTATGACGAGATAAATTAATTTTATGGAAGAGTTTTATAAAGTCTAGTTATAATATAATGATATTAGAGAGGATGTAACCTTATATTTGTTCAATGGTCATACACATTAATGGAATTCATAGTCAGTGTCATAGACTAATTATAGGAGTGAGTCTTTGAGTCATTATTGGATGCACAATCTGCTAAAGACCAGATCAAACATTTTATTTTAGTAATCCATTCCTTTAGAGATGTTAGATTGAGAATAACCACCTTGGATTCCTTTAATAAATAAACTAAAATAATGAATTTATTGGTTTAAAATAATGATATTTACTCAAATGAAGCTCTGGCTTCTTTCTAGAGTTGATAGCAATAATGTAGGCATGTATATTTTACCTTGTTGTGTTTTTAGTTATAGAGCCATCTACGTGTTTTAATTTGGATCATGCCCTATCCAATTACTAAAATAGTGATGGATACTTAGCTTAGTCATTTTACTTATCAAATAATTTGATGTCTTACCTAAGTAGCTTTAACTTTGAGTTTCTTTTAGCTTTTGTCTTGGTTAAATATTGGGCTTTTTGAAAGTTGGCTAGATGATGCCACATGGTATAATCCTGGTAGCTTAAGGGATTAGTTGGAATTCAAAGCCTCCATATCCTTGAATTTTCATGTAACTAAAAAGTGGAAGTGTCTAGGAATATATAAGCTTGGAGGGAATAAAGTCATTGGGGTTAATACCCCAACGCCTACACATTCTATGTAAACCATGGATCTTAAAGCTAGAAGCATGGAAGTTGGGAAGGGTTAAACCATTGGGGAAAATACCTCAATGATTCCATGTTGCATAAAATTTAGCTGGTCAATATCCTAAAGGGTTATGCCATGAGTTTGGGGAAATTTATTTTTAGATTTATCATAGTTGTTTGGCAAAATTCCCTTGAGCAGTGCCTTGCCTTATAGGATTTTTAATTATAACTTTCTATAGCCTTTTACCTTAGTTAAATTATTGATTTGGATTTTTTTTTTGATCTTTCCTTAGTCAATTTTGTGACATTTTGGTGAGTGGATAGAAGGAACCCACATGTCACTATCATAAAAACTATAGAGTGACATTAGCATCATTGATTATATGGTTTATGTCAAGATAACAAGATAGCAACATATTACCACATGACACAATCATTTTACTTCATAGTCCTAAAATGACCATACTCAATGCACATCCTCTAAGAAAGAGGGATTGTAAGATGATGAATCATATCATCATCTTGGTGACTTGCTATCCTAGAGATATATGTGTAGTTTATAAATCCTTTGGTCAAGTGGGCTCATTGGATGCCACCACATGGCATCATCCTAGAGACCCACTATCCTAGAGATGTTTTTACTTAATGTGAAACTTGTGATCAATCAAGTGAGTAGGATACATTCACATGGTAAAATACCACTACTCTATAATGTTTGAAGCATCTATATTGACATTGAATATTATGAACCAATGGGATAACAAAATGTATCTATATGGCATAGTTACACTACTCTATAAGACCAAGGAAGCCAAGCTAGCCTTGTAGAGTGGTAGGATAATGAGCAATGAATTAGTGCTATGTGAAGCTTTTTGAAAATTGGTGTAGTGAAAGTGATAGGTGGAAAGAATGGTTGAAGATTAGAAAAAGAATTTGGCATGACCAAGGAACTCACCAAAGATAACATGTGTAGTCTAAATTCATAAGTTGTGGCCAAGGTAAATTTTGATGACCATCTCAACATCATTTTGATCATTATCATTCAGCATATGTTCAAGGAGAAATATAAAGTGCTAGTCTAAATGGATTAGTATTATGAGTTTTTGAGTTAATGGCTTACGCCTATATGAGCCTTTTGGTAGTTACAACATCATTATTGTGAATGGATTATATTATAATCTATATCCATGTTTATAGGTGTTTTGTTGGTAATGGTTATGTCACACCTATATTTTGAGACAAAATGGGCATGAAATTTTTGAATCAAAGCCCAAGTTTAACTCTGGGAGCTCTAAGGATGATTTTCATGAGTTCATCACCTTTTTAAATATATATGAATTATGATTTATGTAAATTAAATGTTGTTCATATTGATTTCTTACTTATTAAAATCCAAATTATGTAAACAAGATGTCACAAAAGGAAGAATTCAAGGTGTAGTGAATGGTGGTCACCAAGATCCCCAAGTAATGAAACCAATTGAAATCTATGTTCAAATTATTAAGACATTACAGTAAGTGATGGATGTGAGAGGATATGTTTCCCCAAGTTTTTATGTTGTAAAAATGGGCCTCTTCACCCCATAAAGGGCATGAGCAGGCTAGGTAATCTTGAGTGTCTCATCATCAAAAGAGGAGTAATATCTACCTTAAATAGTATCATAATAGGTAACATACTCAAACATGAGCTAGGGTTGGATCTTCTCTATGTATATATTTTAGCTACGATGTTATTGGTCAATACTCACAAAATTTCCCCTAGGTCCCTTGATCTAGGGTAATAAAGCCCTGATAGGGGTTGGATACATGTACCAAATTTTGTTATAATCCTTATTATACTTATTTTTATTATTTTTTCAAAACATGAAATATTGATGGTGTGTTTTATATTTGAAATCACAATAGATCTTATTATTAGAATCCCCTAGTAATTGATATATGTATGTGTATGTGTATGTTTATTTTTTTTGCCTATTATAATGCCTAACTAGATAAATGCACTTCTATTATGGGTTACCATGTTAATAGTGGACTGTAATTCTAAAAGAAGTTGGCTTATAATCCCTAAACTAATTCATAGATGTTATTATATGAACTTATCATTATAAAAAGGCTTTATGACCTCTTTTATAAAATTGTGAATTCCTTACATATGTTGATAATGTATGAATTGATTATGGGAACATTATATAATTTTATTCTTGTTATGAGAGTATTGGATCCATTTGAAGTATCATAGAGTAGCAAAGTTATAATATTAAGGTTGTGCCATGTTCTATTAATAAATCTAATATTGCTTATGCTAACTTCTTGAGTGGTAATATTGCATCTTTTTTATGAAATGAGATGAATCTCTAAGGAACTAAATAGAGTAGGTATGTATCTGCATAATTATTCTTTCATGAAAAAAACATCTTATATTTGAATAGATTTAGGATGTTAATTTCCTTATGGTGCATTTATGATAATAGACTGACTTATGATGCTATTTATGGGTATATGTCAAATGCTAATGAGTGTGTCTTCCTAAGTGTGAAAATTTGAGAATGAATTGAAGAAACCTTAAACATTATTGGTATTATGATGATAAATCAATCAATAGATAAGTTTACATATATTATAATGCTAATTGGCTGAATGAAAGCCTAATAGAGCTAATAATTATGATTTACCATGAATCTTTGTGGCAGTAACCTTGAATTAATATTTTTTATATTTCTAACTTCTTTAATGATGATAACTTGGGGACTTTGATAGCCTAAGATGATAGTGACCTTGGGTGCTTGTATAACACTATGTGTTAGTAAGAATAAGGAGGTGACCATGGAAATGATCTTATCTTGAAATGATATCCTTACAACTCTCTTACCATAAAAATTACATCTTCACATATAAGTGGGACCTGATTGTAGGTGACATTATATCTAAATTCTCATGTTAAAGAAGGTAAGGCTTGATTTTATTTCCAAATCACACTTTGGTGGGTGGTGATTACAGACTAGTTATAAGTATGTCCTCTAAAGAGGCACAAGTTACCAATTATTGATTCTATAATTTTGTGTAGTGTCAGTGTTATAGTTTCCTCTTACATGTTATTCTTGAATTTGATAGTATAATTTTGTATAGTGGTAGTGGTGTATTAACCTTCTAGATGTTATTACTCATAATCAAACAACAATAAATTTGGCATGATAAGTTGGTAACTGGCTCCATATGAATTTTTTTTTAGTAATGGATAGTGGAACATATCCCCTATGTTGGTGATGTAATTTGATTATTTTGATGGCTAGTGGATCACTAAAACCGTCTTACTTTATTCATTCTCCCCCTAAGTGGTTTGTAGATCCATATAATGATCGTATTGTGATTTGATTTTTTCTAAATGTGCTTGTTGAATTATTTTAAGTTGTTTAAGTCCTTTTTAAAATTTATTGGAAACCATTATTTTTTAATTCTTGACACTAAATATTTTGAGCTAAAGGATGATCATGTAATTCATTGAAGAATTTAATTTTAATTTGATTTAATTATTGAGACTACTTGGTCTCATTTTATTTATTTTATACTTACATGACTAGATGATGTTTCTTCAAGTTATTATGATGATTATTCATGTTGGTTAGTATGTTAGTATGTGAATAACTATATCTTTAGGTGAATATAGGATAAAACAATTATATTGAAAATTATAGATAAGTGGGTTATGGTGGGGACCTTTCACATAGGTCCAAGATTGCATCCTTCCTCACTCACTAGATATGGTGGTCTTAGAGACTGAGGTATCTCAAGAGCACTAAGGTATTTATTTCAATCTATTCATTTTAATGTTTAGTGGAAAAAAAATTTAAGGGAAATTTGTGCATCAACTATTTATTACTCTATATGCTTTGACATGCCTGAGGACCATTTTTGCATTAACTATTTCTTACTCTTTGTGCTTTGACATGTTGGTGCTATCTACACATTAACTATTTCTTAATATATATTCTTTGACATTTTTGGGGCCATTTGTATACTAAATATTCCTTACTCTCTATGATTTGACATGCCTATGGCCATTTACATATTGAATATCTCTTACTATCTATGCTTTGACATGCCTAGGTCCATCTCCATATCAACTATATTGGTTGGTGGAGTGATGTCCTGAGGGCCACATCCATATTGATTGGTATATTAATGTTTGGATGGTGGATTGATTTCCTCAGGGAAATAAATATACATTTAATCACACATAATTCTCTTGGCTATAGGAATGATGTCCAGAGAGCTTGTTGCATATTGAGCTATTCATGATGTCTTGGCTATTAGGTTAAGATCCCAAAAACTTTATATAGATAGATTGGTATATTATTCTCTTGGATGATGAACCAATGTTTTAGGAGATGATGTAATTAAATAGGATGGCATAATGTTTATTAAAACCTTACATGAATGACATGGTAAATAGAAAGGGGAGACATTACCATGTATGTATTCTTCTTCAGTAGGATATACATCATGGGAGGTATTTTCCCCATGATCTACTATTTGTCACCAAATATTGAATCTTAAAGGAGGTTATTTAGGCTTACTCTAAGATCTGGGCAACATGATAATAATTAAGTTATGTGGGTTTACCTATAGTAGAAGTAAACCTCTAGTTATAAGGGTTAGCTCCCTGAATTTATGTTAAAGTGTTTATAACCTATGCTAATTGATTGCTTATAGGAAAATAGATATAAGTTTGAATGAATTGAAAATAATAAAAGGGGATGATACCCCATCAGTATTTACACAATATTATCATACTTATTTAACTAAGAAATAAGACCTACAAAAAAGCTTCAAAGTCCTAAAATGTTCTAACATAACTATTTCAATATAGAGGTGATATGCATGATACAAATAAAGGTAAGTAAAATAGAAATTATATTATTGAATCCAAGGACAATTTTACACTTTAAGGGAGAATAAATCACTAGTTACATTATAAATGACCTATTAGAATGAGAACTTGCTACATAAGACATGAAAGGATAAGTAAAAATAAGGATAAAATCACTAAACTTCACCATTCATCACTTTGAAAACTTAGACAATATGCTATATGAAATCAAACCAGATTTAATTTATTGTTAAAATTAAAATTACAACATAAAAATATTAATTATTTTCCATACATGGAGTGTAATTATCAGACAAGAGCCAAAATGGCTAGTACTTATTGAATGTGAGGAAAGAGAGAAGAATGAAATCCAAGAGTCACAAAAACACTTGTAAAGCCAAGATAATGAGTTATGTATATATAAGAATGAATTATGAGATATAATTATAAGTTATCTATGTAAAAATGTCATATTCAAGCATGAAACTCTTCAATTCTAGTGTAAGACTCTTCAACTTTCTCTTTAGAAATTGCCTTCATCATTTGGACTTCGTTAAGTGATCCAAAATAGAATAGGGATAGATGAGATAATTAAAATATGAGGGAGGGGCTATAAAAAATCTAAAACATTAATTTGATGTGTCCCTAATAATACATATTATTATGGCCAAGTTTTCTCACTACCTATAGCCATAATCACCCTTCTTTCCCTCAACTCTCACACTTGGCACCAAAGTTGTCTTTATTTTTCCAATAAAATCCATAAATAGGATTATGTGAAACTTATAAGGATTCCTAATGAAATTATATTCATTATTTAGGCCTTGAAATTCCTCCTTATTGAAGTTATCATCTTCTCACTAGGTGATCATCTCTCATTCACTGTCATTATGGACTACCTAAAGTGAAGATGGTAGTAGAGATACTTGTGAGATCTTATAAAGTAATAAATGTATATGAGGGGAAATATTAAGTCCCATTATACCTAAAAAACTGATTTCATCTTTTGAAACCATTAGGTACCTATATAACACACAAATCTATCAAGAAAATTAATTTTGTACCTTGTTTCTACAAGTAGAGTATAACTCAATCTAATCAGAGAGAGACATATAGAGTATTATACAAGTTAAAACAATTTACATATCCAAATTATCCATTTTGGATTATTTTCCTTCTTTATCTTTCTAATCAAGTCCTTATCAAGGGTTTTAGAGGGTTTTGAGATGTTTTGGATCTTAAGGATTTTTCATATAATATTGATGTTCAATCATCTAAAAAATTCAATTAGAATTTTTTTTTGATCTTATTCAACATATCATAACTACTCAAGCTTCCATGCTAGATGTTCATGCAGTTTCAAGCTTCCAAAGATGCCTCTTAAGATTTTCCTTGCATTTTGCATACCCTGATTAGTCTAAGCTAAGATTGACCTCTCTATAAGTATTCTATGAAAAATAAAATATATAAACACATGATATAACTACCAATGTATATATTTCAATGCATTGGAATTCTCAATTAGGGTTAGAAATAGTATTGCGACCTCTTAGGGTTTTAGGCCTAATTCATGCCTAATAAGTCTAGTCTACCCTCAAGAACTAAATCTCTCTCTGCATACCTTCTTAGAGTTTTTAGGCTTAAACCATGTTATTTCATGTTAAATAAAACTTTCCATACCTTAATTTCAATAATTTAAGCCTTATATCTCATATTTCATCATCTACCTACCCCAATTTCAATTTTCTTATTTCCTAGAGTAATCTCTATCTGAGACAGAATATAGGGTATCTCACTTATTTGCTCAAGAAAAATTAAGGTATTGGAGGATCAAAGAGGTAATGAAGGTACTCTTTCCCAATTTTCAAGGTTAGATCACAATCAAAACACCTTCAAATACTCCAAACATGTAACGCTAACTATGTAGGAGTTGTAAGTTTATATGTAGGTTAAGGCCTAAGCTAATTTATTACATTATTTTACCTACCCTAAACATCTCATGAGAATATTATTTTCATAATTAAGGAATTAACAATGTTTTAAAACTCCTCATCATCCATGTTAGCCTCTTTAACCCATCTCTATACTCAATTAGACCTGACTAGAAGATTGTGTAGTTACTTAAGAAAAAGGCAAGCCTTAGGTGGACATTTTGCATTCAACCATACATCCTCTACTCTAATTCTCCCTTAAGTATTTGAATTCAATCCATACCTATTTGGGTTTAGACCAACTCTACTTTGTATTTTTCTAACATCTAAATTATTTGTTCCAACTTGTCACACTACAGTCAAATTGTTGGTTATCATTTGTGATCAAGAGGGAACCTATAGGTGATGGTTTACATCAAATATTGAATATGAAACCCATTTTACTATCCCTTAAAATTATATTATAATTTTTATTATTAAATATTCATTTATCTAAAATTTGGGCTTTCATTACATCTTAATACATTGAAGGGCCACTCGAACTTACAACACTACAGAGAATACCTAAATTCTACAATGTAAGAATGCATGGAATAGGAGTCTTATATCATCAAAATCCTTTGACCAAATAACCCTTTATCATGAAAATCCTTTGATATCACATCTATACTACATTATGGAAACATTAGACTAGTTGACACCTTAAAAATTTTCATCATGAAAAAGATCAAAAGAAAGACCAGGTCTTTATTTGGAGATTTTAAGGTAACTAGTCCCTAAACTCTTTCTCTATGTATGAACATGGATCTTCATGTTTGCTTTCCATTCTATGGTTCCAACATGTTTTCTATGGAATTATTTGACTACATAATACCTTAAATAAGATCTTCAACATGATCAAACTGTTCATTCCAAATACTCAAACCTCTTGTAGGTGCCTATAAGTGCACACACAATTACAAACAAGGTATTGAAGATGAAACATGGATAATATGCATGTTAGATGACCTTGTGATTAATATTAGACCTCTAAAAAGTATTAAACTAATATTTTAACATTTAAATACTCTAAACAAGTCAAATACCTCATGTTAACATTCTTAACCTCGTATATGTATGTATGCAGGGGGTCTGTATGTGAATGTATGATATATGATTATGTACATGGTAGACTAGTTACATAAATAATAATATACCTTCACCACTGATGCTATGAAGTTCCTCCATGTCTCTATACTTTATTGAACTCTTAGAATAATTTAAACACTTATATTATAACCCTATAATCCTTTTTGGAGAACTATAAGTATACATACAAAAGTAGGCAAGGCAAAACCTTATGCATATGTAAGAATTGGTGTCTTGTCCAAATCCAAATTAATATTGGATGGATCAAAAGTATTGTTTCTACTTTAGGAGCTATCTCATCATTTTTAAAACCTCATGCTTAGACACAATGGTTAAACAAGGTTATCCTTTACCTAACTGTGTATGATAGTCACACAAAAAATTAATTGTGTTAGCTTTTCTTGATTAAAACATGTTAGTGCCCAAAATTGCACTGAAGCAATTGGGCCCTTGTCAAGTGAAAATTCTTAAGTCCATCCCAAGTTGAGTATCAATGTCTAAGTCATTATCCCAACTTCTATTTCAAAGTGTTCTTTTGAAAATGACAAGTTCATGTTTAAGAGGTTAGGTGATTTAACTAGGTCTTTACTTAGTGTATTTCATTTGGGAACTTTGTATTGGGTATTTTCTTGTGTCAATTTTAGACCATGTGAACTATTTATTTGTTTTAAAATGGAGGTAGATCCAATGACACATGTTTATGTAGATCAGGATGATCTAACAGTGTGCAATCAAATATGAAGAGTCAAAGGAACATAAGAATCTTGTGGAGTTGCCAAGTGGCACATATTTGGGGCCAAGAACAATGGAAATAACCCTTCAGGCATTTTGCCTGCATAAAAAGATTGAAATAAATCCTTTGTTTTAAAAAAATTTAAAGTATTATTTGTTTTAGAATTTTTATCCATGGCAAAAGGTTCAAATGGCGCTTGCCCTTTAGGCATTTTTCCCACACAAAAATCATAAAATAATTGTAATGACTTATTTATTTTGGCCAAAGTGTCTATGAATAGTTCAAAGGATCATTTTTCCTTTGAAAAATTTCCGAAGTGTCATTTCCTTCAGGCATTTTGCCCTTTGAAAATTCTCAAAGGATACATTTAGAAGGGTCATTTTGCCTTTGTAAAATTTCTAAAAGATCATTTCCTTCGAGCATTTTGTCCTTGAAACATTCTTGAAGGACACCTTCAAAAAGTTTAAAAGGCACTTCCAAGATATCTGAAGGACCATTCCAAAAGGCTGAAGGGCAATTCTATAGGGTAGGTGCCCTTGACAAAAATTTTGAAAGGTAATTTTAGAAAGCAAAAGGGTATGTTAAAAATGGTTGAAGGGTACTTTTGGTAATGTTCCTGTAAAGTAGAAGTCTTATTTCCTTAGAGAATTTTCCTATACAAAATGTTCAAAAGAATTACATTTATTTAAGAAAAGTACCAAGTTTAATTTATATGGGGAAATTGTTTTGGACAAAATATCTAAAACAATTATCCTAATGAGGATAAAGGAGGTAAGTCTCAATTCTTTTATAAAAATTATGAGATAATAATTTATTTTAGGGAATTATTTTGGACAAAATGTTGGAAAGAATTATCTTGATGAAGACAAAAAGTTGACTTAATTCTTGCAAGAAAAGTGTGAAGTCAAAATACTTTGGGGAAATTGTCTTGTATATTTAATTAAAAATAATTATCCCAACAGAGTGCCAAAAAAAAATTGTAGGACAATTTTTTTGAAGAGAAGCCCAAAGTAGAAGTGTTGAGGATAAAGAGAAGTTGAAGATAGAAATGTCAAAGCAAATAGGAATACCAAAGACAAAGATTCAAAGTGGATAAAAGTCCCATAGGAAATTTATAAATTATAGATATGATGGTCTCGTTGACATCTTTTGATAGGTGCATGGATGTCAAATTTAAGCTATGGCACATAGCTATTGGGATTCAAATATCCAAGATAGTCATGTGAGAATCAATTGTAGACCCCATGAAGTAGTTGTTTGTTTTCAAATGGAGGCAGATCTAATGGCACACATTTACATGGAGTAAGATGACTCGATGGTGCATGATCAGAGATAAAGAGTTAAAGGAACATAGGAATCCTATGGGTATATCAAATGGCACATCCTTAGGGCCAAGAATAGGTGACAACCAATAATGTTCCACCCCTTAGATCATGATATGATGGATCACATTTTCTCACCCCATCTAAATCTAATGGTTCATGGATAATGTTGAAAGTTTAATAACCCTATGAGAAAATGTATAAATGATAAGTGGTATGGTTGTGTTACATAGATTATAAAATGAGCATCTCATGCATGATCTATGGCTCATTTTTGTTTAGGAAAGGATGATCTAATGATGCAAGTCAAGATGTACTTTTTAAAGGGATCAAATTGCATGAGGAAGTGACAAGAGTCTATATTAGAGTTAATAAATTAAATTAGTCACTCCTAGGCCCACATACACCTATTTGGATCTGATGTGGTGTGACAAATGTTAGTATATGGTAGGTTTTAGTCTAAAAGTTCAAACTTGACAACTCTTTCCTTATCAATCAATAATTCAAAACATAGAAGGTCCATGAGCTGTTCCAAATTGAATATTTCCAATCATGATCATGGATCATTTTCTATTTTATGTCACAAGTAGATCATTTTTGAGCCATCATTTCAATAATAGGTTATCCCATGGCATGCACAAAAATTAAAGGTAATTATCTGAGAGGTTTTAGCTATGTAGATAACTATTCACTGACCTCTCCAAGTGAATTACTCATGGCAACAAAGTTTGTATGGAATCTACCATGAAATTCACCTTTTAGATAGGTCTAAAGGGGCATATTTAGGTAGTTCTACATAGGTACAAAATCTATTTGCATCCCCAAATGATTTTCTCCCACTGGATATGTAAACAAGTAGTCAAGATCATCTCTAGGCAATTGGAAGTCCTCATCATTCCTTGTAGAGGAAGCTGTAAGAATGATTATTTTCTTGCAAGTGGATGAGGATATTAGGCATGAAAAAAGACATAATCTACATGCAAATATCTTAGTAGACTTAAAGTCTTGTTTTTCCATTTTACAAGTTGTACCCATAGTGTCATATTCAAAAATGTATAAATATAAGGCTTGTCTTTTATTCGAGAGGTTGGTTGGCCATTATGTTGGTCATTGTCTTCCTTATTATAGGGTCTTCCACATTTTGAGATCACTATTATGTGTGTTTTGTCTCTCTTGCTAAGGTGTTTTTATTTATACAACCATTAGCAAGCTTTGAGAGAATATCCATATATCTCCCCTATCCAACTTGGAGAAAATCCACCATGCTTGTCCCTATGGCATCGTTTTGAAATGTTGATATATGTAATATTGTCTTGTAAAGTTAATGAAAATGCTTGTGATTTTCTAATATTTTATATTGATGATGTGTAGTAATATTTTTTAAAAATGTTGTTGATAGGACATCTCATTCCCTACTCATTATTGGTTGTCATCTCAGGCTTAGAGCTAGGTTATAAATCCCTTTCTACATTAAATTTGGAATTATGTTATTGAATAACTTATTAGGGAACCCTAGGTTTAGGGATTTAATGGGAAAAAGCAAATCAATTATGGTAGTTTTATTATCTTGCATTTAATTTTTCTACATCTTTTCATCAAATGATGTTATGAATGTTAAAATAATCCATGCTAATTAAAGACCTCCATTGCACCATCCTCCCTTTTTATAAATAGCTAACTATCCTAACCTGTATATAACATTCCCTTTGCATATCATAAGTGTTATTTTCTAGTAAATGTATAAACATTGTATATTTAACATGTGTTTGTGTTTTTTCTTTGAAGCCTAGCATTGCAATCTTTATTTTAACCCCTATTATTGAATATTTTATAGAGTGAAGGTTGTAATCACATTCATATCTATCTTAATTAGCTTGTGTATGTCCTAGAACATTTTATTATTCCATGTGACAACCCTTTTTGAGTAGAGTGAGTGAATTTGGTTATGTTCTAGTCATATTTGTGTCTCTTTATGCCAATAATCCCCATGGAGGTTAAATTGTAGAATCTCTCCATGTGAGCAAGCTACCATGTAGGTCCTCTCACCTTGATTTAGGTATTAGAAAAAGTAGCAGGAGCTAACCATACCTTTATAGGTTCTTCTCAGTCATTTTCTTATTTTGGTCCATTCTTGATGCCAAATCCTCCCCTAGCTACAATGACCTAATAGTGGGTTTTCCATCATTATTTTCCATTTTATTTCAGGTGTGTAAGGCCAGATTAGAGAGGTGTACAATTGGGAACCAACACTCTTCTAGTGTCATTGTTAGGGATATTTATTGTCACTCATTTTATCAAGGACTCTTATAAAGAGATAATATTAGTTTGAAATTTCTTTGCATGTATCTTCATTGATCTTATTCTCTTTGGTTCGTTAATGTCACCACTCTTTCAATGCCATTACTAGGGAAAGAAAAGACACCCATGGCACTTATGTATTTAGGGACTCTTGAAGAGAAATGAAGATATAAGTATTTCAAATTTTAAGGTTCTCTACTTATGATTTGATATAGTTAGACTATCTTATCTATCAACACTACATCAATCCACTAGGGTCATGCCGAAAATTCTTGAAGCTTGATAATTAACTTCTACTACATTTTTTACCAAGAACTAAAAATATCACATGTAAGAAGGTGTCTTTTCCCTTTTGAACATTATTTTGAAAATTTTAGTGTCATTTCTTTCTATCTCATTGAGTTGAGCAAAGTTTTTTAGCATGTATCATAAGATTTTTTTAACTATTATATTCTAAAATTTTGATTCTAATGGTGACTCTGACTTTATTTTCTAGTTTCAAGGAAGACCAATGCCTATTTTGAAAATCTTAATTACAAATTTGAGCATTTTTCTTATTTATTGCAAAGATGGAAGGACTGAGATCATCTTTCAAAGGTGACTCATCAGAACCTTGTCTCACTATTATGTTTGCATCAAAGATGAAGGAGACAAGTTTGGAGGCCAGAATGGAAGTGCCTAATTTATTAAATGCTAAAGTAAATGTTGTGGAATTTCCTCTTGACATTGAGTGTTGTGACAAGTGCTTCCTCTCACATCTACCATGTGATACTACTAAAAGAAGTGATGAATATTTAGATAACCTGAGTATGCATCACCCAAATATGATATTTTTATGTTTGATTCTCAAGGTTCCCTAAGTTAGTTTTTTACCTCCATGGACATGATGTTCGCTACTACTGCATATAAATTTTAGAGTGTGGTAAAGAGGGTCCCAACATATGATTTTTCTTGTGATGATGGTATAACGCAAGCATATGATTTACCTAATCATGATGCAATTGAAGATTGAGACTGTGCTTTGATAGAAGTACTAGACATGGATGTGGAATTGGGTGACTCCATTGGGAATGTGGATGTTGTTGAGCAACCAATGGTTCTTGATGTTGGGGTTGAAAATAAGGGTTCTATTTGGAAGATGCCATTTGATGAAGATGGGGTTATCTTTTATGCCTTTGAATATGAAAAGTTCTAGACCCCTTTCAAGTAGTACTTTAAGTGAAAAATTGACATTATTGCTCCTGATGCACTCTTACTTGACCCTCACATTATTGCAGCTAAAAAACATGTTTATTTACAATTGTTAAAGGAGTACTAGAATATTTTAGCTTGGTATTATCTAGATTTGAGATCATGCAAAGAGGATTTTATTTAATGTATCATCTTATTATAACATAACAATAATAACTTAAAGTAAGTGCAGAGATGGGTTTACTTCATCTTGGCCACCATTCTGCTAGAAGAGTTAAAGAGATTTTGGGATGGAAAAAATTTAGATCCACCAAATAATAGTAAGAATATGAAGCATTTCTTCAACTAAGTTTAGATAATGTACATATTGTATAGTTTTTTTCTACTTTGTCTTTATATTATTTTATTGCCCCTATATTTTGGGCTTTACTTGTATAGTTTCCCTTTGTTTTGTTATGTCTTCATTTCCAAATCCACTTGATCTATTTTTGTAAGTTTTCCATGTTTTATTGAGCCCTCATCATTATTTTTTGAAATTTTCTAAGTCTTAACTCTGTAACCCAATGTATTGGTACCTAGTCTTATGATATGTGGTTTTTTATACGCCCATAGGGGGTATGCATCCCTAGGTGAGAGCTAGTGTTAGTGCCCAAAATTACACTAAAGAAATTGGGCCATTATCAGTGAAAATAACTAAGTCTAGCCAAAGCTTAGTATCAATTTTCAAATCATTAACCCAACTTATATTTCAAAGTGATCTTTTGAAAAGGTCATGTTCATAATTAATTGGCTAGGTGATTTAACTTGGACTTTTTCTTAATATATTTACTTTGATAACTTTGCATCAAGTATTTCCTTATGTCAATTTTAGACCTTGTGAAGTAACTATTTTTTTTTCAAATGGAGGTATATCCAATGACATGAAGTTACATGAAATAAGATGACCTAATGGTGCATGATCAAATATGAAGAGTCAAAGGAAAACATGAAGCCCATGAGGCTACCAAGTGGCACATCCTTAGGGCTAAGAACACTATACATATCCTTTTGAGCATTTTTCTTGCATAGAAATCCTAAAATAAATGATTTGTTTTGGAAAAAATGCAAAGTCTTATTTATTTTAGACCTTTTGTCTATAACAAAAGGTTTGAAGGGCACTTTCCCTTTGATCAATTTTTTGGAGTAAAAATCCCAAAATAATTGAAAGGACTTATTTATTTTGGCCAAAGTGTCTAAAAGTAGTTTGAAGGGTCATTTTGCCTTTGCAAAATTTTTGAAGGGTCATTTACTTTAGGCATTTTACCCTTGTAAAATTCTTGAAGGACACTTGTAGAAGAGTCATTTTACCTTTGATAAAAATTTAAAGGATCATTTCCTTTGGGCATTTTTCCCTTGAGAAACTCCTGAAGGGCACCTTCAAAAAGTTGGAAAGGCACTTTCATGATATTTGAAGGACCATTCCAAAAGGTTGAAGGGCAATTATATAGGGTAAGTGCCCTTGACAAAACTTTTGAAAGGTACTTTCAAAAATCAAAAGGGTATGTTCAAAATGGTTAAAAGGTATTTTTGACAAAGTGTTTGTGAAGCATAAGTCCTATTTCCTTTAGACATTTTACCTATATAAAATTTTTGAAAGACTTGCATTTCTTTGAGAAAAGTACCAAGTTCAATTTCTATAGGGAAATTATTTCAAATAAAATATTTGAAACAATTATCCCAACAAAGGCAAAGGAGTTAAGTCGCAATTTGTTTTTAGCAAAAGTGCAAGAGGCCAATTTTTTCATGGAAATTGTTTCAAATAAAGTGCTAAAAATATTCATCCTAATGAAGACAAGAGGCTGAAGACTCAATTATTATAAGAAATGTGTGAAGTCACTTTAGGGAAATTGTCTCAAACATTTAGTTTGAAACAATTATCCTGATAGAATGCCCAAAATAATTTTTATGGGATAATTGTGCTAAAGGAAAGCCTAAATTAGAAGTGTCAAGGATAAAGAGAAGCTAAAGATAAAAGTGTCAAAGAAAGTAGGAATGTCAAAGACAAAGACTCAAACAAAATTACCATGGGCAAAAGTTCATAAAGAAATTTTTGAATTACAGATATGATGTTCTTGTGGATGTGTTTTGATAGGTGTGGGAATGTCAACTTTAAGCTATGGAAAGTATCTTTTTAGACTTATATGTGTAGGATGGTCGTATAAGAATCAATTTTATAACCCATGAAGTAGTTGTTTATTTTCAAAAGGAGGTAGATCCAATGGTAAGTATTTTCATAAAAGGGATGATTTAATAGTAAGTTGAAGATTCAAAAGAAGAAAAGAATCCCATAGGGTTGCAAAGTGGCACATCCTCAGGGTCAAGAATAGGAAATAACCAATAATGTTCCACCCCTCCAATCATGATCTGATGGAGTATGTTTGCTTGCCCTAGTTAGATTTGATGGTGTATGGCTAATGTTGAAAGGTTAATGACCCTATGAGAAAATGTATAAATGACAAGTGGCAAGGATCTGTGTCACAAATTAGAAATTAAGAATCTCATGCAAAATCTACAACTCACATTTACTCAGGTAAGGATGATCCAATGATTCAAGATAATGTGGTATTTTCAAAGGGCTCAAATTGCATGAGGAAGTGACAAGTGTCTAGATTGGAGACAATTAATCAACTTAGTCACTCTTAGTCCCATAAATGCCTAGTTTGATCTAATGTGACATGCCAAATATTAGTATGTGGTAAGATTCAATGTTAAAATTGATGGCTCTTTTTTGGTTAGGAAATGAGTTAAAACATAGAAGAAGGACCATGAGCCATTCCAGAGAAAATATTTTCAATCATGATCGTAGATCATTTTTTATTTTATGTCACATTCAAATCATTCTCAAGCCATCATTGCAATAATAGGTTATCACATGGCATGCACAAAAAAGAAAGGCATATGTCCAAGAGGTTTTATCTATGTAAGAAACCATCCACTAGCATCTCCAAGGTAGTTTCACATGGCAACAAAGTTTGTTCAGACTCTAGCATGAAATTCACCTTCTAGGTGGGTGTAAAGGGGCATCTTCCGATAGTTATATATAGGGACAAAATATGTTTAGTTGCTCAAATGATTTTTCCCTCTAGCTATGCACGTGAGTGGTTAAAATCATATCTAGGTGTTTGTGAGTCCTCATCATTCCTTGTAGAGGTAGTTGTAATAATGATTTTTTTCTTGTAAGTGGATGAGGATCTTAGGTGTGGAAAAAGGCATATTTAAAATATAAGTATCTTGGTGAACTTGAAGGGTTGTTTTGAAAAATTTTAAGTTGTGACCCATAGTTTCATATTCAAAAATGTATAAATAGAAGGCTTATCTTTTATTTGAGAGGTTGGTTGGCCATTATGTTGGTCAATGTCTTCCTTAGTATAGGATCTTCCACATTTTGGGATCATTATTATGTGTTTTTTTAATCTCTCTTGCTAAGGTGGTTAAAGATGTACAACCATTATCAAGCTCTAAGAGCATCTCCATATGTCTCCCCTATCCAACATGGAGAAAAACTACCATGCTTTTCCCCATGGCAACATTCTGTAATGTTGATGTATGTAATATTTTCTTAAAAAGTTAATGGAAATACACATGATTATCTATTATTTTATGTTAATGAATTACAATAATATGTTTTACAAATGTTGTTGTTAGGACATCTCATTCCCTACTCATTATTAGTTGTCATCTTAGGCTTGGAGCTAGGTTATAAATCACTTTCTATGTTACATTTATAATTATGTTTCTAAATAACTTGTTAGGGAACCCTAGTTTTATGGATTCAATGGGAAAAGGCAAATCACTTCTGGTAGTTCCATTAGATTGCATTTAAGTTTTTTTGCATCTTTGCATTAGATGATGTTATAAATGTTAAAATAATCCATGTTGGTTGAAGATCACCATCACACCATCCTCCCTTTTTTTAAATAACTAACTATCCTACATTGTCTTACCCTACATATAACATGACCTTTACATATCATAAGTGTTATTTGCTAGTATATGCATAAACATTGTATACTTAACATGTGTTTACATTTTATGCTTTGAAGTCTAAAATTGAAATATTTATTTTAGACCATGCTGTTGAATATTTTATAGAATGAATGTTGCAATCACATTCATATCTATCTTAAGTAGCTTGTGTCTAGCCTATAACATTTGCTTATTTTTTATGATAACCCTTCCTAAGTGGAGTGAATTAGTTTGGTTATGTTCTAGGTAGATTTGTATCTCTCTATGTTGATAATCCCCATGGAGGTTGAATTTCATAATCTCTCCATGTGAGAAAGCTACCCCATAGGTCCTCTCACCTTGGTTTAGGTAGTGTCAAAAGTAACAGGGAGATGACCATACCCTCTATAGGAGCCTCTTAGTCATTTTATTAGTCTAGTTTATTCTTGATTCTAAACCCTCCTTTGGATACAAATACATACTATAAAAATTTCCACCATTTCTTTCCATTTTCTTTCAAATGTGAAAGGATATATTGGAGAGGCGTATAATTGGGAACCAATATAACATTCATGTTAGACCCTTTGAAATTGAGCTTGGAAGTGGAGGGGATGATTTACATGACATATGAGAGGTTAAAACATAAATATACCATTGTTATAAAACACTATAGGAAATAAAAACCTCAGTAGTTGATGAAACTTGTTTGTAACTCTATTAGTGCACTAAACTTGTAACTGGAGAAGTTTGAGATCATCAAATCACCTCCCAACATGAAAAGAATAATTGAAAACATGAAATTGGTAAGTTCACATCCTAAAATCAATTTCAAAAAGTGGTTTATATGGATTGACTTAAATAAGAATAAAACCTACAGGGTATGGGGATTAACATGCAAAATGAGACAGTCAACTTCTAAAGGATGGCTCATAAATTAAAGGAAAAAAATAATTGAAATATTGAAATTAAAATTAATTATACCAAGTTTAATATCTACCACAAGGTCATTTGACTTGAAACTTCTCCTATTGGCCGTACCAAAAAGAAACCTATTAACCAGTTTTCCATGTCTAGTGGAGTGATGACATATAATAATGGTTTTGGACTATTTTTTATTTTTAATAAGAATATAAAACATCTAAATGGTTTCAAGGAATATTAATAATCATTCCAAAATCTTTCCTCATGTGCCATTCTCCTCTAGAAGTTGTATAATTGCCAAAACTACCCAAACTACCACTTTTCTTTGTGTTTCAACATAGTACCTACAAGTTTCATTTATGGACTAAAATTATTGAAAATTATCTCAAATAATAAATTTTGAGATATTTTTTTATCACTTTTCCACCTAATAAAATTGTACTACCTTCATTAATGACTTTAAAAGTGACCCTATGTGACATAAAATGACTTAGGACTAAATTGGACTATGACCAAGGTAAATATCTCATTAAATAAAATAAAATATGACCATTAAACACCATATTAAATATTAATATACCCATAAAAAAATTTGGACTATATGGGGTTGACCTATTTTGACTAGTGATCAAAATAGTCAACATTCTTGGTAATTTCTAGGGGTGGTATGTTTGTTATGCCCAAGACTATTAGCCTTATCCTATCCATTAGTATATGGAGTCACATAATAATATATATGACACTTAATATACATTTTAAACATACCAAAACATAATCAATATCAATAAAAAGACACAAAAGAACACATCACACACTTGTGCTTCTTAATCACTTATGGGAACACACACACAAAACCTAAAAAAACCAACTCAAACACAAACTAATCTAAAATAAACACTTCCTCTTGGATCAAAGTGGAAAGTTTAAATCTTCCTTACTCCATGAAATGAAGGAGTGTATGATTCATGTATCCTTTTGACCCTTGGCGTTGAAGCCTCCAACTCCTTCATGGTATTTGGCAATTTCATTATCATAATGTTTAATGAAATCAAAGAAACTACAACTAGATCAATCATGAAAGTGAACTCCTATTGAATTATAATAGCCTAAAATTTCTTATAATAATCCTAAAATACAACCTCCAATGGTGGGTCAACTAGAAATACCTTCTTCACCTCTATGGTTCTCTCTATAAGATTAGGTTTCTTTTCAGCTATAAGCTCTTCAAGATCATACAAGAGCTCTCCATGGAAAACTTGTTCTCAACCTTATCATGTAATCTTCCCTCAACTTGTAAAACTTCCTCAAGCTCCTGAAAAATATTCATTTCTTGCTACCAATCATCCTTACTATCCTTGTCTTTGAGAGATACCACCTCTTCAACTTTTTCTTCTTGGTGTATGAGGTCATCAATTTGGTCTTCCCTATTCTCCAATTCATTTGAGGGTGGTTCAACATCAAGTTGAGGTATTTAGTGTTATTCAAGGATAAAATCTTATGCCTTTGTCTCATTTGATTCTTTCATGGATGTATACTTAATGATAATGATGTTAGGGTGATCTTCATGCTCATGATCACTTGGACATTCTATTTCATGCTTATTATTTTCAACAATAACCTTATCATCATGTTCACACTTATTTAGATAATAATTTGAATCACTCATCTAGTCACACTCATAATTTATGGCATGGAATTTTTGTCATAGATCTTCCTCTTTATGATTATCATGTTTAAGGGCTATTTCATCATGGACAGTAAGTATGGGGTCTTTATCAAGTACTTCTCCCTTCATGTTTTGATCGATTTACTTATGTTTATCTTCAATAATACCTTCAATGTCTTTATCTTCACTCAATAAGATAAAGTTACATTTGTGTTTACCAAGGAGAGTTCATATGGTGATTTCCTCTTCATAGTTACTCATGATATCCTCTTGATTAGCTATAGCTTATGCTTTCTCTTCTTCACTTGGTTCTCTCAAAATGGGATCTTTTAATAGAAGGGATAAGGTGGGAGGGCGATGGATATTCTCATGGTATGGAGATATAATATGAGGTTTAGTGGAGGGCTTGTGAATGGATTTGGGAAAAAGAACTTCTTGAGTAGGCTCATGGGGAAGTGACAATTTGGGCTAGTTAAAAGGAAAAACACCTACATAAATAGAAGTTTCATCTTGTCAATATCCTCCTTCAGGTTCTTCAATAATAGTATGATCATTATTAACATATTTATATTATGACATCCTTATCCTATTTATTAAACATTGAGAACACTTATTTACCATGTATAACTAATCTTTGATCTCCCATTGAGTTTTCTCTTCCTCTTCAATGATCTCCAACACATGCATATAACTTTGGAAAATACCTCTTAACTATACCATAAGATGGTTATGGATCACATCAAACTCATCATCCCATGTTCTCATATTAACCTCAATATCTAGTATCTCTAGTATGAGTGCCAAAAAGGATTTTATATAAGATGGGGTTGATGGAGGAGGAATGTGATATTGGGGATTATGAAGGCATTCCATTTTCAATACTAGGAGTTCATATTTTTCTTGTATTATCTTTGTGTAAAATCAATGGGATCATCTTATTATTCATTACAATACTGATAAGAATCCTCTTGAGGTTGATATGCATCATGATATTATTGGTAGGAGTTATATTGGGATTGATAAGAAGGCACTTATTGATAGATTTCTTGATAGCCTTCCTTATAGGATTGTCCAACATCATGATGTCCATATGGAGAGGGAAATGGATGACTATAGGGATATCATGGATCATAGGATTGGTATAAATTATGATAAGATTGTTGAGGGGTATAACATGGTTCATATCAAGGTTGATAGTGAGGTTCATAATAGGGATATTCACCATAACTATTCATATCAACCTCATAGGTAAAATGATATAAAAGAAATGATCAAAAATTTTAAAAAAATATAAAAGGGTTTCTTATAACTAGAATATTTCATTTCGATTCACCATTAGTGTTATCATTCTTTCTTCCAAAATTTGATTAGAGGAAAGACGTACCAACAATCTCTCCGCTCTCTTGGACCTTGGTCCAACTGAGCATGCCATAACTATTGTCACCAAATATTTCACCATAGAGGAAGTTTTTTATTCCTTCTCTAATATTTTGGAAACAAGGGAATAATTCTAGGTATGTGAGTTAGTTATAGTAGAAGCATACCTCTATGTTTAAGGGCTAGCTCCCTGAATTTACCTTGAAGTGTTTATCACTTATACTAACTAATTTATTATGGTAAAAGGGATAGAAATTTTCATGAAATGAAACTAATATAAGGGGGTGATACACCATAATTATTTCCAAAATTCTATCATACTTCTTTCACTAAGAAAAAATACCTACAAACTAGCTTCAAAGTCCTAAAATGTTCTAACATAAGTATTTTAATATAGAGGTTATATGCATGACAAAACTCAAGGTAAGTAGATCAAAGATCATATTATTGAATTAAAGGACACTTATGCACTTTAAATAATTCTAACACACTAGCTTCACTTTAGATGACCTATTATAATGAGAACTTCTTACAAAAGACATAAAGGATAAGGAAAGTCAAGGATGGAATCACTAAACTTCACCATTAATCACTTTTCACACTTAGACAAGATGTTATATAAAATAAAAAAATATTGAATTTATTGTTTAAAGTAAAATTACAACATCAAACTAGTAGGTCTTCACCATACATGGAGTGGAATTATCAGACAAGAGCTAAAATGGCTATTACTTATAGAATGTGAGGAAGGAGATAGAATAATTAAGTCTAAGAGTCACAAAAACAATTTTCAAGATGAGATAATGATTTATGTCTACATAATAATGAATTATGAGATATACCATGAAATTTCTCTATGGAAAAATTTAATCTTCAATCATGAAACTCTTCAATTCTAGTGTAGGACTCTTCAACTTGCTCTTTGAAAATTATCTTCATCATTTGGATTTCCTTGAACTATCCATAGTATAATAGGGAATAATGACATCATTTAAATATTATGGATGGATTATAAATAGGATAAAACATACATTATATGTGTACCTAATCATCAATATTCTTTTGGCCAAGTGTTCTCATTGCTTGTAGTCATAATTAGCCTTCTTTCACTCATCTCTCACACTTGGCACCAAATTTGTCTTCAATTTTCTAATCCAATAAATATATATGGTGATGTGACACTTTTAAATAGTCTTCATGACCTTAGATTTATTATGAAGACCATAAAATGCCTCCTAGTTTAATTTATCATCTTATCACTAGGTGATCATCTCTCATTCACTATGTCATTTTGGACTGCCCAAAGCGAAGGTGTTAACAAAGATAATTTTGAGCTCTTCTAAAGTATTAAGTTTATATTATGGGGAATATTAGGTCCCATTATACCTCATAATTTTATTTTTATCTTTTTAAACCCTTTTGTACCTATAAAAAACACAAATATTTCAAGAAAAGTAGTTTTGTACTATGTTTATACAAGTAGTGTACAACTCAATGTGATGGGATAGAGCCCTAGGGAGTGCTCTACAAGTTCAAATATTTTAACTATCCAAATTATCCCTTTTTATGATTTTTCTTATTCATATTTCCAATTGGGTCTATATCAATGGTTTTGGAGGGTTTTGAGATGTTTTGGATCTTAATGATTGTTCATACAATCCTAACATTAAATCATCTAATAAATTCCACTATAAACTTTCTTGGGACCCTCTTTAACATATCCCAACTCCTTAGACATCCATTTTATATTTCCATGTATTTGAAAGATTCTAAATATGCCCTCTTGAGTTTTCCTTTACATTCTCCATACCCTAAGTTAGTTTAAGATAAGATTAACCTCTCTGTGGGGCTTCTCTACAAACTTAGAGATCTAAAAACACCTTATAACTCCCCATGTAGATGTTTAAATGCATTATAATTCTCAATTTTTATTATAAATAGTATCAATACCTCTTAGGGTTTTAGGCCTAATACATGCCTAATATGTCTAGTCTACATTGATGACCTAAATCTCTCTTTCCATACCTCATTAAAGTACCCCAATCTAATTTTTTTTGCTTCTTGGAGTACCCTCTATCTAAGATAGAATAGAGGGTATCTCCCTTGTATTATTAGGAAAATTTGAGGCATTTAAGGCTTATTCAGGTTATGAGGGTACTTTATATTAATTTTTAGTGTTATATCACAAATAAAACACCTTCAAATACTCTAAACATCAAAAATAAACTTTGTATAACATTGAATTTATAGGAGTTAAAATTTTATTTGTAAATTAAGGTGTGAGATTATTTATTACCTTATTTTCCATAGCCTAAACATATCATGATAATATCATCATCATTATTAATGAATTCACAACATTTTCAAAATCCTCATCATCTATATTAGCCTCTTCAACCCATTTCTCTATTTAACTATACTTGACTAGCATACTATATGGTTACTCAAGAAAAGGAAAAGCCTATAGGTGGGCCTTTTGAATTATACCATGCATCATCTAATCTAATATATCCCTTGAATCTCTGGATTCACTCTATACATATTAAGGTATAGACCAACTATACTTTGGAATTTTCCAACATACAAACTATTTGTTCAAACTTGTTACACTATAGTAAGACTATTGGTTGTCATTTGTGATCAAGATAGAACCTATAGGTGATGGTTTACATCAAGTAATTAATATTAACCAATTTTTATTGTAACTTATTAATCATATTCTATTTTTTCTTCAAAAGGAGTTATCCAAAAGTTAGGAATCTATTACATCTCAATACATTAAAGGGCCACTTAGACTTACAAAACTATAGAGAATACTTATATTTTTGTTGTCACTTATATTTTCAACCTTTGAGGAGATTTAAAATCTCTCCTCATATAATTGGAATAATGGAAACACCTCTAAGCTTGTGTACAGTGTAAGGAATCAGGTGAATATCTAGATAGGGCTATCTCCCTTGATGTACCACTTTGGATTACAACTACTACTAAAATTGGGGGGTGAAAAAGGAGAAGGATAACTAAAATAAAACTAATATAAGGGAGGTGATACACAAAATAACATGATGACATCAAACCATATGTATATTACACTTGAAATCAAAGGACAAACTAAAAATACACTTCTTCAATCTTCATCTTCTCACATCAATGCTATATGTTTAGGTTATAGATGAATTTGAAAAGCTAGGAGGAATATAAAAGAGGAATATGAGGTAAATAATGAATATAATAACTTAATTAAACCATTAACATCTCTTGGAACACTTCACATGCCCTACAAGAAGAGGTTGCAAATAGGTGAAAGAATAGGACAACATGCTAAGGAATCCATAGTTTTCACTAAGCAATATTCATCATCCAATTGAAAAAAATAATAATTGTAATAGAAGAGGTAAAAATTAGTAGTATTATTGATCAAAATATATACATTTTAGTATGGATTCACCATACTTAGGTAGAACATCCAATACAATGCTAAAATGGCTAGTTCTTATAGAACTTGAAAGAGAGAGAGAAGAAGAGAGAGGTCTAAGGTTAACAAGGACACTTTTAAAGCTGAGAAAATTAGTTAATTTTACATGTGGAGAGGTTATGTGACTAAACATGAAAATTATAGAGGTACAAATGCCAATCCAAGTCATAAACCTCAAGAAAAGTGGCAAGAAACTCCCCATTCTAGCTCAAAAAAATTGCCTACATGATTATCCATATTTGGACACATTATAAATAATTGAGAAAAGGTATTATTATTTTAATTAAGTTTAATGACATCATACATTCATCTCCATGAATTTATTGCATGCTTGGTTGTATAGAATCACCTAAAAATGAGATATCATCTTCTATTATCCATAAAACACTCCTTTCATGCACCCTACACACTTGGATTCCAAAAAGAGATAATTTTATCATTAAAATACATAAAATTATGTTAATTAAATGTTTCAAGTCACTAAATGGCCTTAGAATCATTAGGTTCACCTTAAAAATCCATCGACTTAAAGTTTTCGCACTTCCCCCTATCTTGTCCACTATGCCAGTTTGACTAGCTAAGTTGAGATATTTTGTTGAGGCACTTAAGAGTATTTTTTAGGAATTGAATAAATATGGGGTGTTATAAAAATTATTAATATTTCTCCCAAATTTATTTTCATCTTCATACTCCTCTTAGAACCTACACAACACAAAAAATGGTCAAAAATACCCTATTTTTCCCCAATTCATATAATTCCATACATGAAAAAAGCATGTGAGGGACCCTGAGAGATTCCTTTTCAAGTTCCAAAAGATTTCATGTTCATATTATTACATATTAATTCATTTATAACCTCATCTCTCCAATCAGATCTTTTAAAGGGTTTTGCAAGGGTTTTAGCTTATTTTCACTCTTAAGGTTTGTTCATAAAAAATTAACATTAAATACACAAAATAATTCCACAAATATGTCATTAAATACCCATAATAGCATCACTTAACTTATTAAACTCGCATTCATAGCATCAGAAGAGGTGTGAGCTCTCAAACTTGCCTTATCAAGTTCCTTCCCTTATTCCTTACATGTCTAGGTTATTTTAAGGTCTAAAAATGATTTCCTTTGGATCTATCTACAATTTTTAGGTTTAAAAAATTATTATTTTACCCCATAAATTTGTTTTAATATGTCATAAGTCATATCAAACACTAGAAGTGAAAATGACTCCCTTATCTAGCACTAGGCCTCAACCTTGTCTTTAGGCCTAACTACAATTACAAGGATTTAGAGCATCTTGATGAGTTTAATTGAATTTAATTAGCTAAAAAACTTATAAAATGATCCTATAGACATTTCACAACAAATTTGAAATTTTACACACGGCTATAATTGAAATTGACCCCTTGTTTGGACTATAGACCAAAACCTACCTAGTGTACTTGATTGTAACCCTGAGAGTATAGGGTACCTTGTTGAGTTTCATCCCCTTTATAAATTTTTATCATTATTTTCCTATTTTCATCAAAATTTATAAACCCTTTTTAAATTTTATAATAATTCCTTACCTATCCATTTACCACCCTTCTTCAAAATTGTCAGTTTATGTAGCTAGGGAAGTGCCCTCTATCTGAGACAAAATAGATGGCACTTACCATATTTATCTAGGAAAAATAATTATTGGAGAATATATTTAAAGAGTAAATGATGACATACACAAAAATTTATACCTTTATCAGGTCAAAAGAACCCTCAATTCCTTTAAATCTTAAAATAGACTTGTTTGAGAAGACTGCCAGTAGGGTTTATGATTGTAGGTTGCATGTTACTTGCTTGAGGTTATTTATATGCATGAATTTATTGTGATGAGAGAATATTAAATAATATATAATAATTATTTATTTATCTTCAATCCATTTTTCACTTTAAACCTTCATATACCCATTATTACCCTTACATTCTCAAGACTGTAAGTATAATCTTGACTATGTTTTACAAAATAGGGGAACCTAAAGGTTATTCATATCCTTTGTTAAGGTTATTGTGATGAAAACACCTTATTGAGTTAAATTTTAAACCATAAACCATTCTTGATCACTTTTTACTCACCCTAGATGTCCAAAAACATCATAACTCATGCCTATACCATTGTTTGCATCAACACACCTATCTGACCTATAGGTGTCAATTTTAGGCTTGAAGCATGCCATGCAGGTATTAATAGATGTTTAAAAGGCCTTTATAATCTCTAGGTATATTTACACTTCATTTGTTTTAACTCTTATCTTATTAATCTCCTCTAATGCATTCTAACTTTTAAGACTGAGTCTTTTCTCCTTGGCTGAGAAACTTCACTATTGACCATCCCTGTAGGTGTACTTAGGTCTTTAGGGAGTCTATGTAGGTGTAATTTACATTATTATTAGTCATAAGGATACTATTGGTCACATTTAAGGTGTTCACATATTAAATCCATTGTTCTAATCTCTCAAAAACCCTTCACATACCCTCTAAGCTCTAAATTGAGATCCCTACCTTTGACTAAGAAACCCTATCTGTATTGACCCTTAAAGGTGTGTATGAGATCATTTAGACTTGGTTATAGTGTTTTGAGACTCATTATAAATCATTATATAATTTATCACTTTTATTCTCTTTGGAATCACCTTTGATGGGCTAAAACAACATTAAAATACACTTCATGGGTCACTATTTGATAGTCTTATTGTAGGTGTCTGTATCTCCCTTTATACAAACTAAAGGTATGATTGGGGAGTAAAAACACAAAATACCATTACTTTTGGTAAAATTTATACTATTTAATGTTACCCTCACCATTTATAAGTACTCTCATTATGGTATCAAAGTCATTTTTCAACTTTTGGAACACAAAGGCCTCATTTGGATCATAACCCTATAGATGATATTGAGGAAAATTAGTGTATACAAATGTAACTTTGGGATTCTTAATAGTAATATTTCAATAATATTATTAAATCCATTATATGTAGGGATATTTTATTTAATGGTTGATAGAATATTTTTCCATTTTGATGCCACAAAAACCCTTGTTGACCTTATTTAAAGGTATACACAAATTGAGCTGGTCTTCTATTCTGGATCTTTTGGGATTTGATCCCAAAACTTAGTCCTAGACTCTTTGATCATGGTATACAACTTATTTATAAATTTAGCCTCCTTATTATGTATGTTATTATCCCTTTGGCATTTTATAATATCAAGAGTGGTTTCATTGTTGGTTTTGACACTTACATGTAAGAACCCCTGCTTTTACCAATAATCCTATAGGTAGACATTATCAGGTCTACAAAAAGTAAATGAAAGTGTGAATAATGTGCATTAATTTTAGCCTTTCATGAATTATGAATCATTTCAACACTCCAAATGTATTCTTCATGTTTAAAAATCTTGAAACCTATTCACCAAGACCCTTATACTTAGTATGATGTCAACAATGGCCCCTGTAGGTGACTATTAGTTGTGTGTGGATAGTGGGTGTGAAATAGAGAATAAAAGATGGATTAAAGGCCTCATGGTCATAAAAAATCATTTCTAACGTCTTTAAATTCATGAAATTAACTAATAATAGTTTGAAACAAGATTAGACACATCCTTTCCAATGTGAAAACCTCTTGAAAACATCTAGAATAGAGCAGGTAGGGTGTTTAATAGTGGTTTGGTATGATGAAGGCATGGGTTCTTGATTAAAAAATCATGTTTTGAGACCAAAATATATAAGGAGGTGACCTCCATGGAATTTCAACATGAAAGACACCATTTCCCATTCATATGAAACCCCTATATGTAACTCAAGCTCTTGTAAGTGGAAAAATTGACTGAAATTATTCATGCTAGTATACTATTACAAAGTGAGTTCTATTACTAATTAAAACACCATAAAACATGAAACCAATAATTTGGACCATTGGATAATTAAGTAAACATCATCTGGAAGCAGCATAAGAAACTATATTATATGGAATCTCCCCAAAAAAAGGTAAAACCTATAGGGTACATAGATTAACAAGTAGATTTGCATAGTGAACTTGTTAGCAATGGTTAATAAAGCATAGTTGATAAATATTAAAAATAATTATACGAAAATGATGTATATGAGGTAATACAACCTCCCCAAGGAGTTTGGGTTGAAACATCCTGAGATATCTATACCAAGTACAAACTTGCAAGTCACTTTTGCTTGCCAAGAAGGGCTAAAAAGGAGTATAATAGTTTTGAGCAATAAATGACACTTATAAATCAAAAAAAGTGTGGAATCAAGAATGGGGAAGCTGAAGAGGCACTACCTAACCATTTTCCACATGGAACACTTCGCAAGGAGTCCGTATAAGTGCCAAACTCCTCTTTTCCTTTAAGAAAACTACATTTTCTTTTGCATAGCCTACTATATTTTAGTTTTTTTAGTTAATTAAAACTTTTATTGACACGTGGCATGAAATCATCTTTTTTAACCTTAAAATTTCCCAAGAAACATGTAAAAAGTATTAAATACACCTTTTTGACCCCTAAAATGACCCAAAATGATAAATAGACATAAAAACTAATTGACCAAAGCCAATATAACATTAATTGACATAAATTGAGATATAATACACCCCATGAAACTCATATGACACCACATATAAACCTATAAAGTCAATTATTTACCTATAGGTGCCCTAATTTGAATTAAAAGTCAAATTTGGTCAATTATTCTATAGTGCAAGAATGTATGTAATAAGAGTATTATATCATCATACTCATTTGACCAAATAACCCTTTGTCATGCTAAATAACTAGTTTTGCACATGTACTACATGATGGAAACATTAGACCATTTGGCACCTCAAAGTGTTTCATCATGAAAAAGATCAAAAGAAAGACCAGGTCTCTATTTGGAGATTTTAAGGTAACCAATCCCTAAACTCTTTCTCTATATATGAACATGTCTCTTCAAGTTTGATTGAAATTATATGGTTTAAAAAGGTTTATATGTAATTATTTAACTCCATAAGACCTTAAAGAAGCTATTCAACATGCTCAAACTATTCATTCCAAATGCTTAGACCTCATATAGGTGTATATAGGTGCACACACAGTTACATACAAGGTAGTGAAGATGAAACATGGATAATATGCATGGTAGATGACCTTTTGATAATTATTATACCTCTAAAATGTCTTAAACTAATATTTCATACTTGAAATACTCAAAATAAGTAAAATACCTCATGTTAACATGATTAACCTCCTATAGGTATGTATGCAAGGGGTTTGTATGTGAATGTATGATAATTGATTATGTACATAGTTGACTGGTTCCATAACCAATACTATACCTTCACCATTGATGCTATGAATCTCTTCCATGTTTCTAGACTTGATGAAACTCTTATACTAATTTAAACCCTTATATTACAACAATATAGCCCTCTGTGGAGAACTATAAGTGTACATACAAAAGTAGGCAAGGCATAACCTTATGCATATGTAAGAATTGGTGTCTTATCCAAACTCCAAATACCATTAGATGGATCAAAAGTATTGTTTCCACTTTAATATCTATCTCATCATTTTAAAAACCTTAAGTTTGGACACCATGGTTGAATAAGGGTCTCCTTTACTTGACTATTTATGATAGTCACATAGAAATTTGACTGTGTTAGCTTTTATTGAATCCAACATTCATATGAGATCCTTTGAAACTGATTTTAGAAGTGGAGGGGATGGTTGACATGACATGTGATATGTGACAACATCAATATACCTTTGTTTGAAACCACTATAATAAATGAAAACCTCTATAGTTGATGAAACCTACTTAAAACTCATTAGTGCACTCAACCTATAAATTGAGAAGTTTGAGCTCATAAAATCACCTCCCAACATGAAAACATGAATTAAAAATATGAAATAATTAAGTCCACATCCTCTAGAATAAATTTCAATATGTGTTTTGTGTGAACCATCTCAAACAATAATAAAACATGTAGGGTATGTGGATTAACATGCAAAATGATTCAATCAACTTCTAAAGGATGCTTCATAAAGTACACACAACCAATCCTTTAAATCCTACCATGAAAATTAATTATACCATGTTTAATATCTACCACCAAGATCATTTAACCTAAAACTTCTCTTATTGGCCATACTAAGAAGAAACATGTTGACCAATTTTACATATATAGTGGAGTGATGAAAGATAAGAATGGTTTTGGACCAATTTTGAGATTTCCCATGTAGATAAAACATGGAAATGAGTTCAAGAAAACTAAAGAGTCATTCCACAATATTTTAACACATGTCAGTCTCCTCTAGAAGTCGTACAACCACCAAAACTACCACTTTTATTCTTGTTTTAATGTAGTACCTACAAGTATCATTTAGGGACTAACATTTCTTACAAGTATCTAACATCATATACATTAAAATAGAGATTTTGGAATACTTTTCCACCTATGAAAACTATACTACCTTCACTAATGACTCTACAAGTGACCCTAGTGACATAAAATGACTAAATTGGACAATTACCAAGATTAATATCTTAATAAATAATGTCAAATAGGACCATGACATACCCTATTACATATTAATATACCCTTACACAAGTTTTGGAATATAGGGGGTTAACCTATTTTGACTTGTCAAAATAGTCAACACTACTTATTTCAAAGGACCTTGGTGTTATGATAACACTATAAATGGTGAATAAACATTGCCCTATATGATTAAAATGATACAAATGTGAAATCAATATGATTTAAATTTACTCAAAATGATATTCCCATCGAAGGATACCTAATTTAGCACGATGGTTTTTGTTGTGTTTGGCATCGTTAGTTTTCTCTTTGAATGAATGGTATAGCCAAAGAACACTTAGATTCTTATGATCATGTGGAGAAACTATGGGTCTCAATGGTCATGATAGTTGTGTTAGTGGTATGGTCTATAATAGAGTGTATTTCATATTTCATAATTGTTCATAATTTGACCAGTGTCTTATTAAATAAAATAACTCATAATAGATAGTTGCCTTTAACATGACTCACCATCATCTAATATGACCAATAAAATATTATGTGAAAGGTAGCCCTGAATGAAATAAGGTTTGGGTCTAAAATTAGACCACTTTCTTCTCTAAATTATAGATATTTTTTTTAAAGAATTTTAAATTGTTACGATCTAGAATTGAATCATCCTTATGAGATGATCATAGGAAATTATCATTATGCTAAAACACTAGTAATAGTCTTTTAAGAAAAATGTGGGAAATGGAGAAGTTTTTCCCCATTATTTCATGAAGTTATTATGTTCTTGTGTGTATATTTTTATAAGTTGTTATGACACTTAGTGATCATGGTTGTGAGTAACATCTTCATGCTGGTAGCATATCAAAGTCCTATTCTAGGCATGATGAAAGATTATTTGACCCTTAATTGGATGTAATGATGGAAGCATATTAATTCCTCATATGTTGGTCATGATGGTAGGTTTTTAAACTCTCTAATGACCATTCCTAGGAAAATTATGTGAAGAAGAATCCTTTCACATATAGATTTCATTACTTAAGCTACAAAGATTGAAGTGATTATGTCACACCATTATAGAATCCAATAGGAGAATTGGTATTGAAAAATTGATAATACATGGTTGTATATACCTTAAAAATTAAAATATTACTCAAAAGATTGTAGTCTTGGGGGTTATACCCTCACATGTTATTAAATATCCTTACAAATGATAACTGAAGAAACTCAAGGGATATTGCAAATATAGATAAATGGTGTGATTGGTTTCAAGTATAATTTGGCCCCCACATTTGAGATTGTATTTTAGTGATGCAATAAAATTCTCACCTTGGGTGCCTACCTAGGGTGGTAACTAGGTAGTTCAAGATGATGTTACAATAGTCCAATAGATTTAGACATATATTTGTATGAACAAAGCAGTCAAGCATTGAGGGAAATGCCCTTTTTAATGGAGGGAGAATGTAAAGGCCCTCAAGAAAAAACAATGTAACTATGTTAAAATAATGGTTATACTTACTTGGTAGTGATTACTATGAAGGTAAGAGGATTATACACATGTTAAATGCTAGTTTAGAAATTCTTAAATTATTAACTTAGGCTACAAATGAAATTACATATGCATTAAGGTGTTATATGAATATTAATTCATGACCTTGTGAATTTCTTGGTAAGATAATTATGTTGATTTAATTAAATGATCTATCATTATAATGATTTAAAGCCTTAACTATTAGGAGAGAAGATTTCATGGGTGAAATAAGTTATTAGGAATAATAAAAGGGCCTATGAAGGAAAGAAACTATGCAAATAATGGTTTTATGACTAAATAGTTTTATCTTAACCTTCCTAAACCCATGCTAAGTAATCATTTACCTAGTCTACCACCTAGTAGAAATAGTGTTTGATTAGGTAGACAATATTTAATATTAGCTAGTGAAACTTGTTATTTCCTAACATGAATATCGTGTATCCAACATATATAATATATAGTGGTTGATTAACAAATATTAGTTTGATTAATTTAGTACTAGGATTAAGTGGGAAATGAGGTAAGGGAGTATTGGAATCAACCATATGAGAATGTGAGACTACCATGCACCTTAATAGAACATGGGAAATAATATCCCTTAATGAGGCATGGGTTGGTAAGCAATTAGTGGATGGATATTACTCAAATGTATATCTATAAAAGTCAAGCTCCCTTAGTTTAGGACTTTTTTCCATCTTGGAAAAAAAAGTTAGACATAACATAAGAGGAGAATTAGTGCATAGGAAGAACAAGTTAGGTGAGTCGAGCCTAGACAACTGGATAATAATGCCTAAGTGGTATGGAGGTTAACAGGTGGGTTTCCTAATAAATTATGTTTCTACTACTCATTGGGAATGAAATGATTATCTTCTTTGTTTTTTCTTTTGATTTCAAGAGAATAAGACCACTTGGTTTATTCTACCTATTTTATAGTTTTCCCATGGTTGTGTTTTTGCCACCACATAGTGCTTTCCCATTTGAAGACCTTAGAGAGGTTGTGTTCATCCTTACATGTCTTGGATGTTTTAGCTTCTTAATTTGCATATATAAATGCTATTATGACATAATGTAGTGTTTATCTATGAATAACATGTTCACAGTGGTAGGTTGCCTTAACCTCCCATGACCACTGGTAAGAATCAATAGAGTGAGACATCCTCTTGATACTCCAATATTTTTTATGGCCTTATTATGCTATAAGTACTTGATTTATTGACTTAGATATATGAATTATTATCTTCACTTACATGATCACTTGAATGTTTGGTTGCTTTGTATTTTGTATTAATTTTATTAAGAATCAGGATTAAAACTATAGGTGTTGTATGGTCATTCTTTTGTGTTAATATACCCTTACTTATATATCCACCCTTGCCTTTTCCAAGTGATATAAACATGTTTGAATATAGGATTATTAACCTTAGGGGTGTCTATAGCAATAAATTTATGATGAAAAAAGGTTGGGTGGTGAGACTTCCTTCTAATCACCAATAGACACTTAGGAGTGGACAAGAAGCTTCATTGAAGACTGAATAGACTTCCATTATTTAATCAATCCTAAAAATTTGATTCTTGATTATGTAAATAAATGGATTGAATCTAATGTAGTTTTAATGCTTTACCAACTAGCTTTCTCATAATATTCTTATAAAATATAGAGCTTGGATAATATTTCAACTATGAATTAAAACATCTATTTTATATTTATTGAAACCTCAATGTTAAACTTAGATGTAACTACTTATGATTTATTTATTTATAGGATATTTGGAAGATTCCTATAAGTATAAAAAGTTTTTATCCTTAGAGTCACTTTCATATAAATTGATGGAATGATTTACTTGCTTAAATATTTGTCATGAGTGGCTAATATTTTAAGCATTGTGCATCTATTTATATCTTCTTGATAAGAGTTAATGGAAATAAATTTATCTAATAATGAGTGTGAATTTGATAAATAACTAGGAGATTGTTATTTGGAATAAAATTATATCTTGTTGAAATGAACTAATCATTGATGTTTTAGGTATATTTATGTCAGTCATGAATAAAGGTTATGTTGTATTTTATTGAACCCTTTTGGTAAAAAGAGTCTTAAACTCATTAATAGTGTTGTATTTAGGCCCTTAATAAGGTGTCATCATGTATAAAAAAATACTTTTAGTCCTATGTATTTTCAAATAAAATATAGTGAGTTATTTGATTATATTTTTGTTGAGAATAGTTCTTGATTATGCCTTCATTTCTCCTTATAATTATTTGGATTGAGATTATGCAATAATGAGTATACATATTTATGATCTACACTTTGTTATTTTGAATAAAAATATAGTTAGATCATCGAATCTTTATGGTGTTGTTTTGGATAGAAATAATTCTTTATGAAGGTTACCCTTGGGATTCTACATACAAGTTATGTTTTAGATTATGGTAAAAACAGGTTTTGAAGGGGCCCCGAAACCCTATAACAGTTGCATGAAAGATAAAACAATAGCAACCACCAGGAAAGACATTCCTAAAACATACTGATGATCAGTATCTAAAATAGGTTTTTCAGGGACCTAAAACCACAAGAATAACCAATAAAAGCACTAGGTTTTACAAGGACCTGAAACCTAAACTGAACCAGACAATACGGCCAAAAAACCAAGTTTACAAGCAACCTCAAACCCCAGAACTAACATCACTAGTGCCCAATCCGTCCACTTGATCGTCTTCCCATTCTTCCCCTCTGCAAAGCTCAGAGGATACTACATACAAGTTATGTTACTTGTAATAAACCCTACCAAAAATGAGATCAAATAATTATGTGGAAGAGTTTTATAAAGCCTAGTTTTCCTATAATGATATTAGTGAATCTACAACCTTTTATTTGTTTGAGATTCCTACACTTTAATGGAATTCATAGCTGACCTCATAACCTTATTATAGGATTGAGTTTTTAAGTCATTATTGTATGCATAATCTATTAAATACCACATCAAATGGCTTAATCCATTGATCCATTCCTTTAAATACATCGGATTGAGTAGAATTGGCTTGCATTCATTTGATAAATTTACTAAACCAATGAATTTATTGGTTTAGAATCGTACTCTTTGCTCTAATCAAGCTTTGGATTCTTTTTGTACTTGATAAACGCAATGTAAACAAGTATATTTTACCTTTTTGTATTTCTAGTTATGGATCCATATTTGTGTTTTAATTTAGATCATGCATATTTGATTACTGATCTCTTGATTGATTTTTGCCTTAGTCATTTTCCCCATCAATTAATTTGATGTCTTGTCTTAGCAGTTTTAGCTTTGTGTTTCTTTCATATTTTTCCTTAGCTAAATTTTAGGATTTTTGAAAGTTGGATAGATGATGCCACATGACATCATCTTATTAGCCTGAAGAATTATCTAGAAGGCAAAGCCTCTGTAGAACTTGAGTTTTGGGAAACTACTAAGTCATAACATCTAAGAGCATGAAAACATAGAGGGACTAAATTCAGTAGGTTTAATACCTAATTCCTCTGCATTCCATGTAAACTATAGATTATAAAGAAAAAATTGTAGAAGCTTACAAGGGTTAAAAAATTAGGACCAATACCCTAATGATTTTTTATTCCACATAACCGAGTTAGTCAACATCTTGAAAGGTTACACCATGAGTTTGGGGACATTTATTTTGAGATTTTTTCTATCCATATGGGCAAGTTACCTTGTGTAGTGACTTGACTTATAGGCTTTTTAGTTTGAAAATTTTGTGGCCTTTTACATTATCCAAATTATTATTTTGTCTTTTAGATTGGTTTTTCCTTAGTCAATTTCACAATATTTTAGTGAGTGGTCGAGAGGAAGTGATATGTTTTAGATTAGAGGAAAAAGCAGGTTTTGAAGGGGCCCCAAAACCCTATAACAAAAACCAAAAAAAAGAGTAGTCTAAGCCCACAGGCAATGCCTTAAAAACACTATAGAGAGGTAGTAAAAATAGAACAAGAATGGTCTAGAAACCATAGAGATACAACCGATCAAAACCCAAAAAACAAAAGTCTGGTAGAACAACAAACATAATCTTGCAAAATAAAACCAGAGATCAGTACCAGATTCTTAACCGACTAAAAGGACCAGATTATTCATCCAGTTCCATAATCAAGTTCATGGCTTCTTTTTCTTTCAAAGCAGTTTCTTGGGTGGAAGCCTCCAGCAGAGCTCCTTTTTGTGTGTCTTTCTTTCTAGAACTTTGCCTTGTCCTCTTGTAGGGGCCCTCTAGTACTTTTGTCTCCTCATTGGCACGTTTTCCAATATTGAGAGGAAGTGATATGTTACTATCAAGTAAACCTAGGAGTGACATTAGCATCATTGGTTATACAATTAGTGTAAAACTAGTGGGTTAGTAGGATATTTACATGTGGCATAATATTGTAACTTTAAAATCTTAAAAATGACCATATTGAGTGCAAAGCCTCTAGGAAAGAGGGTTCATGGGATGATACCATGTGGCATCATCCTAACAACCCATTATCCTAGATATGTCCATGAAATTTTTAAATCTTTTGGATAATAAAGATCATTGGATGTCACCATGTGACATCATTTTGATAACCCACTATTTTGAATATTTCTTTAATGAGCATGAAGCCTATGGGTAAGTAGGTGATTAGGATGCCACCACGTGGTGGAATCCCACTGCTTTGTAATTATGGAAGCATCCATATCAAGAATGAATATTATGATCCAGAATGCTAGTAAAAGTTTTATATTATAATCCAAATTTTCACCCTATAAAATTCAATCAAGCCTTCTCAAATTTGGAATAACAGGGAACTATATCTGAATATAGGTAGATTGATACAAGAGATAGATATCTAGATTATGGTCTAAATCCCTTAATCTAACTATTTAGGCTCTCAACTACACTAGGAAAATCACTTAGTGGGGTGAAAATTGAAATAATTAAATATGAAAGTAACCTATACTAATGGATTTGATAAACCAAAGGTATCTCGACAAACATACTTGAAACTTGCACTATGAAGGTAGATTGCTAAAACTAATCTCAAGTCAATGTTCTTCTAGCATAAGTGTTTCTACATGGAGGAAGATTATTATGACTTTCCAAAGGTGGGTGAATAAGAGGTATGATATTAAACACTAATAATCTCCTTCACACTTAAAATACACCTAACAGACACTTACACTCCATGAGACCTATTATAATAAATATTACTTACACAATGCATATAAGAGTAAAATGGAAGCAAGGAGAAACAATCATAACTTGTCATCCAAATAGACTAATTGATATACTTAGGCAATAATTTTAGAGACTAAACTATATAAATAATTTTATTCAAAGGTAAAACAAAATGTCAAACTAGTAGGGATTTAGCATACCAATTCTAGATACATTATAATGCCAAAATGGCTTTAATATATAGATCAGTAAAAGAAGAGAAAGAAAGAGTGACGTTGGAGAGTCACAATGCCAAGTGTCAAGTCTTGAATACTAGTTAAAATGCAATAGAAAGAGTTATAAAACAAATCATGAAGTTCTCTTAGACAAGTGTCAATCTAAAATATGACATCCTCCTAAAGTTAGCATAAGGATACTTCATTATCTTTCTTGAAATTGCTCTTCTTAATGAGGAGTCCACTAACTATCTAGAACTTCCTTAGAGGTCATTGACACATATTTACTAAATTTATAAGGTGTAAACATGATTGGTTTATGTAATTGTGTACCCCTATAACTGATAACCATCTCTTTACCACGTGTTGCTTACTTCATTGAAGTAACTCACTAGCCCTCTAGGCCCAAACTCTCATACTTATCATTTGGATGACATTAAAATAATCAAGAGAGCTCATTATAGAGATGTAAGATGCATATAAAAAACTGTTTTGTATTATTTTATATCATACATACTTCATGAAAACTCAAAAAACATACTTCTCATATTCAACTTGGTAGTCACCTTGCTTCTCACTATTTTATCTAAGACTACTTGCAATAGTCATCTTAATAGAGGAATATCCATACATGAATGACATGATAATGTGATACGAGGAGTTATAACACATGTCCACACACCTTCCACCATGTATTTCACCTATATATTCCTTTATGTACCTTTAAATCACCTCAAATCTTATAGAAAACACATAATTTGGTCCATCCATACAAGTAATGGTATGAAATAATTGACTGATGACAAACTTGATAGAGTACCAAGTAGATCCAAATAATTTTATAGGTCAATTGACCCCTTATGATTTATTATTCTTCAAATAATTGAGCTCTTATGAGGGTTTTTGGAGGATTTTGGGTAGTTTAGGTTCCCACTAATGGTTCATAAAGGTTAGGCCCCTAACCTTCAAACCAATGCAATTGGTTTCAATTATATAACATCCTTCAACTCTCCCTAAGATCTCAAGACCCCATGCATCTTACCTTTATAGATCTGAGTGAAAGAAGTTGCTTCTTAGGTAATTGTTATGCATTCCAGACACCGCTAAGACAAAATGAGGCCAAAAATGGCCAATTTGAGTTGTGTTCTAAAAAACACTGAGTATAATAAACCATACACTCTCTAATGAAATATATTCCATTTATTGGTAAGATCACATGATCATAGGAATGAAAGTAGAAGCCTAAGGTTCATGTCTAGTTCTAGGCCTCATAGTCATAGACTAGATTTTTTGAGTATATGATCACCTATGAGTGGTGATAGTGACTGTAGGACCTCCACAACACTTATTCACCTCCAATAAAGCCTACACATTATTTGACAGTGCCTTAAAGCTTTACCATTCATCTTTTTCACCATCAATATACTAGGTCTGCAAGTTGCATTGCTTGTGGAGTGTCTCAGGTCTGAGAGAAAAAAGGGCATTTACGCTATTATTTTGACATAAAGGAATACATGTAAGTATATTTAAACACATGATGACCTTTTTTACCAAATTTCAAACCTTGACCATAATTTTAGGTCCCTCAAAAGAATAATTTCTCAAAGCATGTGACTGTGTGTAGGGTTTATAAACCTAGATTGAGTATTTAACCTTCTGACATTTGTATCAAACATGGATAGTTATATGAAGTGTTATAAATAACATGAGGAAATTTTATAACTAAATTTATTTTATTTAAACATTCTACAGTCCTCACTTCACCAATTCTTTAATTGATTGCCCATTCCTCAAGTTTTGTGTATACAACTTAGACTATGTAGGGTTTCTGTGTTTCTATTCACCTCAAGTTTAGGATTGAAATATCATAGAGTAATTCATTATATGAAACCATATTTAAATACTTACTCTATCTATTAGTATTTTTAGGCAAACATAAAATTTCAAAATATAGTCCTATAATAAACGTTGTGTGTTAGAACCTTGTATGGAGCTTCATGGACTATAACCCCTATTTGTCCCCTTTTATCTCAAATTATTTACAAAATTTTAGTTATTTAATGAATTTATAACTTCCTTAAAGTCTTATCTACCCTTACAATCTTTAAGCACCATTGCCTCAAGATTTAGAGATGGTCCTTAAGTCACTTAGGAAGACTATTTGCCTATACGTGTGTTTTCTTAGGACTTTGTGACCCATGTTGGTCACTTAATTTGAAAAATTATTGATTAAAATTCCTTTAATATTAAATTAATTTATTATTTTAACTCCCATATATACCTCAAATAATCATGTATCATTGTTCAACATTTTTAGGGACTCTAAGTCACTCAAGTAAACCTATAGTCTTGTGTGTATATTAGGACTATGGTCTTAACCCATAACCCAGTTTTCTCTCCTTAAATGATTAGTCACTTATAATCCGTTTAATATCCATATCTTGAGGAAATTTATGTATTTATAATCTCCAAATCATACACACATCAGAATCTTAATATTTATAGAGTCTTGAGTCATTCAAGAAAATCTAAATATGATTATATGTATACATGGGTTTACTTAATTGAGAATGGTTTGAAAACTTGAAGATTTAAGACCTTTATTTACATATATTATTATATCCATGACTTTTAATCATTCATTAATCTAAAAAAATGTTCAATAACCCTTCGAATCTATCATAACACCTATTCCCCTCACTTATATGATTAACATCAATTATTTGTCTAGCCACCTGTAGTCTTGAGAGATTATACCTATGTTCCATAATCATACATGCCAAACTAGGTTGAATTAAACATTAAATGGTTGGATATGATCTACAATTCTACATGTATTATTTGGTTTACATAGACCAATTTCTAAAGTACAACTAGATTAGAAAACTTAGCCATTATGATTGTATAGGTAGTTTAGAGGTATTAATAATATTAATTATTATTCATAAAGAATCACCACAAATAATAAAACTATGACCATGAAATAGAAGTTAATAAGTACTTATAACATCCTCCATGTTCATTCAATCTAATTCCTCTTCTCTAGTCTGTACCAAACAAAAATCATTGATCATTTCTAAGCTATCTAAGTGAGCGATAGGAGAGAGAAGATAGTTTTTCTCAATTTTATATTTTTTGAAGTTACTTGAGCCTAAAAATGACGTTTTGGGATGCCAATATATCTTCCTTAATCATTCACACTTGTAAATGAGTCACCCTAATCAATACAAACCTCTAAAATTAACCTTTTACACATGATATTTTTTACATTGAGCCTACAATATTTTAGTTTCAAGTCCTTATTTGACCCTTATATAACATTAAATACATTAGTCTACTTTTGATATTTTTCCTTTTGATGATATTCATGTATAATTCCTTAAAATGACCAAAAGGTGGCATAAAATGATATTAAGAAAAGTGGACAACTATAACAAAGACTAAAACATGTTATATAACCCTCAAAGTATAACTTGAATTAATTTATGACCATGGTGACCATTGTTAAACCTATGTGACCTTATGGAAAGTTTTAACATGTAGCTATTGACCCAATTTGACCTAGTATAAAATTTTGGCTTACATTTTGGAGATTTATAAGGGTAGCATGATTGTTATGCTAAGGAGAACTCACCTTGACCTCCCATTGTGAAATAGAGTCACTCATATACTAAAATTAACACTAAAATGCCTTTGAAAAAACTCCAAACTCACACCAAACATAACTATACACAAACACACAAAACAAGACAACAAAACACACACATGTGTTCTCTAATCACTTAGTAAAAACACACAAACAACTCACACTAATAAATGTGCCCAACACTTATGGAAAACACACACCTATCCTAATATATATATATATATATATATATATATATATATTACCTCAAAACACTTAAGGTGAATTATAAATTCTTCATTGCTTCAACCAAGGTCAAATACAATGTTTCTAAAATCAATGTTTCTCCATTAGAACTAACCATCATATAATTAATTTTTGTCAATGAAAACTTTCTTATGAAGATAGTCAAATGACTTACCATTTTTGGAGCTCCTACTAACTTAAAGTGTATCACTTGGAAATCTCATGGACACTTCATCTATCTTTCCTAGATATCTATTTGAATTTTCAACTTACTTGACCTTTATCATGTCCATTTGGCACTCCTCAACTTGATCATTGGGAGTCATGAAACCCTTCCCAACTTCAAATGTATTTGAATCATTATATGTTTGATATTGGGAGTCATCAAGGCATCTTATTTTTTACCAAACATTTCATGGTATATCAAACTTGTTTTCTACTTAGTACAGACCCCAAGATCTTCTTTGTTCTCATTTTGATTGACCTCATTATCATATCTACATTCCTTTTGAATATTTTCATACCTACTTACCTCTTAGAAATTCTACACCATGGCATTGAATTTTTGCCACATATCATCTACCTTTTTTTGAGGTTCATGCTCATGAATTTTCTCTTCTTTGGAAAGCATAACTAAATTATTACTAGGACTATCATGCTTGGTTATAGTTGGGATATGAATATCATTATCCATGTGAAAAAGGTAGTTTCCCCATGTAACCTATCTTAGAGTGTCATCATAAATTGCCTCATGAGATCCATCACATTATTCATGTAGGATGTATGTACCAAGACCAATTTATTTAATATGATCATATGGATCAACTCCATACTTCTCAGCTCCCCATTCATCAAGGTAAAAGTTATCTATGCCATCAATAACTTTTATAGGTTCTTAATCACTAGGATGATCTTCTTCATCACTAATATTACAATTCATTTATGATGTATAAGGCACATATAGATCTACATGAAATTGAGATAGAGGTTTAGATTTGATTGATACTTTATCACCATACCTTTTTTAACTTGGATTTTCACCCTTTGAGGAGATGTCTAAGCTCTCCTCATTTTAGTGACATATGGAAACACCTCTAGGCTTTTGGGTAACCTAAGGATGAGGTGAATCTCTAGATAGGGCTAGCTCCCTTGATATACCACTTTCGATCAAAAATACACCTAACTTTTGGGGGGAGAGGGAGAGAGATAACTAAAATAAAACTATTATAAGGTAGGTGATACACTAAATAATATTATGACTTCTAACAATCTACATGTTACACATGAAATCAAGGGACTAACTGAACATACACTTCTTCAATCTACATCTTCTCACATCAATGTTACATTATGAGGTTATGGATGAAAGTGAAAAGCTATGAGGACTATATAAGAGGCCTTGAATGGAACTAATGAAAATAATAACTCACTCAATCCGTGACATTTCCTAGAATTCTTCACATGCCCTACAAGAAGAAGTTTTCCAACTGCAAATATGGTGAAATAATGAGACAACATGTTAAAGAATGCATAGTATTTGATAAGAAAGATTCATCATATAAGTAAAAGATACTTATAAATATTCATGAATTGGTAAAAATAAGTAGTATTTTTGATCAAATGGTATGAAAATGAGCAGGGCTTCACCATACTTAGGTGGAGCATAAGCTACAATGGTCAAAATGGCTAGTTCTTATAGAACTTGAGAGAGAGAGAGAAGAAGAGAGAAGTTAAAGGGACAAAAGGATAATTTTCAATCTGATAAAATAAGTTATTTATGAAATATAATAGGATTTGGGATGAACCATGAAAGGTTAGGAATCCCAAATGTCCATCCAAGTCATCAAACTCTTGTAAAGTGGCATGAAATTCCCTTAACTAGCTCAAAAAAACTACCTTCATTATTATCACTATTTAAATGAATAATAAATAATTATTAATAGGTATGATGATTTGGATCAAGCGAAAGACTTCAGATATGCCTCTCCATGCATTAGTTATAGGCCTAGTCATCTGAAATCATCTAGAAAGGAGTTATCATCATCTACAGTCCAAAAATCTCCCATTTCATGTACCCTACACACTGGAGCTATAATTTGGATTTAATTTATCATATAAATAAATTGGAGTGAGTTTAATACAATATTAAATACCTTCCATGTCCTAAAAATCATTAGGGGCACCTTAAATCACTTACACTTAGAGTTTTCACACTTCTCATTATCTAGTCACTATGCTAGTTTTGACTGGATGAGATGAAGCTACTTGTTTACATAATTAAGAGTCTTTTCAAATTATTAAATGGAAATATAAAGTTATAAAAAGTCTATATATTCTTCCCAAACTTGATTTCATCCTCATAATCTTTTTAAAACTTATAAAACATATAAAATAGTAAAAAATACCTTATTTTGTATCTTGTTTATACAAGTACATAAAACCAAAAATCTTAGGGAGGATATTTATGGATTCCTATGAAATTTAAAATAATCATGTTGGTTAAAATAGTCCATTAGATTAGATATCCAACTATATTTCTCCAAACTAGTCAGTGGCAAGGGTTTGCAAGGGTTTTAAATTGTTTCCATTCTTAAGGATTGTTCATAAAAACATGACATTCAATATATTTAAGGAGTAATAAGATTTGAAAAAAATGATTGAAAACTAAATATATTTCCCTAGGTTCATTTCAATTTTTTTGGATCCATTATACACCTTTATAAGCCTAAACCACTACTTAGATACATTCCTTAGTTGACTGTCTATCTACAGTCACCTACAAGTGACTACAGGCAGATTCTATAGGTGATTTATATCATCAAAACCCATAAAAAATAACATGTATAAACCCTTTAGGATTATTTATAGTTATTTTGTGGTTTTTAGATGTCATTTATTCACTTATCTTAGTCTAAACCATCACCTATAAACTTTGTCTAGTCTTTTGTCTATCTACAGTCACCTATAGTGGCTATAGGGTCTTGTAATTGTTTATTTACTTAGTTTGGCCTTGAAAATGGTTCTTCAAGACCTCCTTGAAGCTATTTACACCATCCCATAGTTACACTTACTCATTCTATGCCTAAAATTCATTCTATTACTAAGGTTATGAAACTTAGCCCTTATGATAGCCTCACAACTAGCCTGTAGGTTGCCTTTTTCATGGTTGGGTACTTGTAGGTGGCATAGAACTTGAAACCCTGCATATTTGCATCAGCCAAATTACCTTAATTTACATTTTTATATCACTCCATCAGCTAGACCATTCCAAACATGAAGGTATACTTCATTTGTTTCCTAGGATATTGAAATCCATTTAAAACACAAAAATTATAGATGTTAATGTAGGTTTTTAGTGTGTTTCCAAGAAACTTTGAGCCCTCAAAACATCACCCTCCACCAATATTATTTACCTCATCCTTATCATAGTTTATATAATATATAAAGGCTATAAAGTAACACAAACTCAAAGTTCACCCCTCAAAAACATGATGGATATCATGGAGATATGAAGACAAGTTCCAAAACATCCATATTAATGTTAAAACCACTTGAAAACATTTAAACAAAGTAGGCAAAATGTTTAATGATTGGTTTAGCATGGTGAATAAGTTTTTAACCAATATTTCACTCTTGAAAAAATCTAAATGAACTCTCTGCATCTATTAATTACTTGAACTGATTGATATACCATGATTAAAACTCCATGAACAAGATGGACAAGCTCATACATGTGATCGTAAGTGAAATCGAGCAAAAGGTTGACTATTATAAAAGGTAAGGCTGAAAGAATCCCAAGGCATAATATAGCTAAACTAAAAAATGGAAGGAGGTGAATATATGGATTTTAGACCTATGGAAAACCATATCCCATCTACATAAAACCTCTATAGGAAACCAACATTCTACAAATAGGAAGAACTTTGACTGAGACTGCATATAGTGGCACCTTCATTTCAACATGGACTAACTTGCCCATAAAAACACCATGACACATGAAATTAAGTATGGAGACCATATGAGAAGGTGTAAAAAATCCTATGTAGTCAACTTCAACTAGTTCATATGGATTTTTGACCAAAATGGAGAAAAACATATAGGATGCATGAAACAGCTAACAAAAAAGTATAGTCAACTTCATGAGGGTGGTCCATAAAACACATGCCACCATTATTTTAAATATTATAATATAAATTAATTAATTTAAATGTAATACAACCTCCCAAAATAATTTATCTTGAAACCTCCTGAGCTATCCATACTAAGCACAAACCTAAAGATCACTTCTGTATGTCTAGGAAAGAAAAGATGGATCATAATGGTTTTGGATTATAAATGGAACTTAAAAATCATGTAAATAATTTACATGAGTGTGAGGAAGATTAATATTACTTCGATTACCATTTCCATGTGGCACACTTCCCCATGAGTCATACAAGTTCCAAATGTTCTCTTTTCAATTGGATTCTTAAATTTCAATTAAGCAAACTACAAGATTCTAATTTAAATGACATATCTAATAATTAAACTAACCTCTTGGATGATTTAATGAAAATGGGACACTTTTTTACCTTGGTAAATAAGCCACTTGTAATAATGACCCCTAAAAGCCCATGAAATGACCCAAAATGACAAATTGACTAATATGACTATGACCAAGGATAGGATGACATTAAATGACATCAAATAACATATAATACAGCCTATGAACATAAATTATACCCTATGAAATATCTAAAACTCATTTTTTTACATGTAAGAGTCTCAAATCAACCTAAAAGTCAAATTTGGTTAACAAATTGGTGACTCATAGGGGTAGTATACCTACTATACTAACTAGACTAGTAGCCTTATTAGTCCATTAGGTCTAGGGAGTCAACTAAAGTATGAGACAAACAAGAAGGATTTTACCATTAATCACAATGTTTGATCAAGATAAGACTAATGAGTACCTCAACCACACAAAGCAAAAGCAACACACATGTACTTCATGAGCACTTATGGAACACACACACCAAACTAAAAAAACTCAAACAATAACTAACCTAAGATGAAAACTCCCTCTTGGATCAAAGGGAAAGTTTTAAACTCTTTTTGCTTCAAAACATGAATGATTTAGTGAGGCATATAATTTTTTTTCCTTTAGCATTGATGCCTCCAAATTTTTCATGATGTTTGCTAATTTCATTGGCATGATTTTCATTGAAAAATAGGTAGCTTCCAATAGGTTGGCTATAGAAATTAACCCTTATTAAATATAAACAACCTCAACCTTCTCATGTGGATCTTCCATTACAATCTCATTGTTAATTTCCATATGGCTCTCAATAAGATTGGGTTTCTTCTCAGCTACAAGCTCTTCTAGCTCATCAAAGAGCTTTGCATACTCTATCCAATCTTGATCATTGTCCTCCATGGAAGATTATTTATTCACCTTGTCATGTACTTGTCCCTCGACTTCAAAAAACTCTTCAAGCTCTTGAAATAACTTAATTTTTTATTTTTAATCATCCTTGTCCTCTTTATCATCTATAACCACTACCTCTTCAATCTTCTCTTCTAGATGTATGATGTCATCAATTTGATGTTATATAATCTCTAATGTATCTGATGGTGGTTCAATATTAGGCTGAGGTATTGGGTCATCTTCAAGAACACATCTTGCACATTGGTCTTAAGAGAGTTTTCTATATCTAAAACTTCCTTGGGAAAGACTTGAAATTATTCTCCATACATAATAGCACATTCCTCTTCATACTTGAGATGATCATCCAAAAAATTTAAATTATATGTAGAGTCTTCTTCAAGAGCTGAAATATCTTATATTTATTTTTACTTTATGGTGGTGCCAAGACTAGGCATCTTGAAATCATGTGACCTAGCCCATTGAGGCTGTCATGGAGGTATGCCTTTTTTAAGTAGGAGTTATAAACTTTTATCAACCAACTACTCTTTTTAAGTTCCCATACCATAGGTCCATCAAGGAAAAGGGTGATTGAGTGAGGACAAGATGAACTTGTTGGTGTATGTGGCACATAGAACTCAAAATTAAATTGAGATTGAAATGTAGAGGGCTCTTTTGTATGCTCTTAAGGAAGGGGAGGTAGACCTTGAGCTCAAACAAAGTGATTTTATTCCTTCCACTTGAAAATTGATTCATTCACATTTGATTTATCTTGATGTCTCTCTTGAGGAAGGGTGGATGGGGTGTGTTTAGGCATATGATTTTCTTTTGGGTCTAAACCTTCCATCACACCTTGACTTAGCAATTTCATTTTTGCCTTAAACTCTTCAATCTACTTGGCTAGATTCTCTTAGAAAAATTTATATTGAAGTTCATAGGCATCATCATAAGGATGAGTAGTAATAGAAGGATGACATGGATAATAAGAGGTCTCTTGAGGAAGGGTGGGAGGGACTTGCATAGGATCAAGTTTTTCTTCAACTTCACACTTTTTATCTCAGATTTTCTTCTCCTTCCTTCCCCATGATTCCACTATCTCACTCTAGATTATGATGTTGGTATTAGGAGACTTTTATTGAGATGGTGATGCAAATTTAGGAGTGGATGAAGTATTCAATAAACTTGGAATCTCCTTAGGCTTAGAATCTCCACCTTGTCTCCAACTTGGAATGGCATATCTATAGGTCTCTTCTTGAGGTGGGGATGTAATGAGAGAGGGAAATGAGGGTTTATATTCCACTTATTTTAATAATAATATGTAATTATATATTTTATTATTGGCCAACTCAATATTCATATTAAGCTTTGCTTTAAACATAAGGCTAGTCTTTTCATCTCTCTATTCCACTTGATTTGGAAAAGGATGAATTTGGAAATTTTGATTTGGCTCATGATTAGGGATCAAATATGGCTGATAGTAATCTTGAGGAAGTGGATATGAAGGCTGATAGACTTGATGAGGCTGAATTTCATTCATTATTAGCCTATCCTCTAAATAAGAAACTAAGCCACTCACATCTAACATTTCACGTATGAGCCTTTGCCAATTAGCTCTCTTAATAGGTAACCACTCTCTTTTGACCAAATCTAATGCATCTCTTGCCTTATGAATTAAATTTATAGGAACATCTTGATCATGTTCGATTAGTGTATCAAGCTCTAACATATACTTATCATACCTCAAAAGAGTTTTCTTGAAGGTGGAAATGGATTGAGTTGAGAAGTGGATAGGTTGACCAAGAGAAACAAGATATTGAGAAGGCTAGTTATAGGCCTGATAAACTTCATGAATGGGATGATAAAATTCATTTTAATCTGGTACACTTCATGATAGTCTGATTAAGAACTTGATCTTGTTGCTAGGGAATGACACAGGATTGAAATGTCTCACTAGCTTATGTAATACAAATCTCAACACCAAAATTAGCCGTGAAACCTCATTGAAAACAAGAATATAAAGGAAAATTTTATAAATAATATTCAAAAGATAACCTAAGATATTTGACAAGCTGATATAGCTTCATAGTCACCATTGATGCTTAGATACATGCCTTCAAAGGCTAATTTCTGAGAGACAACACAAAAAATATCTTAATTTATTAGACCAAGAGACCCATCAAGCATGCCAAAAACTATTGTCACTTTTATTTTCACCATTTTAGGAGATACCTAAGATATCCTCATCCAAGTGGCATAATGGAAACACCTCTAGGCTTGTGGGTAGCCTAAGGATGAGGTGAATCTCTAGATAGGGCTAGCTCCCTTGGTGTACCTCTTTGGATCACAGCTACATCTAAAATTTTGGGGAGGGGGGGAAGGGAGAGAGATAAATGAAATAAAACTATTATAATGGAGGTGATACACCAAATAATATGAGGACTTTTAACCAACTTCACGTTTTACATGAAATTAAGAGACAAACTGAACATACACTTCTCTAATCTACATCTTCTCACATCAATGTTACATTATGATGTTATGGATGAATGTCCAAATCTAGGAGGGCAAAACAAGAGGAATTGATTGGAAATAATTAAAATAATAAGTCACTCAATTCTTGACATTTCCTAGAACACTTCACATTCCCTACAAGAAGAATCTTTCAAACTGCAAATAGGGTGAAAGAATGAGACAACATGCTAAGGAATCCATAGACTTCACTAATCAAGATTCATCATCAAATTAAAAAACACTTATGAATAGTCATGAAGAGGTTAAAATCAGTAGTATTATTGATCAAATGGTATGAAAATGAGTAGGGATTAACCTTAATTAGGTGGAACATAAGTTATAATGGACAAAATGGTTAGTTCCTATAGAACTTAAGAGATAGATAATAAGAGAGAAGTTAAAGGTTCAAAAGGACAATTTTAAAGATAATAAAATAAATTAATTTTGAATTATAATAGGATATTTGATGAACCATGCAAGCTTAGGGATCCCAAGTGTCCATCCAAGTCATCAAACTCTTGCAAAGTCACATGAAACTCCCTTAACTAGCTCACAAAAATTACCTTCATGATTATCACTATTTGGACACATAATAAATGATTAGGAATAGGTATGATGATTTATATGAAGGTAAATAATTTTATACATGTATCTCCATGCATTGATTGTAGGCCTATTCATCTAGAATCATATGAAAAGGAGTTATCATCATCTATAGTCTAAATAATTCCCCCTTTATGTACCCTATACACTTGGCCTCAATTTTGGATTTAATTTCTCATGAAAATATGTGAGATGGAGTGTATTATAAGTTTTAAAACCTTCCATTTAATTATAAGCATTAGAATCACCTTAAATAACTTACACTTGGAATTTTCACACTTCTCACTAGTTTGTCCACTATGTTAGTTTTGATTGGCTGAGATGAATTTATTTTTTTCATAATTAGGATTATTTTCAAATAATTAAATGGAAATATGTAGTTTAAATAAGTATATATATTCCTCTCAAACTTTATTTCATCCTTAAACTCCTTTTATAGCTAGTAAAACACACAAAATGGTCAAAAATACCCTATTTGTACGAGTGTGTACAATCAAAAGGCATGGGGAGGAGATTCAAGGAGTCCTCTATAATTTACAATAATAATATGGGTAAAAATATTTCATTATATTATATATCCAACTTCATTTATCCAAACTATTCATTGGTAAGGCTTTGCAAGGTTTTTAGCTTGTTTCCATTCTTAAGGTTTGTTCATAAAAAAATGACATTCAACCTAAAACAAATTTCAAAAAAATGATGTTAAATGACCTTAATAACACCTCCAATATTATTTTTCCCCCATGAAAAGTTCAAGAGGGATGTGATATTTCAAACTTATCCTATCAAGCCTATTTTCTTGTTCATTACAGCTCTGAGTTGGTTTCTAAGCTAAAAATGGCTTTCTCAATATTTATTTTAATTATAAATTATTTAAAACATATATTTATGTATTAATATAAATTATATAATTCATGGTAATGATCATTTCATGCTAGAATTATGAATGAACCCTCATTTGGCCTTAGGACTGAACCTTGCCTAATAGGCTTGATTGCATGTTAGAGCTCAAAATCACTTTTGATGGTTTTACTTGCCTCTAAATTGATAAAAAAAACATATAATATGATCCCAAAGACATGCCACAATCAATTTTAAAGTCCACTTAGATCTATAATTGAAAGTGACATCTTGTTTGGCCTTTAGGCATAACCATGCCTCATGAGCTTGTTTACACTTTTGAGGGTCCAGAGCACCTTGTTTGGTTTCATCCTTTATTTTAAGGTTATACATGTTTTAATATATGTTTTTTAACTTTATAAACATTTTTTTCATGTCTAAATATCTCCTTGGTCACTCTTCATCCCCTTTTCCCTAAAACCTACCAGTTTTATGCTTAAGGGAAGTACCCCCTATCTGAGATAAAATAGGGGGTAATTCCCCTATTATCTCAAAAAAAATGAACGTTTTATTGGATTAAAAAAGCTACAAGGATTCCATACATAAAAATCAATCCACTGGTCTATCAATTTGACCTTCAAACTTCTTCCAAAACTAAAAAGGACTATGTATTTGAGTATTGTGCTCAAGGTCTCTATTAATAGATTATGTTTTGAACTATAAGAACCATTTATCTACATGTATTAAATTTCAAAAAGTATCTATATAATATCATGATAAATATAATATTGTTATATTTCTATTTACCATTTGAAACTTTTTACATAACCTTCCCATCCTTGAATCTTCAAGACTAGGCTTCACTTAAACTGACTGTGCAGACCTATTTAGTGCTCTTAAGCATGGGCTTATAGGTGTAATAATATTTTAAAATAATTATTTAAACCTAAATATATTTATCTATGTTCATTTCACATATTTTTGATCCATTATACACCTTGATAAGCCTAAACCTCTCAGATACATTCCTTAATTGATTGTCTAACTATAGTCACCTACAAATGACTATAGGTAGATTCTATAGGTGATTTCTATAATCAAAACACATGACAAATATAATTTATAAACCCATTATTATTATTTATATTTATTTTTTGATTTTTTAAATTCCTTTTTTCACTTGGATTAGTCTAAACCATCACCTAGAAACTTTGTCCAGTCTTCTATCTATCTACAGTCACCCATAGTGGTTATAAGGTCATATATGTGTTTATTTACTTATTTTGGACTTTAAAATTGTTATTAAAGACTTTCTTGAATATATTTATATCACTCTTTGAATAAAATTACTCATTTTGTGCTTGAAATACATTTTATTACCATGTTGTGAAACTCAGTCCTTATGATAGCCTCATAACTAGTGTGTAGGTTGCCTTTTTCATGGTGGGGTATCTGTAGATGGCATGGGGCTTGAAACCCTACATATTTTCATCATCCTCATTACCTTCATGTACATTTTTATATCATTCCATCATATAGACCTTTCTAAACATGAAGTTATTCTTTATTTGTTTCTTAGGATATCAAAAGCCATTTAAAACATAAAACATGGAGAGTTTAATGTAGGTTTTTAGTGTGTTTTAGAGCAACTTTGAAGCCTGAAACCATCACCCTCTACCAATATTCTTGAACTCATGCTTGGTTTAGTTAATATCCTATATATAGGCTACAAATTAACTCAAACTCAAAGTTCACACCTCAAAAACATGATGGATATTAGGGAGATATGAAGACAAGTTCCAAAACATACATATTAATGTTAAAACCACTTGTAGACATCTGAATAAAGCACGTAGAACATTTAATGACTAGTTTATCATGGTGACTAAGTTTGTAACCAATATTACACTATTTCAAACATCTAAATAAACTCTCTTCATCTATTAATGACTTGAACCAACTAATATATCATGATTACAACTCTATGAACAAGATAGACAAGCTCATACATGTGACTGTAACTGAAATTTTGAAAATTTTTGACTATGAGTAGAGTTAAGGATACAAGATGCCCAAGGCATGATATAGTGAAACCAAAACATGAAAGGAGGTTAATATATTTATTTTAGACCTATATAAAACCATATCCCATCTACATGAGACCTCTATAGGAAACGAACATTCTACAAACAGAAGAAACATTTATAGAGACTACATATGGTGGAACCTTATTTTCAACATGGACTAACTTTCCCAAAAAAACAACATGAAACATGAAACTAATTATGGAGACCATTTGATAAGGTAGACAAAATCCTATGAAGTGAACATAACCAATTAGTTCATACAAATTTGTCTAAAATGGAATAAAACCTATAGGGTGCATTAAAAATCTAAAAGAAAAGTAGAGTCAACCTCATGAGTTTGGTTCATGAATAATAGGACACCATTATTCAAAATATTTTAATTTAAATGAAGGTATATGAGTGTACTACAACCTCCCAAAATCATTTGTCCTAAAACTTCCTAAGTTGTCTATACTAAGCACAAACTAAAGGTTAACAAAGATGGAAAAGAATAGTTTTGGCTTAAGAATGGCACTTCCAGAGCATGCAAAGAATTGAGATGAGTGTGAGGAAGATGAATAGGCCTTTCATGATATTTTACCTCATGGCACACTTCCCCATGAGTATTAAAGTGCCAAATGCTCTCTTTTCAATTGGATTATTGAATTTTAGTTAATAAACCTGAAAGATTCTAATGTAAATAACATCATTGATAGATAAACTAACCTCTTGGACACTTTAAATGAAAATGGGACACCTGGACACCTTAAAAACCATGCCACTTCTATTTATGACCCCTCAAACACCATTAAATGACCTAAAATGACAAATTGACTAATATTACTATGACCAAGGCTAAGATGACATTAAATGACATTAAAATAACATATAATACACCCCATGATGTTAAATTAAACCCTTAAAACATCTAAAACTCATATTTTTACCTATAGGGGTCCTAATTTGACCTGAAAATCATATTTTATCAACAATACCTAGTCCTAAATACCATATAGGACCAATTTAAATTCAAATATTCTCTAATATTAGAAGTAAAATCTCTTGACATGCAAAGATCAAATTAAGGTGACACATCCACAACCATAACATCTTGAGGAATAGTGAAAGTAGGACAAGCACGAAGAACAAGTAACACACCTTTGATTATGCTAATCCATATAGTTGTAACACTCCCTTGGAATGAGGCTCATACTTCAAATTCAACTTATCAGCTACTTACTTGGGAATGATTGAATTATTTTTTCCACTATCAATCAAGAAATTATGAATAAAATTATCTCCAATGATGATAGAGAGATAAAATAGAGGAGGTTTATCTACTTTCTCAATTTGGTTTGATTTTCCCTCACTAGTCTTCAATGTGTTTATCAAGACGTCCCCTTTCCCATGAGGCTATTTAGTTTCCAGTTTGTGTTTGGATATCTCTTCTTGGAGTAGGTATAATTGTCTAAGTATTGATAGTGTATCTTATATTTATACACTTACATGAGACTTATTCATCTACTCTATAATGTTAGTGAAAGATCCATTAACCTTATCTTCTCCACTAATAGGAATTATATTACCTATAACTTGGTGAATTTTGAGGTGTGAAAGAATTCTTAGCATTCTAAATTCTTTGATCTATTTATGCATTTAGGACTACATTAGACATACCTACCATTTAGAGTGTTTGAAAATTAACTGATGGAACATTACCATCCCCTTCAATCTCTTCAATTGAATTTATCTTTGACCTTATGTTTTAAGCTATATTACATGAATCTTTGCTTGATTTATCTTGCTAATTCACAAAAAATGAGTCATCTTGCTACCAATTGAATAAAGTAGACCCCACTTAAGTACTCTCTCCATTGTTCTATCCTCCATTAGGTACCTCATCTTGAGTCAAGGTTGGCATTCTTCCCAAGTTTACCATGCAATCTTGATTGAAGTACTCATTAGAATAGGTAGATGGATCATGAGGTTATTTCCATAGAGGCTGACCCTCATGATATTGAGTAAGGTTTTTTTGAGTAGGCACTAATTATTTTGAGAGGGAGAATTGGGATTATAACCATTATATGATTTTTCTTGAATGAGATGCCCTTGATCATAAATATGACCTTGAAAGGGGGGTATATTGCTTTGATAGTTTGGATAGGACTAATTATGTTGGTAGTGGGTTTAGAAAGGTCTCTCTTGTTGCTATTGTATGATCCTGTTAAAACCAAAAATATCTTTATCAAGAGCCTTCACTATTTCTACCTAATTAGACTTACTTGATCAACTAGGGGTAGTTGGCTTATGTTTTAGTGTATGGATGGGAGAAAAAATAGGTGTAGGGGTTTGTAAATTAGGAAATAGAGGAATAGAGGGTATTGTATAAATATTCCCATCTTGTATCAAATAATTCTCATCTCTAATGGCCATTTCATAGGCATTAATGAATGTGTTCCCTCCCATAGATTATACCAGCATAGAAACTATCAAAATCCTTAGGATAATAAAGGACAGCATGATATGTAGTAGGTTTTAACAATATTGGGATTATATCCCATGTCTTATGAAACCTTGAGTTTAAGTCTTGAATAGATTCTTGAGGTTCTCTCTTTATGTTGGTTAACTACTTAGTCAATGACAATTTGTCACTCTTGTCCTCAAACCTTCTCCTCAAAGAATCACCTAACTCATCCCATGTGGTGATAGACACAGGAGCCAAAGTACCATACCAATAAAGAGATTTTGCATTGAATAAATAAACAACAACCTAGTGTCTATATTCTATTCAATGATATGATATACATTGTTGAAGTTGTCAATGCTTATAATGTGCTCAATAGGGCTAATGATAATCTCACATGTGTATGAAGGGACACTTTTGAGGGTTGATATGGGAATTCCATCATAATGGTCAAGTCTTAGAGGACTATAGCCATTAAAATCAAAGAAATGTAGGTTCTTTAACATGATAACTTTAGGATTTTACAAGATTAGGCTAATCAAAAACCTTCTTATAGGTGTATGAGCAAGGTAGGATTTATTTGGGTAAGGATGAGTGTTAGCAAATCTATATACTTTGACTAAGTAATAATGAATCTCTTGGAAATAAAAATGAATGCCTTTATTATGATATCTTATATTTAACTTAGGAAAGAAAAAATTCACTAATCTACCACCAAAATTCAATTGTTGGAGTCACCAAAACTATAAGAAGTAAACTATTACATCATCTTTATTGTCAAGACCAACATCCACCTTGAACAACCTGCTTAGATCATAGGTCCTATTGGGCATGCTAAAACTATTATAGCCTAAATTTTCACCCTTGAATATTGAATCATATATTCTCAAATTTGGGATAACATGGAACTATATTTGAATATAGGTAGATTGATATAAGAGATAAATCTATAAGTTATGGTATAACTCCCTTTATCTAAATATTTAGGTTCTCAAATACACTAGACTAATCACTTAATGGGTTGAAAATGTAAATAATGAAAAAATAAATTAACCTATACTAATGGAGGTGATACACCAAGGGTATCTCCACAAACATACTTGAAAATTACATTATGAAGGTAGATTACTAAAACTGATCTCAAATCAAAATTATTCTAGCATAAATGTTTCTACATGGAGACAGATTTCTATGCATTTAAAAATATGGGTGAATAGGAGGTATGATATTAGACACTAATAATATCCTTCACACTTCAAATACACCTAACAAACATTTACACTTTATGCGGCCTATTATAAGAAATATTACTTACACAATGCATGCATGAGTAGAATGAAAGCAAGGAGAAAAAATCACCACTTGTCATCCAAATGGACTACTTGACATGATTATCTAAGAATTTTATATATTAAACCAAATAAATTAATTTATTTAAAGGTAATAAAATATTTCAAATTAGCAAGGCTTTGTTATATAAATTTTGGATACTTACAATGCTAAAATGGCTTCAATATATAGAGTAGTAGAAGAGAGAAAAAGAATGATGATGGGGAGTCACAATGCCAAGTGTTAATTATTGAAGACCATTTACAATGTAGGATAAATATTTAAAAAATATATCATGAAGTTCTCTTAGATAAGTGTCAATATTAAATATGACATACTCCTAAAGTTGGCATCGAGATACTTCATTATCTTTATTGAAATTGCTCTTCTTGATGAGGAGTCCACTAATTATCTAAAATTAACTTGAAAATCATTAACACATATGTACTAACTTTAGAATGTGGAAACATGATTGGTGCAAGCCATTATGCACCCCTCAAACTAATAAACTTATATTTGCCTCTTATTATTTACTTCCTTAAAGTAACTTACTAGCCCTCCAAGCTTAAACTCTCACACTTGTCACTGACGTGACCTTCACACACTCAAGAGTGTTCATTACAAATATGTAATAAATATATATATAATTTATTTTTCCTATATTATATCATATAGACTTTAATAAAACTAAAAAAACATACTTCTCATATTCAACTTGCCAGTCACCTGCTTCTCATTGTTCTATCCAAGATTGCCTACAATAGTTAGCTTAGCAAAGGAATTTCCATACATGAACAATGTGAGAATTGGGTATAAGGAGTTTTAACACATCTCCACACACCCTCCACCATATATTTCACCCATCTATTCCTTTATGTACTTTCAAATCACCTCAAATATTACATAAAACATAGAATTTGATCCATTTGTATAAGTGATGGTATGGAATAATTGAGTGGTGAGGAGCCTAATAGAGTTCTAAGTAGATCCAAATAATTTTCCAGGTTAATTTAACCCTTATGGATACATTTTTATTCATATTTTCCTCATCATGCTCTTATGAGGGTTTTAGGTAGTTTAGGTTCTTAGTAATGGTTCATAAAGGTCAGATCCATAACCTTCAAAACAATGCCAATGGTTTCAATTAACTAGCCTCCCTAAACTATCCCTAAGTTCTCAAGACTCCATGCATCTTTTTTGTATATATATGAGTTAAATAAGTTGTTTCTCATGTAACTATTGTGCATTCTAGACAACCTTGAGATAAATTGAAGCAAAAAATGGCCAACTTGAGTTGTTTTATAAAAATCACTAAGTATAATAAATCTTAAACCATCCCATTAACTCTCTTCCATTTATTGGTAATATCATATGATTATAATAATGAAATTAGAAGCCTATGTTTCATGTCTAGTTCTAGGCCTCATAGGCATAGACTAGGTTTTCTAAGTATATGACGACCTATGAGTGTTCATGGTTATTTTAAGATCTCCCCGAAACTTATTCACCTCCAATAAAATCCTACACATCATTCCAAAGTTACGTAAGACTCTAACATTAATACTTTTTACCATCAATGTAGTAGGTCTACAAGTTGCAATGCTTATGGAGTGTATCAGGCATGAGACAAAACAATGAGTACTTACATTATTGATCTAACCTAAAGGAGAATATTAAAGTATATTTAAAACCATGATGAAATCCTATACCAAATTTCAAACCCTAACCATGTTTCTTGAGCCATTAAAAAAATAATTTATCAAATCTTATGACTGTGCAAAGTTTAAAATCCTAGACTGAGTATTTGAGCTTCCTAGATTTGCATCAGACTTGGATAATTATATGAATTTTTATAAACACTATGAGTAAATTTTATAACCAAATTTTAATTCTTTATATAGTCTAAAATCCTCACTTCACCACTTCTTTTACTGATTTCCCATTCCTCAAGGTTTATGTATATAACTTAGACTGTGTAGGGTTTTAGTATTTTTGTTCACCTCAATCTTGGGACTAAAATATCATAGATTCATTCATCATATGAAAAATTATTTACATACTCTCTCTTTTATTATTTTTAGGAAAACATAAATTTTTACAATACATTCCTATAGTAAAGACTGTGTGTTTGAACCTTGTCTAGAGCTTCATGGCCTATAATCCTTATTTATCTACTTTTCTCTCAAATGAGTTGAGAAATTTAATTTATTTAATGACAACATAAATTAATTAAATTATTATCTACCATTACAATATTTAATCACCAGTGTCTCAAGATTTAGTGATGGTCCTTAAGTCACTTAAGTAGATTGTCTTCCTGTATGTATGTTTTCTTAGGACTTTATGACCCTTGTTGGTCACTTCCTCTACAAACTCCATGATTTTAATGAATTTGATATTAAATTAATTTAAACCTTTAATTCTCATTTGGACCTCAAAAAATCACGTCATTTTTCAATATTTTGAGAGACTTTAAGTCACTCAAATAGACCTACATGCCTGTGTGCATATTAGGACTGTGGTCTTAACCCATAACTACTATTTACTCTCCTTGATGTATTAGTCAATTAGAAACCATTTTATCTCCATATATTGAGAAAAATAATGTATTTATTATCTAAAAATCATTCACACATCATAATCTCAAGATTTTAATATTCTTGAGTCATTTAAGAAAACCTATAGATCACTATATATATGCCTAAGTTTACTTAATTAAGAATGGCTTACAAACTTGAATATTTAAGACCATAATTTAAATAAATTATTTTATCGATGAATTTTATTCCTTATTAAATCTCTAAAAATGTTTAATAACCCTTAAAACTATCACAACACCTCTACCTCTCACTTTTAGGCTTAACATTAACTATTTGTCTAGCCACCTATAGTCATGAGAGATTATGCCTATCTTCTATAGTCACACATGAAAAAATAGATTAAATTAAACATGAAATGTGTGAATATTATCTTAAATTCCACATGTATTACTTATTTCACACATACCAATTTATAAAGTTCAACTAGATGAGAAAATTGAGCCATTATGATTGCATAGGTAGTTTAGAGGTACTAAATTTTTTTATGATTGTTTATAAAGAAAAATCCACTAATAATAAAACTATTACCATGAAATGTAATATTAAAAAGACCTATACTATCCTCAAAGTTTACTCACTCCAACTCCTCTTTTCTAGTCCATTCCAAATGAAAATTGTTGACCCTTTTTGAGTTATCCAATAGAGAGATAGGAAAAAGAAGATGGATTTTCTCAATTTTAGACATTTTGAAGTTGCATAAGCCTAAAAATGACCTATGGGGATTCTAATACACCTTATTAAATCATTCACACTTGTAAATGAATCACCCCAATCTATACAAACCTATAACTAACCTTTTACATATAATTTTCTTATTTTTTATGTTGAACCTTCAAGATTTTAGTTTCAAAGCCTTTTCTAACCCTTATATAACATGAAATATGTTATCTTAGTTCTTTAAATTTATCCTTTTGATGAGATTCACGTACAATTCCTTAAAATGAATATAAGGTGGCATAAATGATATTAAGAAAAATGGAAAAATATGACAAAGGCTAAAACATGTTATACAACCCTCAAAGTATGACTTGATCTCATTTAGGACTATGGTGATAATTTTCAAACCTAGGGGACCTTATGGAATGTTTTAACATGTAGGGGTTGACCCAATTTTACTTGGGGTAAAATTTTGGTCAAAATTTGTCATGTGGGATGATTCTACTACTCTTTAGCCCCAAAGAAGTCATATTTTCCCTATAGAGTGGTAGGGAAGTGAGTAGTGAATTAGTGAAATGTGTATCTTTTCATAAATTGGAATAGAATAAGTGATAGGTGGCAAGAATGGCATAAGATTTTGAAAGGAAGCTGGCATGGCTAGGGAACTCACTGAAGCTAAGACATGTAGCCTAACTACATAAGCAATGTCTAAGGTGAAATTTGATGGTTGTCTCAATTTCATTTGCATTATTATAATTTGGCATACGATCAGGGATATATCTAGATTGTTGGATTGAATAGATTAGGACTGCATGCTTCAAAATTAATGACCTACACCTACATGAGCCCTTTGGTAGTTATAGTATTCTTATTTTTAATGTATTAGATTTTGGTATTTCTCCATGTTATTAGGTATTTTATTAGTAATGTTTTTATCTTACCTATCTTTTGGTAAAGCAATGGGCGTGCAATTAAGTATGAATCATTCAAGTAATAACCTATGAGCCATAATTTTTAAGTTATAAGTTAGGTCACTACATGTCTCTACTTATCACACATTTTATCCTTATACACACACAAACCAACATGTAAGCGAGAACTACACAAGTGTAAGTAATTATTTAGAGTATTATATATGTAGGTAGCACCCATTAATAAATGGGTCCTTGTGGAAGCTCAAAACCATGAGCCCATTGACCCATTTTACAATAGTCACTCCAAGGGTGAATAAATGGTGTTTAATAATTTGACAAAGAGGACAACCTATGTGTACTATATAAAGACATCATAATAAAGGTGATAAAAAACCCAAAATGATCCAATAGGTCACATCCATAACCAATCAATATTCCATATAGGACAACTATGATAGGGTTTAGACAATTGCTTTAATGTAATTATCCAAATCTAATGCAAGCATCCAAGGCTTTAGAAAGAATATTCCTAAAATATAATAATTATTCTATGATCATCTTCTAGTCCACTTTTATTCTATTCTAGATCATATCTACCTGCACATAATTAACTATATAAGTACCATTTGTTTCCAATTCATTTTAATATCTATCAATAGTTGTACTTAACTATTTTTAATAATCTCAATTATGTAAATTTAGAATATTATTTTATCTGAGTTTTAAATTAATTTACTTTCTCTTTATGTTAGTTCACCACCTTTGTGGAATAGATAATCTAATTTAATTAACCCTAGATAACCACACATATCTAAAATTTAGGGTTAAATATGTACATGATATCTTTTTTTCCATAGATAATATAGAAGCTTATTGTTATCAATAAAAGCTTAGTTTCTTAGGTGAAATTACTACCTATTAACTTCTTTCATGTTATATACAAACACTTACACCACCTTTTCTTAATTTTTTATACCCTACATTTTACATGCCTAGTTTGAGGGGATATTTTTAGTGTTTACCTACTCTAATCTATAGTAAATTAAAATATAATTTGGAAAGTAGTAGATTCATTATTGAAATCAATAAATTTTATGCAAAAAAAAATATTTTTTTCTATAAATTAGAAATTCTATTTCTATAAAGTAGGAAATTTACTTCTATGAAAGCAAGAAATTTAATTCTATGAAACCATGAAATTTATCTCAACCCTTGGAGATTATAATTCTTTAAACCTTCCCCTATAATAATGCCAAAATGAATAGTAGAATTAATTCCTTATTAAAACATGACACAATGCAATAGTTGTGTAGAACCTAATAGAATGTACTCCAAAGGGGCATCCATCTGGGTTATTGATAATTTTGTTTATTAAATTGTCAACCTAGGGTCTGTATACTTTGATAAGGTCTTGACACTATATGTGCACATTAGGGTCTTTGGTAGGTTAATATACTAATGGTTTTATATAATAAACACACATTACTTAATAGTAAATTATATAATGTAAGCACTCTTGTATGAAGGAAAAGATACATAAATGAAACTAAGCCTATTTTGGAAGCTTCATGTGTTTGAATTGAAAATAATCAATCAACCATACATAATAAAACTTACTTATAATAAATCAGTCTATAAGAATCAAAAATATAAACATATACAACTAGAAATGTAACCACACATGTTGAATATAAATGATCAACTCAATAGAGGATATTGCCACACAAACTCCTCATAATTGGGGATCACCTAGTGAGACTTGTGCTTTAGATTCCTTTATTGGTTATGAATTATTTATCTCAAATCACTTCACTTATATTGTTTAAAGTCTGTAACAATATAATAATTACTATAAGATATTATAAATGATTACAAAAGTTTATTCACTTAATCACTTCTATGTTTATCTTAATTTAAAATGACTTATAACCTAAAACCCTTCCCATATATAGAGAGAGGAGGTGCTTATATAAGCAGACATAATAGTTACAACTACAATATTTTGTGCAATGACATGAACTAGAATAAGATAATAACATGTTGAGATGGTTAAAACCATATGAATTTATAATCCAAAAATGAAAATTATGATCTAATGGATTTACCATATGATTACAACAACTTATCATCATGTTTCATGTTTTATAGAGACCATTGAATGATTTGGAAGATGATTAAAATTAATAATTAATTTTTTTATTGTGATTTATAAAATGATCATCTATAATTTTTGCTCTAGGTTCACCAGCTAGTTGCTTAAGTATAATCAACTAGTTGCTATGGGTGCTCCCTAGTTATTGTGGGTTCTATGTGTTCTAATGTCTAGTCGACCAATGACTATGGGTATGTCTTAAAAAATTTATAAAATACTTTTGGACATAACAACACATGCATTTCCATTATCCATTAAAACATGAATTATTATGAAACCATTGAACTATATTAGAAAAATTATAAATAACATATTTAAACTTAATATTTACTTTTCATATATATATATATATATATATATATATATATACATACATACATATATATATATATATATATATATATATATCACATATGTACATGAGCATAATTATCTAGATCTACATTAACAACAACAATTTCTTCACTAGGTTAAACACATATGTGCCAACTGTAAGATCTAAATCCACTTCTATGTTACTATCCAGTCCTTGTAGTGTTAGTAATGTAGATCATATATCATTAGTAACATGAGTTGGTGATATAAAATAACAACCATCAAGATATTATGAGTCACATATGGAAATGGTTAAACTTCCATAACAATTTTCATCCTCAAATCATGCATTTACATTCACATATTTGTAACATTAATTTAGTATATAGATAGATACATAATAATGATTAGAGTAAAAAATAATAGTCATGCATCTTTATCAAGACTATAATTTACAAGAAAAATAAACAAATAAAATACATTTACATTTTAGTTCTATATTATTATCTCTTTACACTATCATTATGACAAATATTTTTCACACTCACATAACTTCATCTTGATCCACATCTAGAGATTTGTCAATTGGGTCACCTCATGGGGACCAGAGGAACCATATTATACAATATAGTGTGATATAATTAACCTAAACTATATCATATTGGCCTATAAATTCAATTTGGTGTAAACTAATTTGAATTGTATAAATTAGGTTGATACACTTGGCTAAAGTAGAGAGATGTAAATTGATGTAATTTAGCTATTATGTGTGAGCTATATTATTCAAATTGATATATTTACGTAAATTTTGGTGACTTTTATGGATAGGAAGAGGTATTAATACTATATCAGTACATTTTGTGTGGTGGATGATGTAGTTTGTTAGGAAAAATAGAAAATCTATAAGTACATCAACACATTTTTTATCATGGCTGGTGTAGTTACTTAGAATAAGAAGAATTGTATTGACATATTTTCTTTCTTGGATAGTGAATTTTATTGTAATAGAAAGTAAATTTATATATATACTAACACGTTTTATCACATGGATGATGCATTTTTTTAATAAGAGGTAGATGTATAATTAAATTGGCACAATTTAGATCATGGATGATGTAGTCAGATGCAATAAGATATAACTTCAAAATTGTATCAATATAATCTCCATCATGGATAAAGTATAAAAATGTAAAATGAACTATATTTATAATTATATCAAGACATTTTAGTTCAAGGCCAATGCATGCATTTTCAAGAGGAGGTAAATTTAGAACTTTATCAATGAATACAAGTTTTTGGTGATGCAATTGTTTATGGGAGAAAAATAATAAAAACTATATCAACATGGAAAATCTAGTAGTATATAAATGAAAAGGAGGAAAAAATATATTGGCATGGCCAATGTAGTTGTATGTATTAAAAATTTGAGTTAGAACTATACCAGTGTGGCCAATGTGGTTATTTTCAGATGTCGATGGTGTAAATAGAAATGATACTGATATTATATCTAAAGGATAAATATGATCACTTTCATAAGCTCTATGACCAAGGTCACCTATGATTTAGTTATTTTAGGCATGTGAATTATATTTTCCTCATTTAAGGGTGGGATATAAGATGAATAAAAATTGGTGAAATCATTTTCATCACTACTTGAGTTAAGATGAGTGTTTCTAAAAATAGGAATATATTCTTTGGGATCTTTAAACATGATATAAAAATCAATATTTTTAGGAAGATTTTAAGGTTTCCTTCGATGGTAATGATGTAAGTGATATTATGACCTAGATATATGATTATGTACTTTTATTTATAGATTATAACTCTAGGGGACAACATGATTGAAAATTTATGGAAGAATTAAGAATCATAAAAAATATACATTTGAAAAGAGGTGTTTCTTAAATTAAAATCTCTTAGATGCAAGATATGAAAATGTGAAGACAATCCAACCAATAGTAGAATAGGATTCACATTAGGCTCACTAGAATGTATGGATGGGATAAGATGACATGTAATAATCCTCTTTCTATAGATAGACTAGGATAAAAGTAAGGTCATAACAATATGATAAAAATAAGGTCATAATAGTAGATCCTAAATATACTTGGAAGATCACGTAAAGACATAGAATAAACATAGCTTGGAAAAGGGGAATCCAGACTAAAATTTCAAGAGGAGAAGGTTATAAAACCTATACCTAAGATATGTGTTATGGATCTCACAAGGTAGAAATATAGATAAGTGGTTGTAAAAATGATAACAATAATGTGTATAATGTATATAATAAGGATACCACATGCAAGGAAATGATGAACAAAGGTAACCTAGATCCAATATAACTACAAATACTAAACTAGTAAAAAGGTAATTGGTCCAATGGTCAAGAAATGGGTATTTTATGTATCCAAATTTGATAATGGAAAACCTAATTAACCCTATATCTATACCAAATTATTGTGTATAAGGTGGAGTATAAACAAGAAAAAAAATGTACAACCATTATAAAAATAATTAAAACATATGTATATACTAAGTAAATAACTAAAAAAGAATAGGGAAAGAGATATTTACCTTTGGGTGCAATCTTTTATACATCAATCTCCCTCTTTGGCTTGTGTAGATATTTACAAGAGATGTTATCAGATGAATACCTCAAATGGAATTAAGAAAAATGTATCATTAGTTGGGTAATTTAGAGATTAGGATACTTCCTCCACGTGACTCCTCTTATTAAGTTTAAAATACTTTTATGTAATACTACACCTTTAAGAATAAGTCCTCAAACTCAGACTCAAACTCAAAATCCTTATTTTACTATTAAGATAAAACAACTTGAGTGCAAGAAAAGTAGCTGAATGTGTTATATATTTAGGAATGATAATATGACAACCCAAAACTAACCATTAAATTTATGTTGATGGTATTACCCATACCAATATAGTTGGAAGGATGTTGCCCAACATAAAACTATATCAGCCATAATGATATAGTATAAATTATAGGGATAACTTAGAATTATATCGGATAGGCTAATACAGTACAAGGAAAGAAAAGTATGAAACAAATTATATCATCTTAGCTAATATAGTAAGAATATGCAGACATATATAATTGATCATTAAGTGGTTTATAATGTTTAATATTGACAACCTTACCTTACTCCATTTAGCATTTTACCAACTCATAACCTATAAGATAACCTTTACTATCTTATAAATAGAGAAAATATCATACATACAACACTATTTCAACCTTATTCATCCCTATTCCGTATACAAGTTCCTATCAAATCTTATTACAATTGCTTAGTTTAACACTTCATTTACCATGTATATATATGTTTTTATAATGATTTTTTATCATTTTTAAATCATATATTTCCTATTTTATTTAAAACTTAAGGTAATTTAGATTTGGTAAAATAAATCCACTAAGTCATTTAATATACATAAATCAATCATCTTGGGACTTAAATATTATAACAAGATACTATATCTGTGTAAAAAACTACAATAAACATCAACTATAAATTTTAACAAAGTATAATACTTTAAAATCATAAAAACTCAATCTCAACTAGATAATGTATAAAAATAAAAATATTATATGTATAATGCATCTACAACCACTATTGAGAAGTAGAATAATTAGTCCATCAATTATTCATATTTTTAATGAATAATGTAAATCAGATCCTAAAGTAATAAAGAGTAAGCAAATTTTATTGGCTCTAATAAGCTATAAGGAGGGTCAACATCATCTGGGAACTTTACCTATAATCATAGACCAACAATCTACCACACACCTCCCCACTAGTAGTGGTTTTTCCCATCATGAATGAGAAGATAATCATGATGTAGACATAAATAACCAATCAAGAAAAGTGTGAAAGTACAACCAATATTACATGTATAAGTAATAAATACCATGGATGTACCCATGTATGATATTACTCCATTCAAACATTTAAAATATAAGTACAATTGACACAAAAAAACATAAAACTATAACATTACTTTGGAAAAAAAATTATATAATTTCATATTTCAACAAAATATGGGTCATTGTTCACACACATTAATTAATCTATCTTAAATCAATAAATACTATGTATTATTTTTGTCATGTGGATGATGAGAGATCTATACCCATCTCCTTGCCTAAGACTCATCATCCTTTAGATAAAAGGGATGATTTTATAGTATTCAATTAAGAATTCATCTCTCATAAAATCATATAAATAATTTCTATTGAATTTACTAAATAAATATTTTCTCAATGAAATATTATAATGATGACATTATTCATATAAGCAAATAATAAAAATCAATATTTACTTATATATTCTAATCACTCAACTTACAACTTCACTATTCATAACTGTAATGTGAATGGTTTAATTTAATATAATGTAAACAAATTACTTAATAAGTCACAACTTATAATATCATCATTATAAATCATATAATAAATTTCCTTAGTGACCCTTCAAGAAATCATTCTAAATCTTATAGTTTATAGTATTCAAACAAACCAAAGTAGCTCTATTAATCCACCTCTTTAAGTACATACCTACTTTAAACATAATTTGATGTTAATGGATTTGTAGATGATACGTATTGATTATATATCACCTTAGTCTTTTACACTTGGAAAACTAAGGCCTTGGTTGTTCCTCTTAGTTTTGGACCTTTTCCACTTTTGAAATTCTTGTGTCTAATCCATCTTGTGCCATTTGGCCCATCTCTTGGTTAATATAGTTTTATGTTAATGACCCAAACCTTCTATCTCACCAAGAATTCTTAAAATATGCTTATTTTATGCCCCTATAAGTTTTGATCTTGTACCTATTTTCTAGCTAGTAGGACACAAGGATCAGTCTAAAACCCATGTGTCAATGCTAGTGTCCTACCTTGATAGATGTCCAGTGCCCTAAAGTCATATAATTTTAAAATGAAACATATCCCAATGGTTGGAATAAGTGATTTAATGTAATATATTTCCTGATAGGAGTGGTATATATTCATAATCACTCCTCATTCATTACACACATAGAAAAAACCTAATGAAACTTATGAATGCATTCAATCAAGTGCTCAATAAAGTAAAATTTCCCTATTTTATCCTATTTTAATACTAGGTATAGGCATATCACATATATAGCTCTTAATTATTATTGGACTATCCTAAGATCATGATTTTCCAAGTTACAAGTTATGTCACTATTGTACTTGATTTCAACATATTGCATGATTCACACATAAGCCAACACATAGGGGATAACTACATCAATCTGAGGATCTATTCAGAGTCTTAGCTATATATGAAATCTTCATTGATAGAGGGGTATCTAGGGTTAGCTCAACACCATGTGTACACTAAACCATTTTTCCAAAGGTCACTATAAAGATGAAGAACTAGGGTTTTGAAATTTCATGAGGAGTGATAGTACATGACCTATATCTAAATGCACCTGAGTAAAGTCCAAGACAAACTTAGAAGCATCTAAGTGGTCACATATTTTTACAAAAACAATTATATATAAGACACCTATGTCTAGTTTGTATAATAACATCAACACAACCATCCCATGATGATGCTAGTGTTTAGGCATTTAATCCATAATTTGGAGATTGTTCCATAACCCTCTTCTAGTTTACTTCCTACTTGTTCTAGATAGAGAACTATGTCATCATTATAACTAAATAAGTACATTATTTCTTTATCATTTTCATCCCTAATATAAATTTACATATTATTTTAATCATATCTCAGTTTAATGAATCTAGTATATGTTATATCTGAGTTTAGCATCTAATTGGCATGTTATAGATCTGATCATCACCCTTATGCATTGTCATTTCTATATTATTAATCTTGTATACCAAAGTAAGATACATATACAATTTAGGGTTAAACATTTTGTGAACCTAACCTTTGAGATTTAAACCCTTGATACTTTAGGGATTTTTGTCTCTTTTTCTAAAACACGTTCTATTTTTTGATTAATCCTAAAAATAAAGTGTTAAAATTTACAAACAATCATGTTATATATGGATATATATTTTAATTATTTCTTGTTTCAATCCCTTATAGTGGTCATTTAATTGTATATCTCATTCTTAATTAAATTAGTCTAATCTATAAGGGGTGCCAAACTTGCATTCTAACATACTCCTTGTTCTAATGTTTACAATGATATTTTACCTATTAGTACAAAGCACCAAATAGAGTGCATGAAAAAAACATCCTACCCATGTCATTTTAACACCAAATATAAGGATATTAATACCAAAACATAAATTTTGGATTTGCTTCGCCATTAATCCCATTACAAGGATGTCCTTTTGGATGTATTATGTATGACCATACTCCCTTGTAATGTAAAACCACCATATCTGGCCTCTATCTTAAATTCCATCAAGTGGACTGAGAGTAATATATCCTTTTAAAATGAGGATTTACCACCTCAACATACTATAAATATAGGTTTTCCACTCTACATTGAGGTGTGCATTTTCAAAAAAAATGATAAAACAAATTCTTATGGACAATGGTTCAGGGCTAAATATTTGTAACATATGCTTATCTCCTTAATTAGCATTGGAACCTTATATTTAGAACCATATAATATGAGTATCAATGGATTTGATAATATTAGATGATAAGTGTTTGAATAAATAACATTAAATATTATTGTTGGCCCTTGTACATTACCTACTTTGTGTCATGTTATGCCAAATGAATTGAACTATAACATTCTCATAAGATGGACTTACATACATGATATGTATCTAGTTCATTTTATGTTACACACATGATTAAAATTTATTCATCAAGGATTCATTTACACATGACCAATGGATACTATTCCCTTCAAACATTGTGCAATGATCCAATAAACTAATAATAATACACTTTAATCCTATAATCTTGGTTCTAGTTATTGATATTTACATAAATATGGGTACAAGGGACAAGGGTTGGGTAAAAATGATAAAGGGATAACTAATCCCATTTCTCCTTCAACTAATGCAAACAAACAAGGTTTAGATTTTTAATGAAAAATCTACAAATCAAAATCATATCTCTCATAGTATAACTTGTTTAAAAATTAACAAAAAATAGTTTATGAATGCCTTTACAATTGAGCTCAAATTGGTCATATATTATCTAAATGATAAAGGTGATTACCTATAAATGTTGGCACTAGATGATTTATAAAATGATGAATCATTACTAGAGTACTTGGAGGCATATGAGGATATCCCTTCCTTCTGTCATAAGAACAGGTTTTATCATGCCACCTCTACTCATGCTTATTTTTATGAGAGTGATGATACCAATGTCCACCATGATGCATCAAACAATATTCCTACCACACTATTTATCATAGATAGATCTTCTTTATTAAATTAATAAATAGTCAAATATAAATTTGGAGTGGATAAAGACCCTCAACTAGTTTTACTTGTTGTAATAATGTACGATGTTGAAGGACAAACCTATTAACTTGTCCTCCATGATTTTTACAAACTCTTTACTTGGAATTACTTAAATATTCCTAGGATTTATCTGTCAATTGTAATACATAACATATTATTATACTTAGATTTAAAACTAGTAAAACAAAAAATTCAAACAATGCATCTTAAAGTGGTGTTACTGGTAAAAAACAAAATTTAAAATCTCATAGATGCCAACTTTATAAGAGCCATTACAAATTTTTATTGGGTGTCTAACATTTTCCTTGTTAAAAAACTCAATGGTGATAATATATTGTTCATTGATTACCATAATTTAAACAAGGCTTGTCCTAAAGATGATTTTTCCATTTCCTAATATTGACATGATTATAGATTCTATTGCTATATTTGAGACATTTTTTGTTTATTAATGGATTCAAAATATATAACCAAATCAAAATTAATCCCACAAATCAAGAAAATACTACATTTACCACTCTTTGGGGTACATTTTGTTAAATAGTCATACCTTTTGGATTAAAAAACACATGAGCCACATTCTCAAAGGGCCATGACTCATATATTTCATGATTTTATATACAACTATTGAGGATTATGTTGATTATTTAATCCAAAAATCAAAACATCACCAGGACCATGCTATTGATTTACAAAAAAATATTTGAAAGCTTGTGAAATTTTAATGTTTAATTAAATCCAAAAAATGTGTTTTCAGGGTATCTTCAAGAAAGTACCTAGGATAAATTATTTCCCAATGAGGCATTGAGGTTGATATAAAAAAGGTAAAATACATTGTATATATGCCATCACCAAATAATATAAAATAGTTGTGATGTTTGTAGTGTTGAATTTAGGGTATTCAATGTTTCATGACTCAGTTGGCTAATAAAATAATTCCTTTCTTGAATTTTCTAAAAAATGACATAAAATTCATATGGGATGATGTGTGCCAACCAAGTATTGATAAAATTATAGAATATTTATTAAAAAATATGATTACTAATGCCTCTTATTTCAGATAGACCACTACTTATTTACATATTGGCCACCCATGAGGCCCTTGGGGACGTGTTCACTCAATTTGATGATAATCACAAAGAGTAGGTAATATGTTATATTAGTTGCTATCTACTCAATTATGAATGAAAATTTAAAAAAAATGAAAAACTATGTTTAGACTTAGTTTTTACTAATCAAAAGATACAAAATTATTTACCAAATAATCAGGTTCATGTGATAATTAAATAATATCCATTAAGTTTCCTTATGAAAAAAACACACCTAACTACCCAGATTAAAAAATGGGTGATGCAACTTATAGAGTTTAATCTAAAATGTGTAGCCTAAAACATTAATAAAAGGATAATTCATAGTTAACAAATTAGATATTGATCCTTTACTATATTAAATTTCACTCATCAAAGATTTATGTGATGATTTTAAGGCATATAATATATCTTCCAATCCATGGATAATGTTCTTTGATGGATAAAAATATAGAATAGGGGTGGGTGTTGGTATTATATTTTTTACCTCTAAAGGTGAATACATGCCTTTTTCTTATATATTATCCTTTTATTACACTAAAAATATCATTGAATATGAGGCGTTGATCATCAGTTTATCATAGCAAAGAATATTCATATAAGAGACATCTAAATTTTTGGTTATTCCCAATCAATTGTTAATCAAGTTACTAATCATTACCAAACCAATGAAGAACATCTTATCATATAGATAAATGGTATATAGACTCACTTATATGTTTGATAAATTTTTTATTAATGGTATTCCATGTAAAGATAACCACCATGTATATTCCATATAAATTTTGGCATCCTTGATGACTTTTGACATTAATGATGATCATATAAACTTTACGATATGATAGTTATGGGACCCTTTCTTTTTTTTCTAATAAAATGAATACCTTGATTATTCTTGTTGTTACTCATAATACTATAAACAAATAATGGTATAATGATATTTATAAATTTATCTATTAACCTATCTACTAGACCATTTTTCATGAAAAGATAAACAAAAATTATAATGCGAAGAACTTTGTTATGTTAATAGTAGAAATTATTTGTTCAATTTTTTTTTTTTTTTTATGGATAATTACTTTAATGTTTAAACAAAGACGAGTCCCATATTTCACTCTTATAAATGCATACAACGAGTGTGGTGGGAATTTCAAAGGATGTGTCATGTCTCAAAAACTGTTATACTAAGGTTATTATTGGCCTACAATGGAACAAGAATGTATTTAACATGGAAAACTATATTTACAATGACAAAAATACAAGAATTTGAATCATGCATTTTCACATGAGTTATAGCTAAATATTTCACCATGGAATTTTTCCTTATGAGGTTTTGAATCATTTATAAAAGTAAATATGGTATCCATTAGTGGACATAAATTCATCATCACATCAACATAATATTTTACAAAATGGGTTGAACTAATTCCACTTTAGTTTATCACATGGGATGACATATGCAAGTTTATGATGATCAATATTATTTTTGATTGTGGCATACCTTCAACTATTATTTATGATAATGGATATATTGATGTATCTAAGTGTACCATAGGGGTTCTTAGTGTTCATAAAACACTTATGATTTTATAATTCTAAGAACTCAGAGCATGAGTATCAGGTTGTGGCAACTTGATGTTACCTATGGATGAACAATGGTAGAAAAATGTTTGTGTTATAAAAATTTTATAATAAGTGATGATTGGGAGCCATCATGGTCCATTCTTTGTGAATTATGAAAGATATATGCTAATTCTTAGTGAATCATGGTCTAATTTAAGCTACAAACTCATCTATATGGATATTGACAATTAAATCTAAGCTATAGTGATCTAGTGTAAAAAAGGAGCAAAGAGAAGGGTAAGGCAAGAAATAAATAAGTGATTGTTGATCTTGAACTCAAATATCATGAAAAAATTTCAATTATAACTAAACCTACATTTAACCAATATATGATGCAAAATATCAAAGCTCAAATTTCACCACACACCAAGTGTATTCTTAAGGATGATATGAAATTATATAATTTAGAACTAGATTTCACTTTAAAGGTTTGTTATTAGACTCAAATAGAATTATCACATCTAAATATGAAATAAATAAAATGAATCAAATATAATATCCTTTAACTAATTTAGCACAAGCACAAATTAGAAATCTTGTATCACATAGGCAAATTCAAAATTCAAATAAACTATTCTAGCTTAAGCATTAGAATCAATAATTGAGAGATACTATGTTAATATTTGATAAATTCAATTTGGATAATCTTTTACAAAATTATTTGATTGAATTATTTATTGAAGTATACAAATTTTCTCAAAATTTATCCTATAAAATACCACATCCTTGATCAGATAATGGGTTGCCTTCAATCTCCAGGTCCTCTTTTGCTCCCTAGATAATCCTACAAGACAAGTACCATTAATTAGTAAATATATAATTTAATCATACCACTCACTAGCTTAAAAGACCTACTAATCTACTTACATAATAATTATCCTAGGGTTAATATTAGTATTCATCTCGATCAGACCTTGGCATCTTACCAGTTTTGATATTTTCATTTCCAAGTCATACTCCTACAAAACTAACATCCACTTACCTCTACATTCTCAAAGCTCATTATAACTTAACATAATCTTGGTGGTAGGGTCAAGTAAGATAACATGAAACTTATTTCTAAAGATGTAATACCTAAATTTATTTATGACCTTAACTAATGCATATACCTGCTTATCAATCAATGAATAATTCAATTGAGAATTATTAAAATTAGTGCTCATAAAAGCTATTTGGTGATCACACCCATCAATATTTTAAGTCAATACATTATCCATAGTATGGTCAGATGTAAAAGAGTAGAGGTATAAGTCCTTCGAAAATTTAGGACTTATAAGGACTAGTGCTTGGTTAATGGCTTCCTTGATATCATTGAATGCCTTCCTAGATTCTTCATTCCATGTGACCTTGGAATCTTTCTTGATCATGTCATTCACTGGCTTGATAATATCTGCAAAGCTAACAATAAACTTTCTTACAAATTTTATCTTAGGAAAAAATGACTTTAACACTTTTCTACTATTTGGAAGTTTTATTATAGACATGGCCTCCACTCTTTCAAGATCTATAGAGATCCCATCCTTGGTTATGACATAACCCAATAATTTTCCTTTAGTAACATAAAATATACTCTTCTTATAGTTTAAGGAAATTCCATACATCTGACATCTTTCAAACACCTATTGTAGATGCATGAAGTGATCTTCCCTATTTTTAGAAAAAAATGTTAGATCATCCATATAAATAATGATGCATTTACCTATAAGACATTGGAAGGCATGGTCCATGGCCCTTTAAAATTTAGCTCCCACATTTATTATCATGAAGGGCATTCTCTTATAAGAAAAGGTTACTCACTTTTTGTGAAGGTTATTTTCATCTTGTGTTCTCTATCAACCAACACATAGTTGTTACATGAAAAGCCATAAAGAAAAAACATCATAGCTGAACCTAAAATAACTTGAATTACCTGGTCAAGAGAAGGAAGATGATAGTTGTCTTTTTTAGATGTTTTGTTTAAGTTCTTAAGGTCAATGTAACACCTAATCTCACCATTATTCTTCTTGATTATCACAAAACTAGCCACCCAAGTAGAATACCTGATGGTGAAGACTATCCTAGCATCTAGTAGTCTCTTAACTTCCTTAAAGATCAATGGTTATAAGATAAGGTTAACAAGCCTTTGTTTCTACATGAATGATTTATAGTTTTATTTAAGAGGGATGGTATGAGTGATGACCCTTGTATTAAATATCTTTAAGTCATCATATGACCATGCTATGACATCCATATATTAGGTAAGGGATCTTTAACCTTTTTGTTTTGAATGTTTGTGTAGGATTTTCCAACATTTACTAGTTGGGGCTGATCTTTGAGACTAAGATCAATAACATTATAGTATCTCCCACTTACCTTGGCAATCTTAGAAACCTTAGCCAGTTTGTTATGATCAAATAGTCTCTCTAAAGAAATCATCCCCTTAGGGACCTTGTTGTCATTTAACTGAATGACTTTACCATCAAACTTATTCTTCTTAGATGTATTTTCATTAGTATCATCAATAATATGAGTGTCAAATACTAAAATTGATCATGAAATATAATATCTATTGATTATCACTAAATAATTGAAAGTGATTAACATTATTAGGAACTAAAGGATAAGGGATCAATTTAATGCTAAAATTGGGGGAATCTTGGTTGGGCATGAGGTTGGATATAGCAGATGTAAACTCATTAGTAGCTTCATTCTCTTCCTTTGGGATGGAGGCAATGCTAAAAGCATCAAAGGAATCAATTAGATCCCAAACCTTAAACTTATACCTCTTAATGTATGAGAGATTACATTGGTTTTTAATTCTTACCTAGTTAACTACTGGTTTAGAGTCACCATAAACTAGAAATAATTTGACTTTGTTCTTCACAACAAATTATATGCCTAGGATAAGGGCCTCATATTTAGCAAGATTATTAGTGTAAGGGAATTGGAGTCTATAAGAAGTATGGTAATTTTTATTATTAGGATTAATTAAGAAAATTCCAACACCTAATATAGCCTTACACCTAACACTATCAAAATGTAACTTCCATAGTTTAGGAACAATATGAGTATTTATTGGATCACATACCCTGGCAGTCTCTAGAGTGAAAACCCCTAAGTATGAGTCAATAATTTTCACCCTTTCATTCACATCATTATACTTAGTGATCATGTGCTTTATCCTTATCTCTAATTTAACCCTAATTTGATTTGACACTCCATTCCAAGGTAAACACAAATGTGATCAATTTGTGCACATGTAGTCATTCAAAGCCTTGGTCCATTCCCTATTTAAAAATATTCCATGCACACTAAGAATGTCAAAAACCTAGATATCAATAAACTATTAAACCCTATGTTTAGAGGCTAATTGAATATGAACATTTAAAAGTTCCATAATTACCTTGACTCTAGATTTATCTAACTGAGTTACAACTCTATCAAACTTAATAAGTGTAAAGATATGTTATTTGCATATACCTACTAGCATGATGTTGGTATATGCACTTGAATATAACAAATAATCATGCAAATTCTTACCAAACATCCTGATAGTGAGTAAGAAAGGAGGAGATTCAAATTTGGTTTTATGCATAGTCACATTGGCATGGTCAGCCTTGGGTGGATTATTAGATTTCGTAGATAGTAATTCTAGAAAGAGCTCCCTTTGCTATGTAATATATGTAAATTCATGCAAAGTGATGTTAGCCTTTATTTTATTCATATCCTCAACTATGTTATATCCATTTTTAGTAAAATAAATGGGAATATCAATGTTGGGCTTAAAGATAATCCCTTTAGGTGGCTCAGTTGTTGCTTGACGAAGTGTCTAGAGGAGTTCCAAAGTTATTTGGAGGTGTTGACCTAGTCATGGACTAGATCTGATCTCTATTCCTCAAGGGATAGGTCTTCTTCAAGAATTTTTGGAAGGCCTAGATCTCTTTAGGGATCTCATCAAGTTCATTTTCCTCTTGAAAAGGAAAGTCAAAAGTTTTCACCATGAAGTCTTGATCAGATGATTTGGATCTAGAAGAACTTGCACCATTATCCTTGTTATGGACTACTTCAAATGTATCTCATTCTTCCTAAAAAGCCTCAAAATCCTGACAAAACTCAATGCAATCAATTTCACCATGCTTGGTTATGTAATGCACTCTACAATAATTAGGTAATGCAATATTAATAGGTTAATATTCATGGTCTTTTTTTTAGAAGATGGATCATTATTCCTATTGTTATGAAATCTATCATTCTAAAATATATTATTTGGCCTATTAAACCTTTTAAATGAGAAGTTCTTAACAAAGCTTTCAATAGTATTTCCAACTTATTTTTGTATATGAAGAAAATTAGTGCTCAACTTTTGGACCATTTTTGGTATAGATTTATTCTAATTTTTAGGAATTTTAAAATTATGTACCTATTTATTGTTAGCACCATCAGTTGGTACTAAATATCTTTGATAATTTGTATTTAATCCATTAGTATCATGATGACTAAAAAATCCAAGGTTTTGATTGGGATAATCATGACTCAAAGACAATTGGTTGAGGTTTGTAAGTTGATTTAAGGTTGGGATATTTTGATTTTTATTTGAAAAAATGCTTAGTGTTGGCATATGTGGGTTAATACTTGGAGAAAAATAGGCCATTTATCCATAGGTCTTCTTTTGGTCATTAATGACCACTATCTCAAGATAGGCCTAGGTTAATGAAGTTATAGTTAGAATATATCTCTTCAAAAATTTAGGGGTCACAGGATCTACTACATATTTTTAGATTTATAGAGATAAAACATCATCAAGTTTATAAGGCTATATGGTTCTACTATACATTTTTTGAAATCTAGCATTAAATAACCTAATAGGCTCACTTGCATCCCTCTTAATAGTGGTGAATTGGTGATAAATAACATAAGGACTAATGATCTTACCAAATTGGTCTATAAAAATATTAGTAAAGACATCCCAACTAGTAATATAATTGTTAGGTAAGTTGAAGAGCCATTCATAAGCAACATATTTAAAGGTAAAGGGGAATAAACTATAAGTTACATCCTCATGCACAACATTTAACAAACTTAAGGTAGCTTCAAAATATTTTATGTGCTCTTTAACAGTTATTATACCCATTGGACTAAATGTAGGCAAATACTTTTTAAGGTTGCATGGGAGTTCATGTACCACACTTGGCACATTGATGGAAGAGTATCCCAACCAAGCCATACTTAGATGAAGGTTGAAAGAAAAGGTACCTTGAAGAGGTGAAGTTCGCAAAGATTTGGATCTTCTACATCTACCTTTGTCATGCTTGGCCTTTTTATGAACTTGAAGTTCAAGAAAAGGCTCTCTTATCTCTGAGTGTGATCTATTTCAAATCCTTGGCGGTTCTATTTTGAAGGTTGAAGTGTAGACAACAAAATCATGTCGACTCCCCTAGTCATTCCCCATCTTATTCTTCTTCACCTATTTAACCCTTGTCGATCACTTGTTCCACCAGCCTTGACCTTGGCAGCATGTAACAATGAGCAGAGAGCTAAAAGCTAGACTCTATCCCCATTGTGCATCTGCCGACGACGGTCTTTACCCGGCCGATGTCACCGACGTCGGTCACATATCGGCCGACGTCGGCAATCCTACCGAAATCGATCACCTTACTGTTATAAGTTATCAGTTACCATTCGATTCCCGATCGGTTTCCCGAAACAGTTATCAAACCGTCTCTTGAACCATCCCCTGGCCTTCATCAGCGTCCGCTGATCAATCCCGAAGGCTAATGAATCCATTTTTTGAATCAACCCGATCAATCAGTCAATCAACCTGCGAACTCTGACATCCACAGACTCTTGCAATCAACACTCTCATAAACTTTGACTATGGCTTTCATCAAGTCTTCTGACAGGTAAGTATTTTCTGTGTTTATTTTCATTTTCTTTCTGATTATTAGTTATTCATTATTTCTGTCATCCTGAAGCTTCAAACCACAGACCCAAGTTCTGAATCTCTCCTTTACATCCCTGCCCACTATCCAAATTCATAACTCAGTCCAGACTCGGCTAAAACCCCCAAACTCTGTCCAAACCTGACCTTACTTTGCCCAGACCCTATCCTGACCTTATCCTGATTCCATCAGACCCTATCCCGAACTTGTCAAGACCCTGTCCCGACTCTCCCAGACCTTCTGCAACTCGCCCAGACTCTGTCTAGAACCTGCCCCGACCGACGCCGGTCACTACCCTGACCGACGACGGCACCTCAACCGACGTCGGCACCACAGAGACCGACACCGGCGATTGTGCAGAACAGTGCCGCTTATCAGGTACACATTTTTATTTTCTATCATTTATTTTTGTCATTTTATCTTTTATTATCTACTTTCATCCAATATTCTGCTTTTTTATCAGTGGGTTGATATTCTTCTAGGAAGTCTTCGTACTTCCGGGATCGGGCGTTCGCCTGACAGCCCACCATATCCTTTGACTAACGTTTTTCCGTGTTTCAGTCTTTTCTTCTTCGCAGGTGTCATTCCTCCACAGCCAAAGAGTAGAATCTTCCAACGTCTGATTTTGATGCGCTTGACTTTATCAAGTACTTCTAGCCTTGACCATTTATTTCAGTTTCTTATTTCTTCTTTGAATATAGAAAGCAATTTTGCATAGAAACATTCTGGCACGCCCGGTGGGACCCTAGGTCCTCCTTGGGTTATTTCTTTCTTTCTTTCGTTCATTTAGGCGCATTAGGTTCCTTTCTTTTCGCCTCTTCTCGTCTCTTCTTAATGACATCATAAGCAGGACTAAAATGAACATTTCTTTCTTTCTTGCACTTTTAAACTAGCTAAAACTCATATTCTTCGACTCTTTCTCCATTCGTCTTCATACGAACAAACATTTCGACTTGGGCATTAAAACACTTTGCATTCATTTCTGTTTGCCTGCATCTCTTAGACCACACATAGTAATTAAACCGCATATTGAATTAATCTAGATCACTTGATGTTACACGACCAAACCACCTGCACAAAACAAACATTTTAACTTACCTAAGACAAGGCCCGACTGGGATTTCATCCCCCAGCGGATACCTTACCCGTCCTGGCAATCTCACTTGGATTTCATCACCAAGGGGAAAGCCCACTCCATTCTCTGGCGGAGTATAATCTCTAGGCAAAGTATATTTTGGCTAAGCGAAACCAGCTAACCACTGGAATCATGAAGTGAGGGGAGCTTGCTCCTTAGCACCAGGCCACGTACCGGACCTAACACAGACTTCTTGAGCACCATAACAAAACCTGAAACCATCCATAGATTGCTTCTTCTAGGACCCGACTCACAAAGCCAACCTCCCCAAACACACATTCTAAGGCATAAGCCACTATAATCCTAAAATTTTTTACTTCTAAAGTTTTAGGATCTGCTTGTGTCTTCATCTTTTTAGTTCTTATCTGCTTGTTTGAGCGTGTAAGGACGTTCTCTCTTGTCTTTTATGGTTTTGACACGCAGTCAAACCAAGGCCCTTTTTGACCACTCTAGCCATCAACTGCGTTCGTCTACCCCATCTCTAACCCATCCTATCATGGAGTTCCACTCAGAAACTAAAAGAACTCCTATAGGATCGACCCCGACCCCGACCCCAACTCAAATTCCCATCATCCCTGAAGGGGACCAGGATTTCAAAAAATTCTTGGACCTCAATACCGCAGCCCTCCATAACTATCTCATGAGAAATCCAACACAAGACCTTTCGGGTGACATGGCGATGACATCGACACCATTCGTCATCCAACCCTTTATGACTCAGCCTTTCGCCTCAACCGTTAACTCAACCATGGCCAATACGGAAAGTTTGGCCTCTTCGTCTATTTTTAGACCAACCTCCATCGGGGTTTCGTTACCCCCTCAATCACCTGCAATTCAACCAAATTCTACATCGTATCAGAACTTGATTGTCTCGACCCCTTACACTCTTGCGTCTACAAATGTAGGAGTGCCAACCTATCCCTCTACCAGTGCCGCTATTCAACCACCTTTGGCAGTGCCTAGTCAACTTATACTTTCGACCTTCATGACGCAACCACCCTTAGTCTCTACTTCTGCCCCTGCGACTAGTCATCCGTACGTTGCATCCTTATTGGTACAACAGACTACGTCGTATACCTCCTCTAGTCTCTTTCAAGCACCTTACAACCTAGGGGGCGCTCCATCCACCAATCCGTCAGCAGATGTCATCAAGATGCTGATGGATAAAATGTCCAGTCTCGAAGCTTCTATCTCCGGTTCAAATAATGTCTCTTCATATGACCAGATTTACAACGAGCCCATTCATCCTTCTGTCCCTATCCGACCATACCCCAACCATTGGGAGCTTCCTAAATTTACTCACTTTCAGAGTAAGGAAGACCCACAACAACATCTACGGGCATTCAGACATGCCTGCTATCTTATTGCCCATGATGATGCATTATTATTACGCACGTTTCCTATGTCACTTTCTGGCCCTGCCCTTGACTGGTATAGCTCCCTTGCCAGACATTCTATCTTTTCATTCATTCAACTCGCTCAATTATTCGTTGAACATTTCTCAATCAATATCACTAAACAAGTCTCGATCACAGACCTTTACTCCATTAGGCAATTTGACGACGAATCAGTAGTTGATTTTGTTGCCCATTGGAGAGGCCTGATTAACCAGCTCTCTTTCTCCTTGCCTCAACCCGAGCTCATTGAGCTCTTTTCTCGAGCATGTGTCAGTCACATCTCATCCACCTTGCAGGTTCAAACATTCAACACTTTTGACGAGGCCTTCACCATGGCCCGAAAGCTTGAACTCTGCGCTATTGAAGAAGATAAGGTCAAATTGTGTAACACTAACACAAGAACCAATGACCATTCTTCTTCCAGACCTTCTTCTGCCCACTCTCAATCTAAGGGGTCAACAAACACTGTCATCTTTAGACCATCATCTTCAACAATAACTAATCGACCAGCATCTTCAACATTAGACTACATCAATAAACATTTTCAATGTCAATCCATACAGCGTCAATTCACTCCAATTGGAGAGTCATATGCCTCTGTCTTGGATAAACTCATCAAGCAGGGGGTCCTCAATCTCCCTTCAATCCGACCACATCAATTCGACCCCTCAACACCTATCCCTACATGGTACAGGGAAAATCACTTTTGTAACTATCACCGTGTCAAAGGACATGATATAGATCACTGTCAAACTTTTAAAAACCTCATCCAGGACATGCTAGACAAGGGCGATCTTATTTTGGATAACCCGAACGCACCGCCCAACCAAAACCTTGACATCTTCAAACAACCTTTTCCAAATCATCCGCCTACTCAAGACAACATCCAAACCATGATCAATGACCCTCAAGACCATGATATACACACCTTCAACACTATCTTACCTCTTGTCCCTAACCAACCTTCTTCACAGGATGAAAGACTCTCTTCTCTTATTAGTCCTCCATCGACCTCTCTCATACTGGAGGATGCCTTGATCACACCTATGCCATTAGCCCTACCTTCATCCAAAGACCTTACCTCGCCTACTCCTCAAGCACATGTAGAAGGCATGATCATCCCTACCATCTGCCTACTTGAGGAGCCACACTCTCCTATTTCTTCTCCACCAAGAGAAGTCCCTATCTCTTCGCCCATTTCGATTGAGGAAGACCCAGTCATGGTTTCCTCTTGCCCTTTGCCTGAGATTGTTATATCTCACTCACCTCCGTCTACATCTAAACCCAAACCCGTATCTAACCTCGCCTCGCACAATAGTGGCCCTCGACTCAAACCCACGAATACCACTAGACCACACCAGAGGACTCCTCCCCCACCTTCGTCATTACCTTCAATCTTGGGCCCACATCCATCCACTTTAATTGGAGTGCTTCCTACTCCCATCCTTCACAGAGGCACGTCGCCTCCATTACTCTATCAACCTGTCAAACATATATCTTCTCTAAATCATCGACCAATGTCTCTTATGCCTCTCAAACCAACGTCATCAACCCTCACTGCAATAAAATATCCAGACCTGTTAGCAGGTTCTTATACCTTGCTATTACGGCACTTATTGTAGTCATCTCGCCTCAACCTTTCGCCTCTCAAACCATATCAATCTCTCAGACCTAAACCACCTTGGTTTAATGACACTCGTATTTGTGCGTATCATCACATGCCTAGACATGACACAGAACATTGTTGTGCCCTCAAGGTCGCCATTCACCAATGTCTAGGGAATGACACCCCTCTTCTTGACCACGTTATCAAGCCTTCAACACCGCCCCTCTCATCAACTCTCGGATCAAGACCCTCTTGGTTCGACAACTCTAAATACTGTCACTATAATCATATTCCAGGACATGACACTGAGCGTTGTTGCACTCTTAAAGCTGTCATTCGTCACCAACGGAGAAAGGATTCCCTTCTCATCAAGGATCCTCTAGACCATCCCTCCCACAAATCATCAACACTAACTCATGCCTCTCCAACCTCATCACCTAAATCGGACTCTCCACGCCAGGTTCTGGTTCCTTTGTCACCTTTAACCCCCTTATTTGACATCAACACAGTCCATCTGACCACTAAACCTCAACCGACCTTAACCAATCCATCAAACATTCTCCCTAGCCGCTGGGGGAATTCAACCTTCATCCAAAACTCGACCAATTTTTTAACACAGTCTCGACCACATATCAATCACTCTTTCAACTTAACCTCAACCAGACTAGCAACCAAACATTTAACCCAACCTCAACCAAACATTTGACCCAACCAAAGACCAAATACCAACCAATCAACCCTTGACCAACCATTGACCAGCCATCAAATGACCAAATCTCAACCAAACATTGACCAACCTTTTTATCCACACATTAAACCAAGTCTCGACCAATCAACAACCATATCAGTCAATTTCACATCCACTCATCAATCAACACGTGACCAATATGGAGCGCAGTAAACGAGGCAAGTTTGCTTCTAATTTGCTTGGACCTTTTATTATCACGCACAAGTATGGATCAGGGACTTACCGTCTGTCTTCTCTTGATAGACGCCCAGAACCTGAGCCTCTTAATGCGTTGCATCTGTGACCATTCTACTGTTAGTTGAGTACTCGTCCACTTGACACTTAACTTGAGCTCGTCCCATGAGCAATCCCGGTCCTTTTAATCTTACTTCCTTTCAACCCTATTCCTCTTAATAGTTCTTATAACCCTTTTATGCTGTATGGATGATTTGTCCTAATAAAAGGGAGCCCTTAACCTTCTATAATCTTGTCCATGACTCACATTTCTATAAAAACAAATCAAGATGTCAAAACATATCCATGGTCACTATATCAATATCAAAATCAAAAAAACAGACTGCTCCCTCGAAGGACAGCTATTCAAAAGCCTTTTTATTAAACAAAAGTCTAGACCACTCCCTCGAAGGATGGCTATGAGTAATCTGGAAATAAACAACATTATTTTAGAAGCTTCCCGCATTGATCAGCTTCACAACCTGACCACCAAGCAAATAACATCTCTATGCAGGCTTCCTACATTGATCAGTCTGCGCCAAAAAAAAAAAAAAAAAAGTCATGGACTTGACTTAAAGTTGTCTCAGGGTCTCCTATAAAAAGGGGCAAAGTTATCTTTGCTCTTAAAATGGGTTACCCTCTTTCCTCCTCCTATCACCTGCTCAAGGGACTTCGAGCTCACTTTAATGTCTAAGTGATTCGATTACCGCTCTAACATCACTACGGTCAACGACGTCACGCATGAATGGGGCTTTTGGTTCTCATAACCCCTATCTATGCTATCTTTTTGGTCCTTGTCAATGAAAGAGCAATATGCTTTTCACTTCTTCTACACTTTAGTCACATTCACCTTCATCACTTGTCAATCGACTCAACTCAACTCTCTTTTTAGACCACTCCCATAGCCTATTCATCCTAGTTTCTATGGACACCAATACACATGGAAACTATCGACCCGCCACAATTTATGTTCAGCATAAACCAATACTTGCTGAAGCATAAATAAACCTCAATTCATTTTTAGCATACATCCATCACGAATATGGAATATTGCTAGGGATGAAAAACCCCTCAACCAATGTTGCAGAATACACCATTTGGAAAAGGCTGCAACATCTTTTTTCTTCATCATTTCATCATAACCACGACCAATCTATCAACCATTTTAACCACCTGAATCTCTCTGATGGACAAACCTTCTTTCCTTCTTTTAACCATAACCTTGTCCTTGACCACGACCCATTTTATCCCTTTGACCCTCCCTCCCTTCTAGGGAGAACTACATTGGCCTGAGGCCCTATCACCAGGGCTATGTAGGTAGGACTCAGTTGACATGGGGTCTTCTAGGGTTAGCTCAACCACATCCTTTCATCCATTCCTCCCCTTGACCACCAACCATTGGAGATCATACCTATCTCCTCCGACCTCGCCCACTTCTAAGACGTTGTTGCCTTGGTTGCTTTTGCCTGTATGCTACCTCATGACTGGTTAGCAGAATTGTGCACAGACCTTTTTGGACCCTCACAAGTATAGGATCGCAAACTGGTTGATCCACCCTACTTGTGACTTTTTCGTGTTTTTGGGAGCACTTCCTGAGCCTGGGATACCTGGAACATGACAACCATTTGGAGCTTCAGCTTATATTGAGTGACCCGATCAGCAGATGACTAAATGCTGGGGCCCGGTTACTTTGATTTTGGCACTCCTCGACCCTTGACCTGCGACACTTTGACCTGACCATCTCGTGCAGTGGTATGCACGCAATCACAACTTTTTCAGCGTTCACCCTCACCCCTTTTTCATCCACTCTTTGTCAAATCAGCACCCGATTCGTGGTTCCCTTCCCTCGACTCCTGCTTTGAGGGGGAATACCTCATCCATAATCAGGGCAACCTATCTTTTTCCTATTTTGTCTTGCAGTTCATTCGAACAACCAATGAGACGAAATCAACCTTATCCCACGCCTGGGGCAATCACTCCTTTTTTTTGTCTTGCAGTTCATCCAGAACAACCAACAAGACAAAAAGGGGCAAATGTAGACACTGAAATCGTGTCGACTCCCCTGCTCATTCCCCATCTTATTCTTCTTCGCCTATTTAACCCTTATCGATCACTTGTTCCACCAGCCTTGACCTTGGCAGCATGTAATAATGAGCAGAGAGCTAAAAGCTAGAATCTATCCCCATTATGCATCTGCTGACGACGATCTTTACTCAGTCGATGTCACCGACGTCGGTCACATATCGACTGACGTCGACAATCCTGCCGACATCGGTCACCTTACCGTTATCCGTTATCAGTTACCATTCGATTCTCGATCGGTTTCCTGAAATGATTATTGAATCGTCTCTCAAACCGTCCCCTGGCCTTCATCAGTGTCTGCTGATCAATCTCGAAGGCTAATGAATCCATTTTTCAAATCAACCCGATCAATCAGTCAATCAACCTGTGAACTCTGACATCCATAGACTCTTGTAATCAACACTCTCATGATCAACTGACTCCAGCATCCACCAACTCCAGCATTCGCTTCAATTCGGCACTGCACAGATGCTTTGACAACTTCGACTATGGCTTTCATCAAGTCTTCTGATAGGTAAGTATTTTTTGTGTTTATTTTCATTTTCTTTCTGATTATTAGTTGTTCATTATTTCTATCATCTCGAAGCTTCAAACCACAGACCCAAGTTTTGAATCTCTCCTTTACATCCCTGCCCACTATCCGAATTCATAACTCAGTCCAGACTCGGCTAAAACCCCCAAACTCTGTCCAAACCCGACCTTACTTTGCCCAGACCCTATCCTGACCTTATCTCGATTCCATCAGACCCTATCCTGAACTTGTCAAGACCCTGTCCCGACTCTCCCAGACCTTCTACAACTCACCCAGACTCTGTCCAGAACCTGCCCCGACCGAAACCGGTTACTGCCCCGACCGACGACGGCATCTCAACCGACGTCGGCACCTTCCCTAACTAACGTCAGCACCACAAAGACCGATGCCGGTGACTATGTAGAACAGTGCCGCTTATCAGGTACGCATTTTTATTTTTTGTCATTTATTTCTGTCATTTTATCTTTCATTATCTACTTTCGTCCAATATTCTGCTTTGTTATCAGTGGGTTGATATCCTTCTAGGAAGTCTTCGTACTTCTGGGATCGGGCATTCGCCTGACAGCCCACCATATCCTTTGACTAACATTTTTCTGTGTTTCAGTCTTTTCTTCTTCGCAGGTGTCATTCCTCCACAGCCAAAGAGGAGAATCTTCCAACGTCTGATTTCGGTGCGCTTGACTTTATCAGGTACTTCTAGCCTTGACCATTTATTTCAGTTTCTTATTTTTTCTTTGAATGTAGAAAGCAATTTTGCATAGAAACATTCTGGCACGCCCGGTGGGACCCTAGGTCCTCTTTGAGTTATTTCTTTCTTTCTTTCATTCATTTAGGTGCATTAGGTTCCTTTCTTTTCGCCTCTTCTCGTCTCTTCTTAATGACATCATAAGCAGGACTAAAACGAACATTCCTTTCTTTCTTGCACTTTTAAACTAGCTAAAACTCATATTCTTCGACTCTTTCTCCATTCGTCTTCATACGAACAAACATTTCGACTTGGGCATTAAAACACTTTGCATTCATTTCTGTTTGCCTGCATCTCTTAGACCACACATAGTAATTAAACCACATATTGAATTAATCTAGATCACTTGATGTTACACGACCAAACCACCTGCACAAAACAAACATTTTAACTTACCTAAGACAAGGCCCGACTGGGATTTCATCCCCCAGTAGATACCTTACCCGTCCTGGCAATCTCACTTGGATTTCATCACCAAGGGGAAAGCCCACTCCGTTCTCTGGCGGAGTATAATCTCTAGGCGAGGTATATTTTGGCTAAGCGAAACTAGCTAACCACTGGAATCGTGAAGTGAGGGGAGCTTGCTCCTTAGCACCAGGCCACATACCAGACCTAACACAGACTTCTTGAGCACCATAACCAAACCCGAAACCATCCATAGATTGCTTCTTCTAGGACCCGACTCACAAAGCCAACCTCCCCAAACACACATTCTAAGGCATAAGCCACTATAATCCTAAAAATTTTTACTTCTAGAGTTTTAGGATCTGCTTGTGTCTTCGTCTTTTTAGTTCTTATCTGCTTGTTTGAGCGTGTAAGGACGTTCTCTCTTGCCTTTTATGGTTTTGACACGCAGTCAAACCAAGGCCCTTTTTGACCACTCTAGCCGTCAACTGCTTTCGTCTACCCCGTCTCTAACCCGTCCTATCATGGAGTTCCACTCAGAAACTGAAAGAACTCCTATAGGATCGACCCTGACCCCGACCCCGACTCAAATTCCCATCATCCCTGAAGGGGACCAGGATTTCAAAAAATTCTTGGACCTCAATACCGTAGCCCTCCATAACTATCTCGCAAGAAATCCAACACAAGACCTTTCGGGTGACATGGTGACGACATCGACACCATTCGTCATCCAACCCTTTATAACTCAGCCTTTTGCCTCAACCGTTAACTCAACCATGGCCAATACGGAAAGTTTGGCCTCTTCGTCTATTTTTAGACCAACCTCCATCGGGGTTTCGTTACCCCCTCAATCACCTACAATTCAACCAAATTCTACATCGTATCAGAACTTGATTGTCTCGACCCCTTACACTCTTGCATCTACAAATGTAGGAGTGCCAACCTATCCCTCTACCAGTGCCGCTATTCAACCACCTTTGGCGGTGCCTAGTCAACTTATACTTTCGACCTTCATGACGCAACCACCCTTAGTCTCTACTTCTGCCCCTGCGACTAGTCATCCGTACGTTACATCCTTATTGGTACAATAGACTACGTCGTATACCTCCTCTAGTCTCTTTCAAGCGCCTTACAACCTAGGGGGCGCTCCGTCCACCAATCCGTCAGCAGACGTCATCAAGATGCTGATGGATAAAATGTCCAGTCTTGAAGCTTCTATCTCCGGTTCAAATAATGTCTCTTCATATGACCAGATTTACAACGAGCCCATTCATCCTTCTGTCCCTATCCGACCATACCCCAACCACTAGGAGCTTCCTAAATTTAGTCACTTTCAGAGTAAGGAAGACCCACAACAACATCTACGGGCATTCAGACATGCCTGTTATCTTATTGCCCACGACGATGCGTTATTATTACGCACATTTCCTATGTCAATTTCTGGCCCTGCCCTTGACTGGTATAGCTCCCTTGCCAGACATTCTATCTTTTCATTCATTCAACTCGCTCAATTATTCATTGACCGTTTCTCAATCAATATCACTAAACAAGTCTTGATCACAGACCTTTACTCCATTAGGCAATTTGACGACGATTCAGTAGTTGATTTTGTCGCCCGTTGGAGAGGCCTAATTAACCAACTCTCTTTCTCCTTGCCTCAACCCGAGCTCATTGAGCTCTTTTCCCGAGCATGTGTCAGTCACATCTCATCCACCTTGCGGGTTCAAACATTCTACACTTTCGACGAGGCCTTCACCATGGCCCGAAAGCTTGAACTCTACGCTATTGAAGAAGATAAGGTCAAATTGTGTAACACTAACACAAGAACCAATGACCATTCTTCTTCCAGACCTTCTTCTGCCCACTCTCAATCTAAGGGGTCGACAAACACTATCATCTTTAGACCATCATCTTCAACAATAACTAACCGACCAGCATCTTCAACATTAGATTACATCAATAAACATTTTCAACGTCAATCCATACAGCGTCAATTCACTCCAATTGGAGAGTCATATGCCTCTGTCTTGGATAAACTCATCAAGCAGGGGGTCCTCAATCTCCCTTCAATTCGACCACATCAATTCGACCCCTCAACACCTATCCCTGCATGGTACAGGGAGAACCACTTTTGTAACTATAACCGTGTCAAAGGCCATGATACAGATCACTGTCAAACTTTTAAAAACCTCGTCCAGGACATGCTAGACAAGGGCGATCTTATTTTGGATAACCCGAACGCACCGCCCAACCAAAACCTCGACATCTTCAAACAACCTTTTCCAAATCATCTGCCTACTCAAGACAACATCCAAACCATGATCAATGACCCTCAAGACCATGATATACACACCGTCAACACTATCTTACCTCTTGTCCCTAACCAACCTTCTTCACAGGATGAAAGACTCTCTTCTCTTATTAGTCCTCCATCGACCTCTCCATACTGGAGGATGCCTTGATCACACCTATGCCATTAGCCCTACCTTCATCCAAAGGCCTTACCTCACCTACTCCTCAAGCACATGTAGAAGGCATGATCATCCCTGCCATCTGCCTACTTGAGGAGCCACACTCTCCTATTTTTTCTCCACCAAGAGAAGACCATATCTCTTCGCCCATTTCGATTGAGGAAGACCCAGTCACGGTTTCCTCTTGCCCTTTGCCTGAGATTGTTATATCTCACTCACCTCCATCTACATCTAAACCCAAACCCGTATCTAACCTCACCTCGCACAATAGTGGCCCTTGACTCAAACCCACGAAGACCACTAGACCACACCAGAGGACTCCTCCCCCACCTTCGTCATTACCTTCAATCTTGGGCCCACATCCATCCACATTAATTGGAGTGCTTCCTACTCCCATCCTTCACAGAGGCACATCGCCTCCATTACTCTATCAACCTGCCAAACATATATCTTCTCTAAATCATCGACCAATGTCTCTTACGCCTCTCAAACCAACATCATCAACCCTCACTGCAATAAAATATCTAGACCCATTAGCAGGTTCTTATACCTTGCTGTTACGGCACTTGTTGCAGTCATCTCGCCTCAACCTTCTACCTCTCAAACCATATCAATCTCTCGGACCTAAACCACCTTGGTTCGACAACACTCATATTTGTGCCTATCATCGCACACCTGGACACGACACAGAACATTGTTGTGCCCTCAAGGTCGCCATTCGCCAATGTCTAGGGAATGACACCCCTCTTCTTGACCATGTTATCAAGCCTTCAACACCGCCCCTCTCATCAACTCTCAGATCAAGACCCTCTTGGTTTGACAACTCTAAATACTGTCACTATCATCATACTTCGGGACATGACACTGAGCATTGTTGCACTCTTAAAGTTGTCATTCGTCACCAACGGAGAAAGGATTCCCTTCTCATCAAGGATCCTCTAGACCATCCCTCCCACAAATCATCAACACTAACTCATGCCTCTCCAACCTCATCACCTAAATCGGACTCTCCACGCCAGGTTCTGGTTCCTTTGTCACATTTAACCCCCTTATTCGACATCAACATAGTCCATCTGACCACTAAACCTCAACTGACCTTAACCAATCCATCAAACATTCTCCCTAGCCGCTAGGGGAATTCAACCTTCATCCAAAACTCGACCAATTTTTCAACACAGTCTCGACCACATATCAATCACTCTTTTAACTTAACCTCAACCAGACTAGCAACCAAACATTTAACCCGACCTCAACCAAACATTCAACCCAACCAAAGACCAAATACCAACCAATCAACCCTTGACCAACCATTAACCAGCCATCAAATGACCAAATCTCAACCAAACATTGACCAACCTTTTTATCCACACATTCAACCAAGTCTCGACCAATCAACAACCATATCAGTCAATTTCACATCCACTCATCAATCAACACGTGACCAATATGGAGCGTAGTAAATGAGGCAAGTTTGCTCCTAATTTGCTCAGACCTTTTATTATCACGCACAAGTATGGATCAGGGACTTACCGTCTGTCTTCTCTTGATAGACGCCCAGAACCTGAGCCTCTTAATGCGTTGCATCTCCGACCGTTCTACTGTTAGTCGAGTACTCGTCCACTTGACACTTAACTTGAGCTCGTCCCTTGAGCAATCCCCATCCTTTTAATCCTACTTCCTTTCAACCCTATTCCTCTTAACAATTCCTATAACCCTTTTATGCTGTATGGATGCTTTGTCCTAATAAAAGGGAGCCCTTAACCTTTTATAATCTTGTCCACGACTCACATTTCTATAAAAACAAATCAAGATGTCAAAACATATCAATGGTCAATCTATCAATATCAAAATCAAAAAAATAGACTGCTCCCTCGAAGGACAGCTGTACTATCATTGCTGTAATTAATAGACTGCTCCCTCCAAGGACAGCTATTCAAAAGCCCTTTTATTAAACAAAAGTCTAGACCACTCCCTCGAAGGATGGCTATGACTAATCTGGCAATAAACAACATTATTTTAGAAGCTTCCCGCATTGATCAGCTTCACAACCTAACCACCAAGCAAATAACATCTATATGCAGGCTTCCCGCATTGATCAGTCTGCGCCAAAAAAAAAAAAAAGTCATGGACTTGACTTATAGTTGTCTCAGGGTCTCCTATAAAAAGGGGCAAAATTATCTTTGCTCTTAAAATGGGTTACCCTCTTTCCTCCTCCTATCACCTGCTCAAGGGACTTCGAGCTCACTTTAATGTCTAAGTGATTCGATTACCGCTCTAACATCACTACGGTCAACGACGTCACGCATGAATGGGGCTCTTGGTTCTCATAACCCCTATCTATGCTATCTTTTTGGTCCTTGTCAATGAAAGAGCAATATGCTTTTCAATTCTTCTACACTTTGGTCACATTCACCTTCATCACTTGTCAATCGACTCAACTCAACTCTCTTTTTAGACCACTCCCATAGCCTATTCATCCTAGTTTCTATGGACACCAATACACATGGAAACTATCGACCTGCCACAATTTATGTTCAGCATAAACCAATACTTGCTGAAGCATAAATAAACCTCAATTCATTTTTAGCATACATCCATCACGAATATGGAATATTTCTAGGGATGAAAAACCCCTCAACCAATGTTGCAGAATACACCATTTGGAAAAGGCTGCAACATCTTTTTTCTTCATCATTTCATCATAACCACGACCAATCTATCAACCATTTTAACCACCTGAATCTCTCTGATGGACAAACCTTCTTTCCTTCTTTTAACCATAACCTTGTCCTTGACCACGACCCATTTTATCCCTTTGACCCTCTCTCCCTTCTAGGGAGAACTACATTAGCCTGAGGCCCTATCACCAGGGCTATGTAGGCAGCACTCAGTTGACATGGGGTCTTCTGGGGTTAGCTCGGCCACATCCTTTCATCCATTCCTCCCCTCGACCACCAACCATTGGAGATCATACCTATCTCCTCCGACCTCGCCCACTTCCAAGACGTTGTTGCCTTGGTTGCTTTTGCCTGTATGCTACCTCATGACTGGTTAGCAGAATTGTGCGCAGACCTTTTTGGACCCTCATAAGTATAGGATCGCAAACCGGTTGATCCGCCCTACTTGTGACTTTTTTGTGTTTCTGGGAGCACTTCCTGAGCCTGGGATACCTAGAACATGACAACCATTTGGAGCCTCAGCTTAGATTGAGTGACCCGATCAGCAGACGACTAAATGCTGGGGCCCGGTTACTTTGATTTTGGCACTCTTCGACCCTTGACCTGCGACACTTTGACTTGACCATCTCGTGTAGTGGTATGCGCGCAATCACAACTTTTGTAGCATTCACCCTCACCCCTTTTTCATCCACTCTTTGTCAAATCAACACCTGATTCCTGGTTCCCTTCCCTCGACTCCTGCTTTGAGGGGGAATACCTCATCCATAATCGGGGCAACCTATCTTTTTCCTATTTTGTCTTGTAGTTCATTCGAACAACCAACGAGATGAAATCAACCTTATCCCACACCTGGGGCAATCACTCCTTTTTTTTGTCTTGCAGTTCGTCTAGAACAACCAACAAGACAAAAAGGGGCAAATGTAGACACCAAAATCGTGTCGACTCCCCTAGTCATTCCCCATCTTATTCTTCTTCGCCTATTTAACCCTTGTCGATCACTTGTTCCACCAGCCTTAACCTTGGCAGCATGTAACAATGAGCAGAGAGCTAAAAGCTAGACTCTATCCCCATTGTGCATCTGCTGATGATGGTCTTTACCCAGCTGATGTCACCGACATCGGTCATATATCAGCCGACGTCGACAATCCTACCGACGTCGGTCACCTTACCGTTATCCGTTATCAGTTACCATTCGGTTCTCAATCAATTTCTCAAAATGGTTATCGAACCGTCTCTCGAACTGTCCCCTGGCCTTCATCAATGTCCGCTGATCAATCCCAAAGGCTAATGAATCCATTTTTCGAATCAACCTGATCAATTAGTCAATCAACCTGCGAACTCTAACATCCATAGACTCTTACAATTAACACTCTCGCGATCAACTGACTCCAGCATCCACCAACTCCAGCATTCGCTTCAATCTGGCACTGCACAGACACTTCGACAACTTCGACTATGGCTTTCATCAAGTCTTCTGACAGGTAAGTATTTTCTGTGTTTATTTTCATTTTCTTTCTGATTATTAGTTGTTCATTATTTCTGTCATCCCGAATCTTCAAACCACAGACCCAAGTTCTGAATCTCTCCTTTACATCCCTGCCCACTATCCGAATTCATAACTCAGTCCAAACTCGGCTAAAACCCCCAAACTCTATCTAAACCCAACCTTACTTTGCCCAGACCCTATCCTGACCTTATCCCGATTCCATCAGACCCTATCTCGAACTTGTCAAGACCCTGTCCCGACTCTCCCAGACCTTCTGCAACTCACCCAGACTCTGTCCAGAACCTGCCCCGACCAACGCCGGTCACTGCCCCGACTGACGACGGCACCTCAACCGACGTCGGCACCTTCCCTAACCGACGCCGACACCACAGAGACCGACGCCGGTGACTGTGCAGAACAGTGCCACTTATCAGGTACACATTTTTATTTTCTATCATTTATTTCTGTCATTTTATCTTTTATTATCTACTTTCGTCTAATATTTTACTTTTTTATTAGTGGGTTGATATCCTTCTAGGAAGTCTTCGTACTTTCGGGATCGGGCGTTCGCCTGATAACCCACCATATCCTTTGACTAACGTTTTTCCGTGTTTCAGTCTTTTCTTCTTCGCAGGTGTCATTCCTCCACAGCCAAAGAGGAGAATCTTCCAACGTCTGATTTCGATGCGCTTGACTTTATCAGGTACTTCTAGCCTTGACCATTTATTTCAGTTTCTTATTTCTTCTTTGAATGTAGAAAGCAATTTTGCATAGAAACATTCTGGCACGCCCGGTGGGACCCTAGGTCCTCCTTGGGTTATTTCTTTCTTTCGTTCATTTAGGCGCATTAGGTTCCTTTCTTTTCGCCTCTTCTCGTCTCTTCTTAATGACATCATAAGCAGGACTAAAATGAACATTTCTTTCTTTCTTGCACTTTTAAACTAGCTAAAACTCATATTCTTTGACTCTTTCTCCATTCATCTTCATACGAACAAACATTTCGACTTGGGCATTAAAACACTTTGCATTCATTTCTGTTTGCCTGCATCTCTTAGACCACACATAGTAATTAAACCGCATATTAAATTAATCTAGATCACTTGATGTTACACGACCAAACCACCTGCACAAAACAAACATTTTAACTTACCTAAGATAAGGCCCGACTAGGATTTCATCCCCCAGTGGATACCTTACCCGTCCTGGCAATCTCACTTGGATTTCATCACCAAGGGGAAAGCCCACTCCGTTCTCTAGCGGAGTATAATCTCTAGGTGAGGTATATTTTGGCTAAGCGAAACCAGCTAACCACTGGAATCGTGAAGTGAGGGGAGCTTGCTCCTTAGCACCAGGCCACGTACTGGACCTAACACAGACTTCTTGAGCACCATAACAAAACCTGAAACCATCCATAGATTGTTTCTTCTAGGACTCGACTCACAAAGCCAACCTCCCCAAACACACATTCTAAGGCATAAGCCACTATAATCCTAAAATTTTTTACTTCTAGAGTTTTAGGATCTGCTTGTGTCTTCATCTTTTTAGTTCTTATCTGCTTATTTGAGCGTGTAAGGAGGTTCTCTCTTGCCTTTTATGGTTTTGACATGCAGTCAAACCAAGGCCCTTTTTGACCACTCTAGCCATCAACTGCTTTCGTCTACCCCATCTCTAACCTGTCTTGTCATGGAGTTCCACTCAAAAACTGAAAGAACTCCTATAGGATCGACCCCGACCCCGACTCAAATTCCCATCATCCCTGAAGGGGACCAGGATTTCAAAAAATTCCTTGACCTCAATACCACAGCCCTCCATAACTATCTCGCGAGAAATCCAACACAAGACCTTTCGGGTGACATGGCAATGACATCGACACCATTTGTCATCCAACCCTTTATGACTCAGCCTTTCACCTCAACCGTTAACTCAACCATGGCCAATACAAAAAGTTTGGCCTCTTCGTCTATTTTTAGACCAACCTCCATCGGGGTTTCGTTACCCCCTCAATCACCTGCAATTCAACCAAATTCTACATCATATCAGAACTTGATTGTCTCGACCCCTTACACTCTTGCATCTACAAATGTAAGAGTGCCAACCTATCCCTCTACCAGTGCCGCTATTCGACCACCTTTGGCGGTGCCTAGTCAACTTATACTTTCGACCTTCATGACGCAACCACCCTTAGTCTCTACTTCTGCCCCTGCGACTAGTCATCCGTACGTTGCATCCTTATTGGTACAACCGACTACGTCGTATACCTCCTCTAGTCTCTTTCAAGTGCCTTACAACCTAGGGGGCGCTCCGTCCACCAATCCGTCAGCAGACGTCATCAAGATGCTGATGGATAAAATGTCCAGTCTCGAAGCTTCTATCTCCGGTTCAAATAATGTCTCTTCATATGACCAGATTTACAACGAGCCCATTCATCCTTCTGTCCCTATCCGACCATACCCCAACCATTGGGAGCTTCCTAAATTTACTCGCTTTCAGAGTAAGGAAGACCCACAACAACATCTACGGGCATTCAGACATGCCTGCTATCTTATTGCCCATGACGATGCATTATTATTACGCACATTTCCTATGTCACTTTCTGGCCCTACCCTTGACTGGTATAGCTCTCTTGCCAGACATTCTATCTTTTCATTTATTCAACTCGCTCAATTATTTGTTGACCATTTCTCAATCAATATCACTAAACAAGTCTCGATCACAGACCTTTACTCCATTAGGCAATTTGACGACGAATCAGTAGTTGATTTTGTCACCCATTGGAGAGGCTTGATTAACCAGCTCTCTTTCTCCTTGCCTCAACGCGAGCTCATTGAGCTCTTTTCCCGAGCATGTGTCAGTCACATCTCATCCACCTTGCGGGTTCAAACATTCTACACTTTTGACGAGGCCTTCACCATGGCCCAAAAGCTTGAACTCTGCACTATTGAAGAAGATAAGGTCAAATTGTGTAACACTAACACAAGAACCAATGACCATTCTTCTTCCAGACCTTCTTCTGTCCACTCTCAATCTAAGGGGTCGACAAACACTGTCATCTTTAGACCATCATCTTCAACAATAACTAACCGACCAGCATCTTCAACATTAGACTACATCAATAAACATTTTCAACGTCAATCCATACAGCGTCAATTCACTCCAATTGGAGAGTCATATGCCTCTGTCTTGGATAAATTCATCAAGCAGGGGGTCCTCAATCTCCCTTCAATCTGACCACATCAATTCAACCCCTCAACACCTATCCCTGCATGGTACAGGGAGAACCACTTTTGTAACTATCACCATGTCAAAGGCCATGATACGGATCACTGTCAAACTTTTAAAAACCTCGTCCAGGACATGCTAGATAAGGGCGATCTTATTTTGGATAACCCGAATGCACCGCCCAACCAAAACCTCAACATCTTCAAAACAACCTTTTCCAAATCATCCGCCTACTCAAGACAACATCCAAACCATGATCAATGACCCTCAAGACCATGATATACACACCGTCAATGCTATCTTACCTCTTGTCCCTAACCAACCTTCTTCATAGGATGAAATACTCTCTTCTCTATTAGTCCTCCATCGACCTCTCTCATACTGGAGGACGCCTTGATCACACCTATGCCATTAGCCCTACCTTCATCCAAAGACCTTACCTCGCCTACTCCTCAAGCACATGTAGAAGGCATGATCATCCCTGCCATCTGCCTACTTGAGGAGCCACACTCTCCTATTTCTTCTCCACCAAGAGAAGACCCTATCTCTTCGCCCATTTCGATTGAGGAAGACCCAGTCATGGTTTCCTCTTGCCCTTTGCCTGAGATTGTTATATCTCACTCACCTCCGTCTACATCTAAACCCAAACCCATATCTAACCTCGCCTCGCACAATAGTGGCCCTCGACTCAAACCCACGAAGACCACTAGACCACACCGAAGGACTCCTCCCCCACCTTCGTCATTACCTTCAATCTTGGGCCCACATCCATCCACTTTAATTGGAGTGCTTCCTACTCCCATCCTTCACAGAGGCATGTCGCCTCCATTACTCTATCAACCTATCAAACATATATCTTCTCTAAATCATCGACCAATGTCTCTTACGCCTCTCAAACCAATGTCATCAACCCTCACTGCAATAAAATATCCAGACCCGTTAGCAGGTTCTTATACATTACTGTTACGGCACTTGTTGCAGTCATCTCACCTCAACCTTCTGCCTCTCAAACCATATCAATCTCTCAGACCTAAACCACCTTGGTTCAATGACACTCGTATTTGTGCGTATCATCGCACACCTGGACACGACACAGAACATTGTTGTGCCCTCAAGGTCGCCATTCGCCAATGTCTGGGGAATGACACCCCTCTTCTTGACCACGTTATCAAGCCTTCAACACCGCCCCTCTCATCAACTCTCGAATCAAGACCCTCTTGGTTTGACAACTCTAAATACTGTCACTATCATCATACTCTGGGACATGACACTGAGCATTGTTGCGCTCTTAAAGCTATCATTCATCACCAACAGAGAAAGGATTCCCTTCTCATCAAGGATCCTCTAGACCATCCCTCCCACAAATCATCAACACTAACTCATGCCTCTCCAACTTCATCACCTAAATCAGACTCTCCACGCCAGGTTCTGGTTTCTTTATCACCTTTAACCCCCTTATTCGACATCAACACAGTCCATCTAACCACTAAACCTCAACCGACCTTAACCAATCCGTCAAACATTCTCCCTAGCCACTGGGGGAATTCAACCTTCATCCAAAACTCGACCAATTTTTCAACACAGTCTCGACCACATATCAATCACTCTTTCAACTTAACGTCAACCAGATTAGCAACCAAACATTTAACCCGACCTCAACCAAAAATTCGACCCAACCAAAGACCAAATACCAACCAATCAACCCTTGACCAACCATTGACCAGCCATCAAATGACCAAATCTCAACCAAACATTGACCAACCTTTTTATCCACACATTCAACCAAGTCTCGACCAATCAACAACCATATCAGTCAATTTCACATCCACTCATCAATCAACACGTGACCAATATGGAGCGCAGTAAACGAGGCAAGTTTGCTCCTAATTTTCTCGGACCTTTTATTATCACGCACAAGTATGGATCAGGGACTTACCGTCTGTCTTCTCTTGATAGACGCCCAGAACCTGAGCCTCTTAATGCGTTGCATCTGCGACCGTTCTACTGTTAGTCGAGTACTCATCCACTTGACACTTAACTTGAACTCATCCCTTGAGCAATCCCCATCCTTTTAATCTTACTTCCTTTCAACCCTATTCCTCTTAACAATTCCTATAACCCTTTTATGCTGTATGGATGCTTTGTCCTAATAAAAGGGAGCCCTTAACCTTCTATAATCTTGTCCATGACTCACATTTCTATAAAAACAAATCAAGATGTCAAAACATATCCATGGTCACTATATCAATATCAAAATTAAAAAAATAGACTGCTCCCTCGAAGGACAGCTATACTATCATTGCTGTAATTAATAGACTGCTCCCTCGAAGGACAGCTATTCAAAAGCCCTTTTATTAAACAAAAGTCTAGACCACTCCCTCAAAGGATGGCTATGACTAATCTGGCAATAAACAACATTATTTTAGAAGCTTCCAGCATTGATCAGCTTCACAACCTGACCACCAAGCAAATAACATCTCTATGCAGGCTTCCCGCATTGATCAGTCTGCGCCAAAAAAAAAAAAAAAAGTCATGGACTTGACTTACAGTTGTCTCAGGGTCTCCTATAAAAAGGGGCAAAGTTATCTTTGCTCTTAAAATGGGTCACCCTCTTTCCTCCTCCTATCACCTGCTCAAGGGACTTCGAGCTTACTTTAATGTCTAAGTGATTCGATTACCGCTCTAACATCACTACGGTCAATGACATCACGCATGAATGGGGCTCTTGGTTCTCATAACCCCTATCTATGCTATATTTTTGGTCCTTGTCAATGAAAGAGCAATATGCTTTTCACTTCTTCTACACTTTGGTCACATTCACCTTCATCACTTGTCAATCGACTCAACTCAACTCTCTTTTTAGACCACTCCCATAGCCTAGTCATCCTAGTTTCTATGGACACCAATACACATGGAAACTATCGACCCGCCACAATTTATGTTCAGCATAAACCAATACTTGCTGAAGCATAAATAAACCTCAATTCATTTTTAGCATACATCCATCACGAATATGGAATATTGCTAGGGATGAAAAACCTCTCAACCAATGTTGTAGAATACACCATTTGGAAAAGGCTGCAACATCTTTTTTCTTCATCATTTCATCATAACCACAACTAATCTATCAACCATTTTAACCACCTAAATCTCTCTGATGGACAAACCTTCTTTCCTTCTTTTAACCATAACCTTGTCCTTGACCACGACCCATTTTATCCCTTTAACCCTCCTTCCCTTCTAGGGAGAACTACATTGGCCTGAGGCCCTATCACCAGGGCTATGTAGGCAGCACTCAGTTGACATGGGGTCTTCTAGGGTTAGCTCAGCCACATCCTTTCATCCATTCCTCCCCTCGACCACCAACCATTGGAGATCATACCTATCTCCTCTGACCTCACCCACTTCCAAGACACTGTTGCCTTGGTTGCTTTTGCCTGTATGCTATCTCATGACTGGTTAGCAGAATTGTGCACAGACCTTTTTGGACCCTCACAAGTATAGGATCGCAAACTGGTTGATCCGCCCTAATTGTGACTTTTTTGTGTTTCTGGGAGCACTTCCTGAGCCTGGGATACCTGGAACACGACAACCATTTGGAGCTTCAGCTTAGATTGAGTGACCCGATCAGCAGACGACTAAATGCTGGGGCCCGGTTACTTTGATTTTGGCACTCCTCGACCCTTGACCTGTGACACTTTGACCTGACCATCTCGTGCAGTTGTATGTGCGCAATCACGACTTTTGTAGCATTCACCCTCACCCCTTTTTCATCCACTCTTTGTCAAATCAGCACCCAATTCCTGGTTCCCTTCTCTCGACTCCTGCTTTGAGGGGGAATACTTCATCCATAATTGGGGCAACCTATCTTTTTCCTATTTTGTCTTACAGTTCATTCAAATAACCAACGAGATGAAATCAACCTTATCCCACACCTGGGGCAATCACTCCTTTTTTTTGTCTTGCAGTTTGTCCAGAACAACCAACAAGACAAAAAGGGGCAAATGTAGACACCAAAATCATGTCGACTTCCCTGGTCATTCCCCATCTTATTCTTCTTCACCTATTTAACCCTTGTCGATCACTTGTTCCACCAGCCTTGACCTTGGCAGCATGTAACAATGAGCAGAGAGCTAAAAGCTAGACTCTATCCCCATTGTGCATCTGCCGACGACAGTCTTTACCCGGCCGATGTCGCCGACGTCGGTCACATATCGGCCGACATCGACAATCCTGCCGACGTCGGTCACCTTACCGTTATCCGTTATCAGTTACCATTTGGTTCCTGATCGGTTTCTCAAAACGGTTATCGAACCATCTCTCGAACCGTCCCCTGGCCTTCATCAGCATCCACTGATCAATCCTAAAGGCTAATGAATCCATTTTTCAAATCAACCTGATCAATCAGTCAATCAACCTACGAACTCTAACATCCACAGACTCTTGCAATCAACACTCTCGTGATCAACTGACTCCAGCATCCACCAACTCCAGCATTCTCTTCAATTTGGCACTGCACAGACGCTTCGACAACTTCGACTATGGCTTTCATCAAGTCTTCTAACAGGTAAGTATTTTCTGTGTTTATTTTCATTTTCTTTCTGATTATTAGTTGTTCATTATTTCTGTCATCCCGAAGCTTCAAACCACAGACCCAAGTTCTGAATCTCTCCTTTACATCCCTGCCCACTATCCAAATTCATAACTCAGTCCAGACTCAGCTAAAACCCCCAAACTCTATCCAAACCCGACCTTACTTTGCCCAGACCCTATCCTGACCTTATCCTGATTCCATCAGACCCTATCCCAAACTTGTCAAGACCCTATCCCGACTCTCCCAGACCTTCTGCAACTCGCCCAGACTCTATCCAGAACCTGCCCCATCCGACGCCGGTCACTGCCCCGACCGATGACGGCACCTCAACCGACGTCGACACCTTCCCTAACCGACGCCGGCACCACAAAGACCGACGCCGGTGACTGTGCAGAATAGTGCCGCTTATCAGGTACGCATTTTTATTTTCTATCATTTTATCTTTTATTATCTACTTTCGTCTAATATTTTGCTTTTTTATCAGTGGGTTGATATCCTTCTAGGAAGTCTTCATACTTCCAGGATCGGGCATTCGCCTGACAGCCCACCATATCCTTTGACTAACATTTTTCCGTGTTTCAGTCTTTTCTTCTTCGCAGGTGTCATTCCTCCACAGCCAAAGAGGAGAATCTTCCAACGTCTGATTTCGATGCGCTTGACTTTATCAGGTACTTCTAGCCTTGACCATTTATTTCAGTTTCTTGTTTCTTCTTTGAATGTAGAAAGCAATTTTGCATAGAAACATGAAGATCCTATTTTAAATATGATGTATTAGGCTAATATTTATAAGGAATAAGGATTAAACCTGCACATTAAGATCATTTTTCAAAGATTGCATAAAGAATAGTAAAAGATGTTGACATTTGCCTAAAATAGCTCCAATATGTATCCAATTATGCTAATATGATCTATATTTATAGGTTTAAGATCAAATGAACTCAAATATATGAAAAACATGCCAATATTTGATCAAAACAAGCCATCCTAACCTCAAATACTATGGATTTTCAAAGCTTAAGCTAAATTTATGAAAACCAATCATCAAACCTCAAAGAACTTTGATCTTTATCTAAGGAAGCACTAAGATACATTAGAAACCACAAATATTAATGATATTTACACTTCTAAGAAAATATTTACTCAAAAATGCAAAGATATCATCAATCTTAGATCAAAACATAGTAAGACTAACAAAGATTCAAGGAATTCACAAAGATGGCCCTCCTTCTAGTGCTAATGGAATGCTTCATGTTGATTTATCTAAGTTTACCACAAGGGTTATTAATATTCAAAGAACACTTTTCATTTTAGAATTCTATAAAATTCAGAGCATGAGTAGTAAGCTATGGCAACTTGATATTACATGTGGTGGAATAGTGGTAGAATAATGTATGAGTGTTCCCAAAACTTTATAATAAGTGATAGTTGGGATCCATCATGGTAAATTATTTATTAATTATGAACTATTTATGCTAATTCTCAATGAATCATGGTCCAATAAGCTACAGACTAATTTATATAGATATTGACAATGAAATCTAAGCTATAGTGATTTAGTGTAAAAAAGGAGCAAAGAGAAGGGTAAGGAAAGAAGAAACAAGTGATTGCTAATCTTGAACTCAAATATCATGACAAAGATTCAATTACAATTTAACCTATATTTAACTAGTATATGATGCAAAATAGCAAAGCTCAAATTTAACCACACACCAGGCACATTCTTCAGGATGATATGAAATTATACAAGAACTAGATTGAACTTTAAAGGTTTGTTACTAGACTTAAATATAATTAACACATCTAAATATCAAATAAATAAAATGAGGCAAATTTAAAATGCTTTAACTAATTTATCACAAAAACAAATTAGAAACTGTATATCATAGAGGCAAATTTATAATTCAAAGAAACTATTCTAACTTAAGCATTATAATCAACAATTGAGAGAAGAAGCTATGTTAACAATTTACACATTCAATATGGACCATATTTCACATAATTATTTTATTGCATTCATCTCTTGCAGTATATAAATTTTCTCAAAAAAAATCCTTCCTTACAAATGATAATACACACCTTTTATAGAAAGACAAAGAAACACACTAGTCAGTTATAAGATACAACTATACAAAATATAAGGATATTTATTGTTCTTAAGAATGTTATATAGTATATTTTCTTTTCAAAATTAGACTGAACTAAAGGCAATAGGCTAACAAAAAACCCTATGCCTTACAAAATAATATTCCCAATTTTAAATATTAAAATGTTTTTAAAAATAGAATATTAACTAATGGGTGGGCCCATTACTTTGGGACTCCCTTATTGATACTACAATAATTCCATTTCCTTTTGATGTTGCACTTTGATAAGCTCAAGGTCCATAGCTAGCTTCATGAGGTAGACTTCTTGATCAACTAGGTCATCAAAATCTCTATCATCCCTAGACAACCTCTTTTATGTTTTTAACCTCTGTAATATTTTCCTCTATCATGAAGATCATGCCTAGGATTCTACTATTATCTCTACCAAACTGACCTTGGCTCTTGCTTTTGATTGATTGCATTACCAAAGTGACCCTATGCTTGTACTTTGCATCATCAATTATTCCCAATGTTGTAGTCTTAGCAGGATTGGCTAGGATAGTGCCTAGGAGTTTTTTAATTCTAGTAATCAAACCCTTATCATCAACTAGGAGTTTATCCAAATTCCTTGTCCATGCACTCAGACTCTAGACATTGTCTACTATTACTCCCAATATGGAATTTAGATGAGCCAAGATAATATATTTGAACTTAAGAATCTTGTTCCTAATCAAAATGCTAATGATGTCCCTTATCTAGGCATCTACCTCCAATCATTCTATTATTAACCACTTATCTACCTTTTTTTGGCTCAAGGCATCTTGCCTTAGTTTTATTGATTTCAAAAAATTGAACATATCAAAAAAAGAATCTTCAAACATGTCAATAATAACATTAGACACTGATAAAATGGCCTATGTCTCCAAGTTTTCCTTCTCCTTTTCTAATTTATGGATCCTTTATTTCATTCCTCTAATCCCAACCTTTGTTTGGGCTAATTGTGCCTCAATTAATCTCTCAAAATACTCTACATGGATGGGATGCTCCCATGGCTATTGTATTTCCACTGAAGTTAATCCTACAAAAGGTTCAACCTTTTGGAAGGTGAACTCTTCAACTCCCACGATGGCCTTTTTAGTGGTGACCCTATCTAATCCAACTATCTCTAGACTAAATTGCACCATGGTGATTGGCTCTGTGAACTTTGGAGGTTCTAGGACCTCAATTCCTATGTTGATGGATGCTTGTGGAACATCCACTTTCGTGCTCTCTAGACCTATAATGGCCACAATTATTTGTTCTATTTTTGTGGGATATGGTGGTGTTTCCTTTAGGATACAAATTTTCCTTTCTCCTCCTTAAGATCCCCTACTTTGAATTTTGCCTCTTTAATCTACCCTTCTTCTTCATCAGTGTCATAGGCTTCATCAATATCCCTAAGGGCACCTTTAACTATTTCATCTAACTCAAGGTCAATCATGCCCAAAAACTCAACTAGAGATGATGGCCTTTGAGGTAGTGTTGAAGATGAGGGTCCCTCTATAGGTCTCTTTTCTATCTTTTCCTTTCCATGTCCTTGCTCAATTTATCTCTGGGGTGATGGCTTCCCCACTTGAGGCTGTTCTTCAAGTGGCCTAGAAGGTCTAGGTAGTAAATGATATTAGAGAATATGTATCTACCATACCTCTCTTGCAATTTTATCATCACTTGCTAATCTATGATCTAGCTTAATGTTTTACCCTTTGAGCCAAGACAACACTTCTTTAAATTTCTTTTCATTGATGTAAATGGTGTCATGGAAATTAAGGTGATGCACATATATTTTCTTAGGGAGTTGTTTCACCTTTAAATGATCACCTACCATATTTTTAGGATCCCATATTTTGAGCTCCTCTAATTGGAATCCAAATGAGTCCTTATGATTAGACATGATCTCCACCTGCTTCCAATCCTATAGCATGATAATTATTATGATTAGAGAAAAGGGATGAATAAGGCCATTCCTCTTTTCTTTACAAACCCCATCAACACCATTGATGAGTTGGGAGGAAATTTCTTGTTCTAGTAACTTATGAAGTACATACATAGGTAATCTATAGGGCTAGGACATGATTCCCTTAATTTGGATTATTATTCAATCTAGATATATAAATATATCCCCCAACATCTCTACATATTTCTTGGTAAATGGGTGAACCCTAGGCATGGGATAACCTATGATTGCCTCCACTAGAGTAGGTTAGACATAGTCATAGATGAATTGCATGTGGTTTCTATACTTGAAGATGTGAAATTTTTCATAGTAGTGGGATATAGTGGTATTTCCTTTAGGATACCAATTTCTAATTCTTTGGAAGTTGATGGAAGCAAGAAAGGCCTCTAATAAGTATGACATCATGTAAAACTACTTTCTAGTCTTCTTTTTGATGGCAGTGAATTGCTTTCCTAAGAAGAAAATGATCAAGTCTCCAATTGGAGGGGTGAGCTTCTATTCTACCATGAAATATATATATATATATATATATATATGGGACTTAGGTCTTGTTTACATATGTGGTTGAGGGGGATCTTGATGATATTTAATAATTTTATGATTACCTTGATCCCTTCCTTAAACTAGATAATTGGGATCCTACCCTCAAAGTCCTTGAAGACATGGTTCCCTTAGTGTAACCATGGTTTGAGGATGGTATCTAGGTCATGATTTATAGTCCATTCCATAATTTTATATAATTCTACCTAGGGCTTTGGGATTTTATATTACTTTTTTAAGGCCAAAGGGGAAATGTAGGCTACCTTCTTAGAATTTCCTTCATGGATGATATAATCTTTATCTATCTTATATTCTATGAAAATTAGAGTAAGCATATTAATACAATGAAGTACCTCTAGTTTTTAAATAGCATAATAAATGCTATCCATCTAAACCATGACTAGGTCATAGTGTTTTCTACTAAATATGGCAATATCTACTCCTCCTTAGTGATGGGTTTCAGCGCCTTTATGGTGAACAAGAGTTTAGACCAATTATTGTTTGCATTGTTTAGGGTTGCAACATCTAATTTATTATCCTTTAAGACTCTTCCTTCATTATCTATGGATAGGTAGAGATTTTTATCCTCTTTTAACTATTGCCTATAATTTTCCATGGTTATGCTTAAAAATTGTTCACTAATGGATAACAATTGATCTTTATGATGCTCTTTTGTGCTAAAAAATGTAATTAAGTTTCTCTTAGATCAAATTGCAACCAAATTAGTCCACTTAGGGTAATTTTTTATGTAGGGTTTAAGGTTTTGTAGCTTTAATGGTAGGATGTATCTAGACTTTGGATAATACGTACCTTGGATTTGATTTAGACCTTTACCTTTATACTTTAACATTTTTGAGTACACAAGAATTCTTATTTTATCCTTTTATACTTGTATGGTGCTTATGTGGCATTGATCTAAACCTTTCATGGTATTTTCATAAATGCCTTTGAGCACTAGCCATTGTTAATTAAAATACCTTATTTTATTTCACACTATCAGATAAAGATCCTATGATTGATCAAGAGCCATTGGTCAAGATTCGGGTCCTTGTTTGTCATTAGTTATTTTGGTACTGAGCCTCGTAGTTGTGCCACTTAAAATTTTTATGTTCATTCTCAACCTCCATATCTTGTGTTAGTCTTTTATTGAACAAGCATTGGACACATAAAAAAATCATAGGCTTTTGAAATGTCATCAGTGCTTTTGTGTTATTGGATTATCCTTATACCATGAAGTGTAAACCATTGGATGCAAGTTAGCTTCACACCATTCGATCATGCTTCCATATTGAAGTGCATATCATTGGATCCTATGAGATACATGGATTTTAATTTAACACTTTATTAAGATAATGACTTAGGTTAAAATGTCTTAGGCTAAGGTTTAATTTGTGTTTATTAAACATGAGATAAACTTTAAACTAAAGTGTTTATGCCTAAGTTTTTTTTATATTTATAAAAAGGGGCCCCTCGCTAAATATTTTAGGTCAAAATATATGTTGTGATTAATAAACACAACATATATTTTGAACTAAAGTAGTAATTGAATATTTCCAAAAGGGGTCCAAAATGATATAGTGATCAAGTGCCCAATAGATTTTTATTGTATTAATAAACACACTAAAACATTTGGTTAAAATCATTTGGCCTAATTTTTTTGTCACAAAGACCCTTTTAAGATAAGAATTAGTATAATTATATATCCTAAGGTTCAAAAAAAGTTAACAAATGTAATGGAGACCTTAAAATATAGACATAGACTATGTCAACTTTTGCATATATTAAGATAATAATACCTTTTCAATATTTGTAGTTCAAAAGTTTCTAGTATTTGAGCATCCTATGAGGGATTCCATTAGTTTGTAAGACAATATATGAGTTTATTTACAATATTTTGGAGACTATGCTAGTCTTGATCAAAATAATTAATTAGATTAAATTTGAGGGTCATATGGATGTCAAATACATCCTCATGGAATTATAATTATGGTCTTGTAAACATTGAATATAAGCAAGTGAAGCTTTTAGTTTGATGGGCTTAAATTTAGAAATCACAAGGATGTCAAATACGTCTATGAGGATGTCAAATTATGGTCATGTGAACATCAAATTTAAGCTCATCAAAAATCCTATGTTCTAATATAAAGCTAATATATGGTAGCCTCACAACATTCCTTGGGTCATTAGAATCATCTATCTTCATTTGATGAAAGATATTGATAAATCAAGAGCCATTCGATCATGATCCTGGTAGTTATATATTATTGGCTTAATTCAATGTATGGGACTCATTTAATTTTAATCCTCAAATGTAAGGGTACCAAATGTTGATCTCATGGGCCTTCCATGATCATTTGACCTTTCAATTGTGCTTCAATTCATCTGATCGGGTCTTCATGATGAAACAATAAATGTTAGATGTACAATAAGGGCTCATCTTTGTTGATAGTTAGATCTATGAAAAAGAAGGAAATTAAGTTAGGCCCTGAGTTGAGATAAAAGACTTAGGCTAAGATGTGAAGGCTAAGGTCTTGTTAATATTAATAAATATGATGGGGCCTTATGATTAAAACATTAGGCCAAGATATGAATTAAAGGGACCAATTTAGGAAACATTAAAAGGGACCCTACAAAATTGACATTAGACAAAGTTAGAAATATAAATTACTGAAAGGGGGAAATAATAAAGGGGGCCAAACACTTTTAGGCTATGTTTGAGTTACATTAAGAAAAAAAACTTTAAACTTTAAACATGACAATCATTCTTAAGTCTAAAATAGGTTTTAAAAGGTTCCCACCAATATAGTTCCCTTCAGCACTCAAATTTGAACAGAGGGTTTGCCAGGGTTTTAAAACATGAATTTCTCAAGAAGAAAATCATCAAACCTCCAAATAAAAGCCATGAAGACCATTTATTAGTAATATTAGAAAAAATTAAAGTAAAACATAATAATTAAACTTTCCTTTGATAAAGTGGATGATCTTAAAATTCTACAAATGATCCTAACATGTTGCATTTTCATGTTTAATATTTAGGGTTTCTCAAGGGTCCCATTTTTAAAAAAAATGGGTATGTTGGCCTCAATAGGATCATCATTTAAAAACAAGATGGTAAAATGATTTTATAGTAAATAAAATATTAAACACACCTTTTCTACACCCTATTACCCAAAGAGCAACGTCCAGGTAGAGGTAACCAATCTAATAATTATCAAAATACTAGTCAAAATAGTTAAATGACACAATAGTGATTGACACTAGTAGATGGTATATGCTTTATGGTCACACTGAAATAGTGCCCACACACTTAATCATGTTATATTTTACTCTTTTATTATGGTACAGAGGCTATTTTATTGATTGAACTTGAGATACCATCTTTGTGTGTTTCTCTTAAGGACATTGTCAAAGATAATGAATTCCATGAAAATATATTACATTAATTAGAGAAATTAAATACTAAAAACATAGGTTATTGAGAAATTATATTTATATAAGGAACATGTAAAATGAGCATATAAAAGCAAAGGTTTAGCCACATGAACTTGATGTGGGTGAACTAGTACTAAAATAAAATCAAAAGAACACCAATGCAAAAGAAACTAAGAAAGGAAAGTTAAAACCAAACTGGTTGGGACCATTCATAGTTACAAAAAAGTTGGGAAAAGGAGTATAATTACTTGATAAAATTAAATAAAACCTTTAAAAGTTCAAATGAACATTAATCACTTATGTAAATATATTATGTGAGAACCTTCAAAACTCTAAAAATATTTTCAATATAAACATACTCTATTAGCTCCTTAGAATTTATGTGTTAGTTATATGTTGATGGATGACATACTAGCTACTTCTATATATACATGTGTGTCATGATTATAACTGAGTGTGATATATTTATACATATATACATGATATATTCATATTTTATATGTTGGTAATTCCCTCTACTAATTCCATGTGGACATTGGGGTCATCCATTTTCTTTGAACTAGATACACATAGGTTATATCATTTTATGGTCTCTTCATTATCATGTTTGAGCTCTCATGTACTTACACATGCCTCTCTCCATGATTATATATTTATCATGATACTTGATATGATATGTAGTGGAAATTTTTTTCTAACACATTTGATCCATAGTCTACTATGATATGTTTATGTTGGTTTCTTATTGTTTATTTTATGCACTTCCTTATGTGTCTTGCCTAGTTATTGTCTCACTTGTTCAAACATTTGAATATGCTCCATATTGTGCCTCTCATCCCTATGTGTGATTTATTTTAAATTTCAACATGTCATTATTTTTTATTTAGACATTTGAATATGTCATCCTTGATTTTACGTACATTTGACTAAGTTATGTCCCTTCAATTATGTGGCATTTGAACACGCCCTTTATTACGGTGCCATAAAACCCTTGTATGTTGACTTGATTTTGAGTGATCTTGTGTGTGTGATTATTTTATTGTTGATATTTTATTATTAATTTCTATACATTTCCATGATATTTATCATTGATCTTATGCCTTCATGTGATCACATTTTTCTATGTGCTTCAATGTTACATTTATGTAGACATATTATTTTATATGCTATGTGGTTCCATTCACAGATTATTTAGTTGTATTATCCTCTTAAGCTGAGGTAATCACACATTTTTATTATTTACTCACCTCAAATTTATGGGTATATCAGTGGGGGCATGCCATATAAACATGTTATTCACATTTTTCATAGTTTCTAGGTTTAATGGGGGCATGCTTTGGAAGCATGTCCTCCACACTAATTCAATTTATAATGGGTATGGCTTGGAAGCATATTATTCACACTTATTCTTTATTTGGCATAATTTATATATTTAATGGGGGCATGGTTTGGAAGCATGTTCTCCACACTTATTCAATATTCAACACACCCATATTTAGTGAGGGCATGTTTTAGAAACATGTCCTACACATTGGAACTTATTTTATTTTTTAAATTTATCAATATATATTGGAGGCATGGTTTAGAAGTATGATTTCTAGACTTAGTTTATAAATTAAACAAAGCACATAATTAAATTATTTAGATTCATAGTTGTGGCATAATTATATATATTGGTATCATTTTTATACATAGTTTTCGCATGAGACATATACAAGGTGCATATGATATGTAACATGTGCTTAATATTATTAAATGAAAATTAGTTTCATGTTTCAAAACACTCTTATATGGAATATTATCACCCACTAGGATGGACTTTTATAGATTATATTGAGCCAATCTACAATAGTAGTTGGCTCAGTTTTCATATGGTTGAGATTATTAAATCACTTAATCTTTCTATGTTTTTAGGTTGGATGTGATTTTATCATCCAACCTCACTAGTTTTATAGTATTATTTGACTTTGTTCACTCAACCTCACTAGGTTATAAGTATGATTGGGCTATACCGTTGAGCTAATCTTAACTAATAGGTGGAAACACACATTTTTTCTAAGATTAGATTGTGTTCCTTCCAATCTCTATCTATCTCCTTAGATATATTAACTTTCTAGATTTATATATTTGTTTGAATCTTAGTTTTATTGATTCCTAATGATAAATGTTTAAAATCAAATTGTTAATAAGCAAGGACATTACATCGATACACATGTATAATCCTAAACCTTACTCTTTCAATTTTAGTTTATATGAATTGACAATATAATGTAACATGAACTTGGTTTTTATTAAATCAACAACAAAGCACTCAAGTTGGATTCATGTAAAGAAAAGGTGTGTTATACACATAGGTACAAATTTATTCTCTTTTTTAACAAAAAATTTCATTACTAGATCTAAGGGGGGATTTAGATGATATTGATGGATTATATACCACCTCGATCTTTTACACTTGGAAAAATCATACCTTGGTTGTTCCTTCCAATTCTAGACCTTTCCCACTATCATAAGTCTTACATATGCTCTATCTTATGCCTCTTGACCTATCTCTTGGTCCAAAAAATCTTATATTGATGAACCAAATCTTAAATCTTACCCATAATTCTTAGAATATTCTTATCTTATTACCTTATAAGTTTTGACCCTATACCTATTTTCTAATTGTTAGGACACAAGCGTCAATCCTAGACCCTTATGTCGATATTAGTGTCCTACCTTAAATGAGGTGTCCAATATCCTAAAGTCATATAATTTTCAAATGAATCTTATATTAATGGTCAACCTAAGTGTTTTAATTCAACATATTTACTGATAGGAGTGGTATATATTCAAAATCAATCCTCATTCATTCAACACCTAGAAAATACCTAAGGTAACTTATTAAAGCATTCGATCAAGCACTAAATAAATAAAATATTCCATATTTTATCCTATTTTCATATTAGTCATAAGGATAACACATACATAGGTTTTATGTATTGAAGGAGTAACCTAAGAGCCTAATTTTCTAAATTACAAGCTAAGTCATTATTGTACTTGCTTTACACATATTACATGATTCACACACAAGACAACATGTAAGGGAGGAATACATTAGTCTAAGGCCCTATTATAAATATTGGTGATGTAGGAAATATTCATTGATATAGGGGTATTTGGGGTCAACTTGACACCATGTGCCCAGTAGCCCATTTTCCCAAGATCACTATCAAGATGATTAACTATGGTTTTACAATTTAATGGGGAGTGATAGTCCATGACCCATATCTAAATACACCATAGTACAAACAAATACAAAACCAAAAACATCATTGTGGTCATATACTATTATAGTATGTAATCCATAGAGGATACCTATGTCTAATTCAAACAAAATCATCAACATAATTATCCCAAGTTAATGTTAGTGTTTGTAGATCTAGAGACGCTTAATCCAAAATTTGGTGAATGTGTTAGAACCATCTTCTAATCTACTTCCTACCTATTATAGATCTAGAAATATTTTAACATCAAAACCAAGTACATTATTTTTTTGTCATTTCCATATCTAACACAGTCATACTTACTATTTTTTTATTAACTCAATTTAATGAATTTAGTATATTTTAGATCTGATTTTAACATCTAATTGGCCTACTATAGATCTGATCATCATCTTGGTGCTTTTTTATTTCTATATTATTAATTGTATCTACCTAAATAATATTTTTATCTAATTTAGGGTTAAGAAAGATTATTATTTCTTGTAAATATTAGTTCACTTTATTATTAAATATCTAAAATTATTGTTGGCCTGGTACCATATTAAAATGACTTATCAGTTCACTTTATTATTAAATATCTATAATTATTATTGGCCTAGTACCATATTAAAATGACTTACTTATACATATTCCATGCAATATATCAATAAATATAATGACCAAGACCAATACGATTTGTGACTACATATTTCAATAATATGTCATTCCAATTAAATTATTTTCACCAATGTGTCTAATTATTATAGGTCAAAATTTTGCACGTAGACCAAAATTAGCATCTCTCATGCTGATGAATAATTTTTTAAATAAAAATAATGAATAAAACTAACATAATTTGTAGTTATATATTTCTTATAGTATGCCATCAGCCATAATTAATAATACCAAAAATATCTACTAGCATACTAAACCTTAATAAGAATTTGACCATAACATTTATTAAAATTCTTATAGATACAAAAATGCACATAATTTAATCCAAATGATACTAGGCATTAATATCAATTTTATTACATTGACTTAATAATAGTTACCAACTAATTTTATTCTACAATAATCCTTGAGTAATAATTACCTTGCCATCATAGACTAAAGTCATCAATCTAGATTACACCCTTGAGGTAAAGGAGTTTTAAACTTGCCTTATATAGTTGATACAATGGGATTACCTCTAGGTGTGGGTGGCATAATGGGTGAGGTGAGTCTTTATTTTTGGGTTTAGCTTCATTGATGAATAAATTAAGTTCGAATATTAATCTTACATGTTTTCTAATGAAAAGGGATAGGAGATTGACATAAAATCAAACTTAATCTATAATAGATGATGCAATGATATGTTAGAGGCTTATTAATGATGTCTTAAATGTGACCAAGGATGTTTATGAGGTGTCATGTGTGCTATATTTATAATGATAAAGTGTGCTTCAATGTGCCTCAGAGTTCCTACATGGTTCTTTAGTGTTTGACTGAGTAAGGTAATTAGGGATGAATCTAAAGTATTGAGCATGTGAAAGAGGTACCATAAAAAATTTTATATGATTTGATTGCTTATGTTCATAAGTATAATTCATCTAATATTCCATTATTTTCATCTTGAAATTTTGGGTCCAGTGGTAGAAAATTTGAGTAGGTAATTTGCTGATATCATAATTACCATGTGTAAATGAGTCAAAGGGAGTTGGTCATATAGTTGTGATCACATTAGTACCTAGTTGATATTAAATAGTTTTTAGGTCATGAAATGAAGTGAGACTAAATATATTAAAATGCAAATTTGGGTTCCTAGATAGTTTGACAGTGTTTTCCCATACCTAGCCAAATTGGCTTATGGCAAGAAAATATGAGTAGGCATTTTGATGTAGTCATATTTTGCATGTGTGGTAGTTTCAAGAGAATTTTATCATATGGGTTTATTTATTTTTTCTCCTATTTTATTTTTACTACCTTTTAGGTCATGCAATGAAGTGTGTCGATAGTTATACATGTGCAAAGTTGGCCTTCTAAGGAGTTTTAGATATAGTTACTAATCTCAAGTATTTTAGTTTCAAAGGTAGAGATAGGCTCATACCCCACGTATTTTAATTTCATCTTAGCATACTCAGAAAAGTAAAAGGAAATTTAAAGAATGATTTGGATTTTTTTTAATGAATGATAGGGAGGTAGAAACCTTTTAGGTAGGTGAAAATGGATGTAAATAGTGGTAATGGAAAATTTTATTTCATGCATCAATGTTTCCTTAGGAGTTCACAGAAGTAGGGAGGAAATTTTGTTTGCCTAAGTCAAACTTCTAGTTTTCTATAAAATGCACCAAACTAAACTAAAACATAGGAAAATGATATCAATGATTTTTTTAAGAGATAGCATGGTTTTAATGGTAGTTTAAGTCATAATAATTCATATTACATGAATATGGAAAAGACATATATACTAACCAAAAAAATATACTAGCATACTATTTTATTTTCTAATTGTTAGGACACAAGCGTCAATCCTAGACCCTTATGTCGATATTAGTGTCCTACCTTAAATGAGGTGTCCAATATCCTAAAGTCATATAATTTTCAAATGAATCTTATATTAATGGTCAACCTAAGTGTTTTAATTCAACATATTTACTGATAGGAGTGGTATATATTCAAAATCAATCCTCATTCATTCAACACCTAGAAAATACCTAAGGTAACTTATTAAAGCATTCGATCAAGCACTAAATAAATAAAATATTCCATATTTTATCCTATTTTCATATTAGTCATAAGGATAACACATACATAGGTTTTATGTATTGAAGGAGTAACCTAAGAGCCTAATTTTCTAAATTACAAGCTAAGTCATTATTGTACTTGCTTTACACATATTACATGATTCACACACAAGACAACATGTAAGGGAGGAATACATTAGTCTAAGGCCCTATTATAAATATTGGTGATGTAGGAAATATTCATTGATATAGGGGTATTTGGGGTCAACTTGACACCATGTGCCCAGTAGCCCATTTTCCCAAGATCACTATCAAGATGATTAACTATGGTTTTACAATTTAATGGGGAGTGATAGTCCATGACCCATATCTAAATACACCATAGTACAAACAAATACAAAACCAAAAACATCATTGTGGTCATATACTATTATAGTATGTAATCCATAGAGGATACCTATGTCTAATTCAAACAAAATCATCAACATAATTATCCCAAGTTAATGTTAGTGTTTGTAGATCTAGAGACGCTTAATCCAAAATTTGGTGAATGTGTTAGAACCATCTTCTAATCTACTTCCTACCTATTATAGATCTAGAAATATTTTAACATCAAAACCAAGTACATTATTTTTTTGTCATTTCCATATCTAACACAGTCATACTTACTATTTTTTTATTAACTCAATTTAATGAATTTAGTATATTTTAGATCTGATTTTAACATCTAATTGGCCTACTATAGATCTGATCATCATCTTGGTGCTTTTTTATTTCTATATTATTAATTGTATCTACCTAAATAATATTTTTATCTAATTTAGTGTTAAGAAAGATTATTATTTCTTGTAAATATTAGTTCACTTTATTATTAAATATCTAAAATTATTGTTGGCCTGGTACCATATTAAAATGACTTATCAGTTCACTTTATTATTAAATATCTATAATTATTATTGGCCTAGTACCATATTAAAATGACTTACTTATACATATTCCATGCAATATATCAATAAATATAATGACCAAGACCAATACGATTTGTGACTACATATTTCAATAATATGTCATTCCAATTAAATTATTTTCACCAATGTGTCTAATTATTATAGGTCAAAATTTTGCACGTAGACCAAAATTAGCATCTCTCATGCTGATGAATAATTTTTTAAATAAAAATAATGAATAAAACTAACATAATTTGTAGTTATATATTTCTTATAGTATGCCATCAGCCATAATTAATAATACCAAAAATATCTACTAGCATACTAAACCTTAATAAGAATTTGACCATAACATTTATTAAAATTCTTATAGATACAAAAATGCACATAATTTAATCCAAATGATACTAGGCATTAATATCAATTTTATTACATTGACTTAATAATAGTTACCAACTAATTTTATTCTACAATAATCCTTGAGTAATAATTACCTTGCCATCATAGACTAAAGTCATCAATCTAGATTACACCCTTGAGGTAAAGGAGTTTTAAACTTGCCTTATATAGTTGATACAATGGGATTACCTCTAGGTGTGGGTGGCATAATGGGTGAGGTGAGTCTTTATTTTTGGGTTTAGCTTCATTGATGAATAAATTAAGTTCGAATATTAATCTTACATGTTTTCTAATGAAAAGGGATAGGAGATTGACATAAAATCAAACTTAATCTATAATAGATGATGCAATGATATGTTAGAGGCTTATTAATGATGTCTTAAATGTGACCAAGGATGTTTATGAGGTGTCATGTGTGCTATATTTATAATGATAAAGTGTGCTTCAATGTGCCTCAGAGTTCTTACATGGTTCTTTAGTGTTTGACTGAGTAAGGTAATTAGGGATGAATCTAAAGTATTGAGCATGTGAAAGAGGTACCATAAAAAATTTTATATGATTTGATTGCTTATGTTCATAAGTATAATTCATCTAATATTCCATTATTTTCATCTTGAAATTTTGGGTCCAGTGGTAGAAAATTTGAGTAGGTAATTTGCTGATATCATAATTACCATGTGTAAATGAGTCAAAGGGAGTTGGTCATATAGTTGTGATCACATTAGTACCTAGTTGATATTAAATAGTTTTTAGGTCATGAAATGAAGTGAGACTAAATATATTAAAATGCAAATTTGGGTTCCTAGATAGTTTGACAGTGTTTTCCCATACCTAGCCAAATTGGCTTATGGCAAGAAAATATGAGTAGGCATTTTGATGTAGTCATATTTTGCATGTGTGGTAGTTTCAAGAGAATTTTATCATATGGGTTTATTTATTTTTTCTCCTATTTTATTTTTACTACCTTTTAGGTCATGCAATGAAGTGTGTCGATAGTTATACATGTGCAAAGTTGGCCTTCTAAGGAGTTTTAGATATAGTTACTAATCTCAAGTATTTTAGTTTCAAAGGTAGAGATAGGCTCATACCCCACGTATTTTAATTTCATCTTAGCATACTCAGAAAAGTAAAAGGAAATTTAAAGAATGATTTGGATTTTTTTTAATGAATGATAGGGAGGTAGAAACCTTTTAGGTAGGTGAAAATGGATGTAAATAGTGGTAATGGAAAATTTTATTTCATGCATCAATGTTTCCTTAGGAGTTCACAGAAGTAGGGAGGAAATTTTGTTTGCCTAAGTCAAACTTCTAGTTTTCTATAAAATGCACCAAACTAAACTAAAACATAGGAAAATGATATCAATGATTTTTTTAAGAGATAGCATGGTTTTAATGGTAGTTTAAGTCATAATAATTCATATTACATGAATATGGAAAAGACATATATACTAACCAAAAAAATATACTAGCATACTATTTTATTTTCTAATTGTTAGGACACAAGCGTCAATCCTAGACCCTTATGTCGATATTAGTGTCCTACCTTAAATGAGGTGTCCAATATCCTAAAGTCATATAATTTTCAAATGAATCTTATATTAATGGTCAACCTAAGTGTTTTAATTCAACATATTTACTGATAGGAGTGGTATATATTCAAAATCAATCCTCATTCATTCAACACCTAGAAAATACCTAAGGTAACTTATTAAAGCATTCGATCAAGCACTAAATAAATAAAATATTCCATATTTTATCCTATTTTCATATTAGTCATAAGGATAACACATACATAGGTTTTATGTATTGAAGGAGTAACCTAAGAGCCTAATTTTCTAAATTACAAGCTAAGTCATTATTGTACTTGCTTTACACATATTACATGATTCACACACAAGACAACATGTAAGGGAGGAATACATTAGTCTAAGGCCCTATTATAAATATTGGTGATGTAGGAAATATTCATTGATATAGGGGTATTTGGGGTCAACTTGACACCATGTGCCCAGTAGCCCATTTTCCCAAGATCACTATCAAGATGATTAACTATGGTTTTACAATTTAATGGGGAGTGATAGTCCATGACCCATATCTAAATACACCATAGTACAAACAAATACAAAACCAAAAACATCATTGTGGTCATATACTATTATAGTATGTAATCCATAGAGGATACCTATGTCTAATTCAAACAAAATCATCAACATAATTATCCCAAGTTAATGTTAGTGTTTGTAGATCTAGAGACGCTTAATCCAAAATTTGGTGAATGTGTTAGAACCATCTTCTAATCTACTTCCTACCTATTATAGATCTAGAAATATTTTAACATCAAAACCAAGTACATTATTTTTTTGTCATTTCCATATCTAACACAGTCATACTTACTATTTTTTTATTAACTCAATTTAATGAATTTAGTATATTTTAGATCTGATTTTAACATCTAATTGGCCTACTATAGATCTGATCATCATCTTGGTGATTTTTTATTTCTATATTATTAATTGTATCTACCTAAATAATATTTTTATCTAATTTAGGGTTAAGAAAGATTATTATTTCTTGTAAATATTAGTTCACTTTATTATTAAATATCTAAAATTATTGTTGGCCTGGTACCATATTAAAATGACTTATCAGTTCACTTTATTATTAAATATCTATAATTATTATTGGCCTAGTACCATATTAAAATGACTTACTTATACATATTCCATGCAATATATCAATAAATATAATGACCAAGACCAATACGATTTGTGACTACATATTTCAATAATATGTCATTCCAATTAAATTATTTTCACCAATGTGTCTAATTATTATAGGTCAAAATTTTGCACGTAGACCAAAATTAGCATCTCTCATGCTGATGAATAATTTTTTAAATAAAAATAATGAATAAAACTAACATAATTTGTAGTTATATATTTCTTATAGTATGCCATCAGCCATAATTAATAATACCAAAAATATCTACTAGCATACTAAACCTTAATAAGAATTTGACCATAACATTTATTAAAATTCTTATAGATACAAAAATGCACATAATTTAATCCAAATGATACTAGGCATTAATATCAATTTTATTACATTGACTTAATAATAGTTACCAACTAATTTTATTCTACAATAATCCTTGAGTAATAATTACCTTGCCATCATAGACTAAAGTCATCAATCTAGATTACACCCTTGAGGTAAAGGAGTTTTAAACTTGCCTTATATAGTTGATACAATGGGATTACCTCTAGGTGTGGGTGGCATAATGGGTGAGGTGAGTCTTTATTTTTGGGTTTAGCTTCATTGATGAATAAATTATGTTCAAATATTAATCTTACATGTTTTCTAATGAAAAGGGATAGGAGATTGACATAAAATCAAACTTAATCTATAATAGATGATGCAATGATATGTTAGAGGCTTATTAATGATGTCTTAAATGTGACAAAGGATGTTTATGAGGTGTCATGTGTGCTATATTTATAATGATAAAGTGTGCTTCAATGTGCCTCAGAGTTCCTACATGGTTCTTTAGTGTTTGACTGAGTAAGGTAATTAGGGATGAATCTAAAGTATTGAGCATGTGAAAGAGGTACCATAAAAAATTTTATATGATTTGATTGCTTATGTTCATAAGTATAATTCATCTAATATTCCATTATTTTCATCTTGAAATTTTGGGTCCAGTGGTAGAAAATTTGAGTAGGTAATTTGCTGATATCATAATTACCATGTGTAAATGAGTCAAAGGGAGTTGGTCATATAGTTGTGATCACATTAGTACCTAGTTGATATTAAATAGTTTTTAGGTCATGAAATGAAGTGAGACTAAATATATTAAAATGCAAATTTGGGTTCCTAGATAGTTTGACAGTGTTTTCCCATACCTAGCCAAATTGGCTTATGGCAAGAAAATATGAGTAGGCATTTTGATGTAGTCATATTTTGCATGTGTGGTAGTTTCAAGAGAATTTTATCATATGGGTTTATTTATTTTTTCTCCTATTTTATTTTTACTACCTTTTAGGTCATGCAATGAAGTGTGTCGATAGTTATACATGTGCAAAGTTGGCCTTCTAAGGAGTTTTAGGTATTGTTAGCTCTATGGAAGAAAAAATTGAATGAGTAGATTAATGGAATTAAATATTTCACACATAAAGGTTATAAGATAATATTTATATATGTTTTTATTATCTTATATGAGTAAATAATATGTTCTAAATTATAGATCATGCATATAAGTACATCAAAAGGTATTAAGGTCCAAAGTTGGCCTTCAAGGTAGATTGCAATTGTTCCCATACTTAGTCAATTTTTCAAGAGATAAAGATCAAGACAAAATCAATATATAATGGTTCATGAATTATCATAAAATATTGATCTAATGGTTTTTATTCATCAATTTTATAATAAGTGCATAATATTTATAGTAAAAGTGCTCAGAAGGCACATGAGGGTGCCAAGTGTCATGATCATGGGGGTTTTGAGAAAGATCAAATGGTGAGCACTATAAGTGTTGGAAATTTTGGACAACAAACCAATATTTTGACTAGATTTAATTCCATGTCATGAAGATAAAAAAATAGAATAAGAGATGAACAATTTCTAGATGGAATGAGAGGACCTAAAGGATCATGCAACTTGTAAAGCTTTTGAAGTACTTTAATTTCACTTAAAGTGTAATTTGTAAATTTATAAGGATAGGAAGAGATTTTTAAAGACCCCATGAGATGTAAAGAGTTATTTTAATTAATTATAATTACATAAAATTATTTGGTTCTTCATTATAGTCATCTTGATATTTTGGGTCAAGTGGCAGAAATTATGAGTAGGCAATTTATTGAGACTATATGTCACATGCATGAGGGTGTTAGGAGAAAATGGTCAAATGGGTATATTAAAATTAGTACCAATAATATATGTGCCAAGTTTCAAATCATATGAATAATTTCAAAAAAATAGATGAAGATTCAAAGTTGGCCTTTCAGACAAAATTTTCAAAGTTTCTATACTTAGCCAATTTGTAAAGAAACTCAAATAGAGCTAAGTGAGCATATTGACAAGGTGATATTTCATAATGTGGTAATCTCAAGAAAAATTGATCATATGGGTTTGTTTATCTTAGTCCCTAGTTTCTACGTGCTAAGTTTTAGGTCATTCACTGAAGTGCAACAAAATTTATACATGCTCAAAGTTGGCTCCTCATTTAGAATTTGCAAAGTTTCCACACTTATCCATTTTTTACCATGACAAGTAAATGGACATCGCACAAGAGTAAATGGACCATCCAAATTGTGTATTTAATATATTCACTCAAAATCCTCATATATCCAGTGGATCATGCATAATTATATATCTACATACCAGGAATATGCTCTAAAAATTTTAGGTTCATGTGAGCTTTTTGGCTCAAGTTATAAATATTCAAAGTTGGTCAAATAATGGGATACATTTGTGCAGATGTCAAATTTAAAACACTAAAAAAATTTATTAGATTCTAAATTTGATGATATGTGAGACTTTAAATACATTTTCAAGGGTGTTAAATTACATTCATGCTAATGTCAAGTTTAAGCTTGAGAAAAATAAATCCTATTGATCTGAAATTTGATGGTCATGAGAATGTCAATGATGGTCATGCAAAATTCATTACCAAAGTGACCCTATGCTTTTCATCTACATCATCAATTATTCCCAATGTTGTAGTCTTAGTAGGATTGGCTAGAATAGTGCCCATGAGCTATTCAATTGTAATAATTAGACCCTTATCATCAACTAGGAGTTTGTCAAACTTCCTTGTCCATGAGCTTAGATTCTAGACCTTGTCTATTATTATTCCCAATATGGAATTTAGATGATCTAAGATAATATATTTGAATTTAGGAATCTTGTTCCTAATCAAAATGTTAATGATGTCCCTTATCTAGGCCTCTACCTCCTATCATTCCATTATTAACCGCTTAGCTACCTTACCTTATTGGCTAAAGGCATCCTAACTTAGTTTTATTGATTTCAAAGAATTGAACATATCAAAAAAGGAAGATTCAAACATGTCAATAATAACATCAAAAAGTGATAAAATTGCCTATGTCTCCATGTTTTCCTTCTTTATTTCCAAAATATGTTTACTGTATTTCATTCCTATAATCCCAACCTCTGCTTGGGTTGATTGGGACTCAATTAAGCTCTCAAAATCCTCTACATGGATGGGATTCTCCCATGGCTATTGTATTTCTACTAGGGTTTGTCCTAAAAAAGGGTTCAACCTTATGAAAGGTGAACTCTTTAGCTCTCACCATGGCTTTTATGGTGGTGACCCTCTCTAATCTAGCTATCTCTAGATTGAATTTCACCAAGGTGACTAGCTCTATGAACTGTAAAGGTTTTGGGAACTCAATTCCTATGTTGGTAGATGTTCCTAGAGAATCCACTTTATTTCTCTCTAGAACTACATTGGTCATAATTATTGTTTCTTTTTCTTCCTTCATTATAGCCCTGATTCATTGCTTAATGTCATCATGTGCATCTATGTTGATAGCTTTTGTTGATGCCCATAAGTGGAACAAAGAGGGGATCTTCTATAATTTCCCATAGTTAAACTAATTAGGGATTATTGGTCCATTAATGGGGAATTATTCACTAAATATATTGACCTCATTGGTACAGTGACTGAGGGTCAATCTTGGATTCTTCCTTGGTCAAATAAGGAACAATTCCAACTCTACTTTCCTATTTTCCCTAGAGGCTATTGGGACTATATAAAGAGCAACCTATTTTCATTTCTCCTCCATAATATCTCCTACTTAGACTTGTGCCTCTTCGATATATCCTTCTTCTTCATTAGTGTCATAAGATTCAGTAATATCCCTAAGGGCACATTCAACTATTCAATCTAGCTCCAAGGTAATCATGTCCAAATACTCAACTAGAGATGGTTCCCTTTGGGGTAGTGTTCAAGATGAGGGTGCATCTCCAAGTTTCTTTTCTAGCTTTTCCTTTCCATTTCCTTGCTCAATTTTCTCTAGGGTGATGAATTCTACACTTGAGGCTATTCTTCATGTGGCCTAAAAGGTCTAGGTAGTAAATGATATTAGAAGGGATGTATCTACCATACCTCTCCAACTATTTTATCATCACTTTCTAATTTATGATCTAGCTTAATGTTGTACCCTTTTACCCTAGCCAACACTTATTCAAATTTATTTTCCTTGAAGTAAATGGTTTCATGGACACTGAGGTGATGCACATATGTTGGCTTTGGGAGTTTTTTCAACTTCAAATGATCACCTAATATATTATTGGGATCCAACATTTTTAGCTTATCTAATTGGAATCTAAATGTGTCCCAATGCTTAGACATGATCTCCACATGATTCCAATCCTATAGCATGATCCTTCTAATTATTATAAGAAAGGGATGAAAAAGTCCCTTCCTATTTTCTTTACAAACCCCATCAACACCATTGATGAGTTGGGAGGCAATTTATTATTTTTATAACTTATTAATTACATACATAAAACCAAATTCCCCCATCATCTCTACATATTTCTTAATCAATGGGTAAACCTTAAAAATGGGGTAACCTATGATTGCCTCCACCAGAGTAGGATATACATAGTCATAGATGAATTTAATGTGGTTTTATACTTGAAGATGTTCAATTTTGAATATTGGTGGGATATGGTGGTCTTTCCTTTAGGAGACCAATTTATAATTCCTGAGAAGTTGATGGAAGCAAACAAGGCATATAATAAGTATGACATCATGTAAAACTACTTGCCAATCTTCTTTTTTATGGTAGTGAATTTCTTTCCTAGGAAGACACTCATCAAGTCTCTAATTATAAGGGTGAGCTTCTATTCTACCATGAAATATATATAGGGGACTTATGTCTTGTTTACATGTGTGGTTTAGGGGGCTCCTAATGTTGTTTAATAAGGTCGTGATTACCCTGATCCATTCTTTGAACGAGAAAATTGGGATCCTACCCTCAAAGTCCTTGAATACATGGTTCCCTTGGTGAAACCATGGTTTGAGGATGGTATCTCAGTCATTCTTACTAGTCCATTCCATAATTTTGGACAAGTCTACATGGGAATTTTAGATTTTATAGTAATTTTTCAAGGCCAAAGTGGAAATGTAGGCTACCTTCTTAGAAGTTCCTTCATGGATGATCTAATCATTATCTATCTTATAGTATTTAAAACTTGGAGCAAGCACATAAATACAATGAATTAACTATAGTTTTGTAACAACATAATGAAGGCCAACCATCTAAACCATGACTAGGTCATAGTGTTTTTGGGTAACTATGGAAATTTTATGCTCATCCTTAGTGATGGGTTTCAATTCCTCTATGGTGAAGAAGAGTTCAGATTAATTTTTGTTTTCATTGGTTACAGTTTCAACATCTAATTTAGTTTTCTTGAAGACTCTCCCTTCATTATCTATGGATATCTAAAGCTTTGAATCCTATTTCAACTATTGCCTATGAGTTGCCATGGCTTTTTCTTGAAAATTGTTCACTAATGGATAGTAATTGATTTCTATGATTTTATTTTGTGCTAAAAATGTAATTAAGTTTCTCTTGGATCAAATTATAACCAAATGAATCCACATAGGGTATTTTTTATGTAGGGTCTAAGGTTTTAGAGCTTAATGGTAGGATGTACTTGGACTTTGGATAATACGTGCCTTAGATTTTATTTAGACCTTTGTCTTTATACTTTAACATTTTTGAGTACACAAGATCTCTTATTTTGTCCTTTTATACTTGCATGGTACTTATGTGGCATTGATCTAGAACTTTCATGGTATTTTCCTAAATGCCTTTGAGCACTAGCCATTGGTAATTAAAATGCCTTCTTTTATTTCACACTATCAGATGTAGATACTACAATTGATCATGAGCCATTGATAATGATTTAGGTCTTTGTTTGTCATTGGTTCTTTTGGTACCAAAATTTGTAGTTGTTCCACTTGGCATATTTATGTGCCTTCTCAAGCTCCATATCCTATGCCAGTTTTTTGTTGAACAAGTATTAGCCACATAGAAAACTCATAGGCCTTTGAAATGTCATCGATGATTTCCTACTATTGGATCATTCGTATATGATGAAGCACAGACTGTTGGATGCATTTTAGATTCACACCATTAGATCATCCTTTCATGGTGAAGCACAAAACATTGGATCCTACAAGATACACGAATTTTAAGTTAGCATATTATTAAGGTAATGACTTAGGTTAAAATGTCTTGGCCTAATATTTACTTCATGTTTATTAAACATGAAATAAATTTTAAGCGAAAGTGTTTATGCCTAGCATTTTTTGATATTTATACAAAGGGGGCCCTAGATAAATATTTTAGGTCAAAATATATGTTGTTTTTAATAAACACAACATATATTTTGAACTAAAATAGTCATTAAATATGTCCAAAATGGGTCCAAAATGATATAGTGATCAAGTTCCCAATAGATTTTCATTGTATTAATAAACACACTAAAACATTTGGTTAAAATCATCTGGCCTAATTTCTATGTCACAAAGGCCCTTTTAAGACAAGAATTAATATAAGTCCATAGTCTAAGGTTCACAAAACTTTAAAAAATGTAATGGGGACCTTAAGATATAGACTTAGACTATGTCCACTTTTTCATATATTCAGATCATAATACCTTTTAAATATTTTTAGTTCAAAGGGTTCTAGTATTTGAGCATCCTATGAGGGCTTCCATTAGTCTACAAGGCAATTTATGAGTTTCGTAGAAATATTTTGGAGTCTATGCTAGTCTTGAGAAAAATAGTTCCTTAGCTTAAATTTGAGGGTCACTTTGATGTCAAATACATCCTTGTAGATGTAAAATTATGGTCATGCAAACATTGAATTTAAGATAGTGAAGCTTTTGGTTTTATGGTCTTAAAGTTGATGATCACGGGGATGTCAAATACGTCTATGAGGATGTCAAATGATGATCATAAAAACATCAAATTTAAACTCATCAAAATTCCTATGTTATAATATAAAGGTGCTACATGGTGGCCTCATGATATTCCATAGGTCTTTAGAATCATCTATTTTTATCTGATAAAATATCATCATGAAGTGAGAGCCATTTGATCATGATCTTGGTAGTTATATATTATTGGCTTAATTCAATGTATGGGACACATTTAATTTTAATCCTCAAATGTAAGGGTGCCACATATTGATCTCATGGGCCTTTCATGATCATTTGACCTTTTAATTGTGCTTCAATTCATCTGATCAGGTCTTCATGATGAAACAAGAAATGTTAGATGTATGAAAAGGGCTCAACTTTTTTGAGGCCTTCGCATCATTGGATTACTCTTATTTTATGAAGCATGGATAGTTAGATCTATGAAAAAGAAGGAAATTAGGTTAGGACCTGAGGTGAGATAAAATACTTAGGTTAAGGTGTTAAGGTTAAAATCTTGTTCATATTAATGAATATGATGGGGCCTTAGGATTAAAACTTTAGTCCAAGATATGAATTAAAGGGACCAAATTAGGAAATATTAAAAGGGACCCTACAAAATTGACATTAGACAAAGTTAGAAATATAAATTACTGAAAGGGGGAAATAATAAAGGGGACCAAACACTTTTAGGCTATGTTTGAGTTATGTTAAGAAGAAAAACTTTAAACTTTAAACATGACAATCGTACTTAAGTCCAAAATAGGTTTTAAAAGGTTCCCATCAATTTAGTTCTCTTCAGTATTCAAATTTGAACAAAGGGTTTGCTAGGGTTTTAGAACATGAATTTCTCAAGAAGAACATCATCAAACCTCCAACTAAAAGCCATGAAGACCATTTATTAGTAATGTTAGAAAAAATTAAAGCAAAACATAATAATTAAACTTTCCTTTGATAAAGTCGATGATCTTTAAATTCTACAAATGATCCTAACATATTGTATTTTCATGTTTAATCTTTAGGGTTTCTCAAGGGTTCCATTTTTTAAAAAAATGGGTATGTTGGCCTCAATAGGATCATCATTTAAAAAAAAGATGGTAAAATGATTTTACATTAAATAAAATATTAAACATACCTTTTCTACACCTTATTACCCAAAGAGAAATGTCTAGGTAGAGGTAACCAATATGATAATATTTAAATACTAGTCAAAATAGTTAAATGACACAATAGTGATTGACACTAGTAGATGGTATATGCTTTATGGTCATACTGAACTAGTGCCCACAGATGTAATCATGCTATACCTTACTCTTTTACTTATAGTAGAAATGCTATTCTATTGATTGAACTTGAGATACCATCTTTGCGTGTTTTTCTTAAGGACATTGTCAAAGATAATGAATACCATGAAAATAGATTACATTAATTAGAGAAATTGAATACTAAAAACATAGGTTATTAAGAAATTATATGTATATAAGGAACATGTAAAATGAGCATATAAAAAAAAGGTTTAGCCACTTGAACTTGATGTGGGTGAACTAGTACTAAAATAAAATCAAAAGAACCCCAATGCAATAGAAACCAAGAAAGGAAAGTTAAAACCAAACTGGTTGGGACCATTCATAGTTACAAAAAAGTTGGGAAAAGGAGTATAATTCCTTGATACAATTAAATAAAACCTTTAAAATTTCCAATGAACATTAATCACTTATGTAAATATATTATGTGAGAAACTTCAAAACTCTAAAAATATTTTCAATATAAACATACTCTATTAGCTCCTTAGCATTTATGTGTTAGTTCTATGTTGATGAATGACATACTAGCTACTCCTACGTATACATGTGTGTCATGATTATAACTGAGTGTGATATATTTATACATATATACATGATCTATTCATATTTTAGATGTTGGTACTTCCCTCTACTAATTCCATGTGGACATTGGGGGCATCCATTGTCTTTGATCTAGATACACATAGGTTATATCATTCTATGGTCTCTTCATTATCATGTTTGAGCTCTCATGTACTTACACATGCCTCTATTCATGATTATATATTTCTCATGGTACTTGATATGATATGTAGTGGAAATTTTTTTCTAACACATTTGATCCATGGTCTACTATGATATGTTTATGTTGGTTTCTTAATGTTTATTTTATGCACTTCCTTATGTGTCTTGCCTTGTTATTGTCTCACTTGTTCATGAATTTGAATATGATACATATTGTGCCTCTAATCCTTATGTGTGCTTCATTTTAAATTTGAACATGTCATTATTTTTTATATAGACATTTGAATATTTCATCTTTGATTTTATGGACATTTGGCTAAGTCATGTCCCTTCAATTATGTGGCATTTGAACATGCCCCTTGATTCCAGTCCCCTAAGACCCTTGTATGTTGACTTGATTTTAAGTGATATTGTGTGTGTGATTATTGTCTTTTTGATATTGTATTATTATTATCTATACATTTCCATGATATTTATTATGCATCTTATGCCTTCATGTGATCACATTGTTCTATGCACTGCAATGCTACATTTATATAGACATATTATTTTATATGATATGTGGTTCCATTCACAGATTATTTAGTTATCTTATCCTCTTAAGGTGAGGTAACCACACATTTTTATTTTTCCCTCACCTCAAAGGTGTGGGTATATTAGTGTGGGCATGTCAAATAAACATGTTCTTCACAGTTTGCATAGTTTCTAGGTTTAATGTGGGTGTGCTTTAGAAGCATGTCCTACACACTACTTCACATTTATAATAGTTTTTTAATTAATTAGGGGTATGTATTGGAAGCATGTTCTTCAAACTTATTATTTATCTATCATAATTTATATATTTAATGGGTGCATGCTTTGGAAGCATGTTCTCCACACTTCTTCAATATTCAACACACCCAGATTTAGCGAGGGCATGTTTTATAAACATGTCCTACACATTGGAACTTATTTTATTTTTATATTTCTCCATATATATTAGATACATGGTTTGGAAGTATTCTTTCCATATTTAGTTTATAAATTGGCCAAAGCACATAATTAAATTATTTAGATTCATAGTTATGGCATTATTATATATTGGTATCATTTTTATACATAGTTTTTCCATGAGACATATCTAAGGTGAATATTATATGTAATGTTTGATTAATATTTTTAAATACAAATCAGTTTTAGATTTCAAAATACTCTTCTATGGATGGTTATCTCCCACTGGGATGAACTTTTATAAATTATATTGAGCCAATCTATGATAGTAGTTGGCTTAGTTTTCATATGGTTGAGGTGATTGAATCACTTAATATTTCTATGTTTTTGGGTTGGAATTTATTTTATCATCCAACCTCATTATTTTGATAGTACGATTTGACATTTTTCACTCATCCTCACTAGGTTATAAGTATGATTTGGCTACACCATTGAGCTAATCTCAACTAATAGGTGGAAACACACATTTTTTCTAAGATTGGGATCATGTGCTTTCCAATCTCTCTTTATCTCCTTAGATGTATTCACTTTCTATATTTATATATTTATTTTAATATTAGTTTTAATGATTTGATACATTTTTTAAATCTAATTTCCAATAAGCAAGGACATTACATTGATATACCAATATACTCCGAAACCTTACTCTTTCAATTTTAATCATTTTAAATGCTTTTAATTTTAGATTATATGAACTAAAAATATAATGTAACATGAAATTGCTTTCAATTAAATCAAAAACAAATCATTCAAGTTGGATTCATGTAAAGGAAAGGTGTGTTATACACATAAGTACACATTTAGTCTTTTTTAAACCACAAATTTCATTAATAGATTAAATGGGGGATTTAGATGATATTGATGGATTATATAACACCTCAGTCTTGTAAACTTGGAAAAATCATACCTTGGTTATTATTATCATTTATAAACCTTTCCCACTTTCATAAGTCTTACATATGCCCTATCTTATGCCTCTTGGCCTATCTCTTGGTCTAACTAGTCTTATGTTAATGAACCAGATCTTATATCTTACCCATAAATCTTAGATTATGATTTTCTTATTACTTTATAAGTTATGAGCCTATACCTATTTTCTAATTTTTAGGACACAAGCATCAATCCTAGACCCTTATGTCAATGTTATTGTCCTACCTTAAAGGAGGTGTCCAGTATCCTAAATTCATCTAATTTACAAATGAATTAGATCTTAATGGTCAACCTAAGTGAATTAATGTAATATATTTACTAATAAGAGTGGTATATATTCACAATCACTCCTCATTCATTCCACACCTAGAAAATACCTAAGGCAACTTAATGAAGCATTTAATCAAGCACTCAATAAAGAAAATATTCCATATTTTCTCCTATTTTCATATCAGTCATAAGGATAACACATACATAGGTTTGAAGTATTGAAGGATTAACCTAATATCCTAATTTTCTAAATTAGAAGCTAAGTAATTATTCTACTTGCTTTACACATATTTCATGATTCACACACAAGCCAACACGTAGGTGAGGAATACATCAATCTAAGGCCCTATTTAGAATATTAGTGATGTAAGAAACATTCATTGATAGAGTGTTATTTGGGGTTATCTTGACACCATGTACCTAGTAACCCATTGTTCCAAAGATCACTATGAAGATGATTAACTAATGTTTTATAATTTAATGAGTAGTCATAGTCCATGACCCACATTTGAATACACCATAGAAAAAACAAATACAAAACCAAAAACATCCTTGTGGTCACATCTTTTTATTGTAGGTAATCCATAGAGGATACCTATATCCAATTCAAATAAAATCATTAACATAATTGTACCAAGTTAATACTATTTTCTATAGATCCAGAGACACTTAGTCCAAAATTAGGTGAATGTTTTAGAACCATCTTCTAATTTTCTTCCTACTTATTTGAGATCTAGAACTATGTCAACATCAAAACTAAATAAGTACATTATTTTTTTGTCATTTCCATATCTAACATAGTCATATTTACTATTTTTTTCCTAACTCAATTTAATGAATTTAGTATATTTTATATCTGAGTTTAAGATCTAATTGGCCTACTATAGATCTGATCATCATCCTTGTCCATTTCCATTTCTATATTATTAATTATATCTACCCAAATAATATTATTATCTAATTTAGGGTTAAAAATATTATTATTTCTTGTAAATATCAGTTCACTTTATTATTAAATATCTAAAATTATTGTTGGCCTAGTACCATATTAAAATGACTTATCAGTTCACTTTATTAATAAATATCTAGAATTATTGCTGGCCTAGTACCATATTAAAATGACTTACTTATGCATATTCCATGCAATATATCAATAAATATAATGACCAAGACCAATATGATTTGTGACTACATATTCCAATAAAATTATTTTTACGAATGTGTCTAATTATTATAGATCAACATTTTGCATGTAGACCAAAATTAACATGTCTTATGCCTATGAATAATTTTTTAAATAAAACTAATATAGTTTTTAGTTACATATTTCTTAAAATATGCCATTAGGCATAATTAATAATACCAAAAACATCTACTAGCATACTAGAACTTATTGAAAAGTTGACTATAATATTTACTATAATTCGTATAGATACACAACTGCACATAATTCAATCCAAATGATACTATACATAAATATAAATTCTATTTAATTGACTTAATAATAATTACCAACTAATTTTATTCTATAATAATAATTTATTTATAATTACCTTACCATCATAGGGCCTAGTGTCATCAATCTAGATTGCACCCTTCAGGTAGAGGATTTTTAGACTTACCTTATCTAGTTAATAAAATGGGATCACCTCTAGGTGTGGGTGGCCTAATGGATGACGTGAGTCTTTATTTTTGGGGTTAGCTTCATTGATGAATAAATTAAGTTCAACTATTAATCCTACTTATTTTCCAATGAAAAGGGATAGGAGATTGGCATGAAATTAAACCTAAGATATAGGATATGATGCACCAATATGTTGGAGGCTTGTAAATGATGTCTCTAAGGTGACCAAGGATGTTGATGAGGTTTCATGTGTGCTAGAATGATAATGACAAAGTGTGCTTCAATGTGCCTTAGAGATTCTACATTGTTCTTTAGTGTTTGACTGAGTAAGGTAATTAGGGATGATTATAAAGTATTAAGAATGTAAAAGAGGTACCATAATAAATTTTATATGATTTGATTTCTTTTTTTCATAAGTAGATTTCATTTGGAAATTCATTATTTTCATCTAGACATTTTGGGTCCAGTGGTAGAAATTTTGAGTAGGTAATTTGATGACATCATATTTTCCATATGTGGATGATCAAGGGGAGTTGGTTATATGGTTATGATCACATTAGTCCCTAATTGATATGCACTAATTTTTAGGTCATGAAATTAAGTGAGATAAAATATATGCAAGTGCAAATTTGGGCTCCTAGGTGGTTTGACAATGTTTTCCCATACTTAGCCAAATTTGGCTGTGGCAAGAAAATTTGAGTAGGCATTGTGATGTAGTCATATTTTGCATGTGTGGTAGTTTCAAGAGAATTTGATCATATGGGTTTATTTATTTTGGTGCCTAGTTTATTTTTTATAACTTTCATGTCATGTAGTTAAGTGCATCAAAAGTTATACATGTGCAAAGTTGGCTCTATAGAAGAAAAACATGAATGAGAAGATTAATGAAATTAAATATTTCACATGTATAGGTTATAAGAGAATATTTAGATATCATTGTATTATCCTATATGAGGAGATAATATGGTCTAAATTATAGATCATGCATCTAAGTGCATAAAAAGTTATTAAGGTTCAAATTTGGCCTTCCAGGCAGATTACAATGGTTCCCATAGTCAATTTTGCAAGAGATAAAGATTAAGACCAAATAAATATCCAATGGTTCATGAATGATCATAAAATATTGATCTAATGGTGTTTATTCATTGAGATGATAAGAAGTGCATGGTGTTTATAGTAAAAGTGCTCAGAAGGCATGTGAGGGTGCCAAGTGTCATGATCATGGGGGTTCTAAGCAAGATCAAATGGTGATCACTATAAGTTTTGGCCATTTTGGAAAACATTGTGAGATATTTACTAGATGTAATTTAGTTTCATGAAGATAAAAAATAGAATAAGAGATGAGCAATTTTAGCATGGAATGAGAGGACCTAAGGGATGCAATTTGTAAAGATTTTGATGTACTTTAAGTTCACTTAAAGTGTAATTTGTCAATTTCAAAGGATAAGAATAGATTTTTAGATACACCATGAGATGTCAAGAGTGATTGGAATGACTTAGAATTATGTAACATTCATTTAGTTCTTCATTATATTCATCTTGACATTTTGGGTCAAGTGGCAAAGATTACGAGTAAGCAATTTGCTTAGACTATATCTCACATGAATGAGGGTGTTAGGAGAAAATGGTCAAATAGGTCTATTAAAATTAATCCCAAGAACATATGGTCCAAGTTCCAAATAATTTTACTAAGTGCAACAAAATATATGAAGACTCAAATTTGGTCTTTCAGATAAAATTTCCTAAGTTTCCATGCTTAGCCAATTTGTAAAGAAACTTATATAGAGCTAAGTGAGCATATTGACAAGGTGATATCTCATAGTGTGGTAATTTTTGTTAAGTACAGGATATACTAAGATGGGGGGGTAAGTAAGTATATCATAAATCTTATAAAAATTTTCTTAATCAAATTCCACTTTAACATATAATCAAGATATGCAATAAAACTAAAATAATAAACACCACACAAGATAGAGAGAGACACCAGATTTAACGTGGAAACCAAATGTGGGAAAAACCATGGAGAATAATCTCAAGTATATGAATGAGAACCAACTAAAACTACAATATTTGAAAGCACCAATTTGCAGGAGCACCAACCCCTTTGTAGAGCACCAAGACAACCACTATTCATGAGCACCAACCCATAGGAGCACCAAACCCTTTCCTAAGCACAAAAAAAACAATAATTCATAAGTACCAACCCCTTTATTGAGCGCCAACATAGTAATAATTCATGAGCACCAACCCACCAACCCACAGGAGCATTAACCCCTTTGTTGAGCACTAACACAACAACTATTCATGAGCACCAACCCACAGAAGACTAACCCCTTTTGTTATATCATACAACTATCTCTCAATGTTGTTATCTCAACAAATGATAGTTCATTACAATTTCTCTTTCCTCTCTCTCCTCTACTCTTCTAAACTAGATATAATAATTACATATCATACTCTCTCTCATACCTTACAAATGGCTTCTCAAGCCTTTATTTATAGCTTTCCAAATGACCTTTGGCCTTCCCCCGTTATGACCCTTCAATCTTAATGGAAAATGTTGCTAAACTTGTATGATCCTTCCTATCATTGCATTTAAAAAGTTATATGGTGACCCTTCATAAGCAAAATCATCCTTTCCTCTTTTGTCCTTATCTTGTTGACTTTTCATATTCCTCAAAGTGTCCATGAGAAATTTCACCATTCCTCTTTTGTCTTCACTTGGTGACTCTTGGAATTCCCCAAGATGACTCTTCATTGGAAAATGCAACCCATTCTTCTTTTGTATTTTCCCCATTACTGTTTGACTTCTCCATGGGCCCTTCTTTTGTCTTATATGTAACTAAAAATATATTTATTAATATTAAATAAAAATTAACACACATTATCCAAGATATAACTATTATAAACATCATTAAATGCAATGGGGCCTTTATCACCAATAATGCTAGGCCTTTGACATCAATGACAATATTTCCAACAATGTCCCCCTTTGTCATTGATGGAAACCTCAATCTTGAAACTACCACATCCTAAAAACTACACATATTATCATCTAAAAACATACAGTAACTCCCCCTTACTGTAGTAACATATACCTATTCCCTATACCTATTTTTGCACCTATACTTGTACCTATTATTCTCCCCCTTTGACATCAATGGAAAAGGGCCTACCTAGAGCTAACACTTAACTCCCCCTTAACTGATGCTAAAATTCAATGGTAGGAAGTAAAATAAATTATTCCCAAATCCTCTTGCAGATCCTTGAATGTGTCCTTTAATCATGCCTTTGAGAAGATATCTGATAATACATATAAATCATTGCCTATCCTTTGAGCATTTACAATCAACTCATTTGAATATTTTCTTCTGATCTCACAACCTTCTACATAAAACTTTAATGTGTATCCCTAATCACATAATTGACTTAAACTTAATAGATTATGCTTAAGACCTTTAACATACAATACATTCTTAGTCTTGGTTCTACCATTATCCAAACTCAAAGTACCTTTTTTGGCTATCCTTGTAGTGGTTTTATCTCTAAATTTCACTGTTCCACCATTGATCTTCTTTAGAGTTATGAAATTAATCTTGTCTCCTATCATATGCCTCAAAAATCTACTATCAATGAACCATGGCTGATCTTCATTTCTTGCATGCAAATCTATCTGTATCAACATAAAATCTTCAAGTTATTTCTTTTGTCATGAACATGTCTAAACCTTCTTATTGATGAATGGAGCCTTAAAAATCTGGTCCTTCTTTACTAACTCAAACATGCTTATACATTATCAAGTTATGTGTCTGACATTGTTACATTTTTAACATATTATTGCCTCTTCACCAAAGCTTGATAGAGAAGCAAAAGAGTTGTAGCTTTTGCTTGACTCTACATGACATTCCTTCTCCTTATTTCTAAAACTGTTAGCTCATTTTCAACATTCTAATTTCTTGTGACCATATCCATTACAATAAAATAGTAACCACAAAAATAGGACCTATTTGTATATCTCTGGCCTGATTACCTTTTGTAGCTTTGTTCCTTCCATCCTTCTTTGTTTGAAATGTCCTTTGTATTCTTCACTTCTTCCCTTTTTGTTTCCTCTTTTGTAAGAGCTTCAACATAGCTCTTTTTCTTTTCAAATATGATACCTATCTTATCTAAATTTTCCTTTTGAATTTCTAATATCTTATTCAATATGTTAGTGATATCCTCAAATTTTGAATCACTAACTACTTTATCATTGATTGCTTTCTCAATATCTTCTTTTAAAGAGGTAATTTCAATAACATACCTTTCACATTCTTTTCTTACTTTTTATAACTATGTTATTAGATATTTTTCATTCCTTTTAGATTCTTCAATGTGTGATGTTAGATCATCAATTATTTTCTTTGACTCCTTTTCATTTTTCTCGATTTGGTGCTTCAATATTTGATTCTTCTTCTGAACAACTTCTAACTCTTCTAAGGCACAAATGATTTCTCCTTCCAGATTCACTTCAGCTTCATCCTCTTCTTCTTCTTGATCATTTGTATTTTTGCTTATAGAGGAATCTTCATGTATGGCCATGAATATAATCTCTTCTTCTTCTGAATCACTGACTCCACTATCTTCTATTGAGCTAGGATCTTTAGAATGCAGGCTCTTCTTCTCGAATCTCTTCTTGAATTTACCTTTGAAATTCTTCTTGTATGTAGACTTTCTTTCTTCATTATCATCATTACCCTTATTTAAGCATTTAGATGAAAAATGTCCAATATTTCCATAATTAAAACATTTAAAAGGTAATTTTCCTTGATATTTACCTATTCCCCTTTTTAACTTGCGAATGAAAAGAGCTCTCCATTGTCATCTTCATCATCATTGGAACTATCACTTGATTCTTGAATCCTAGCTTTCTCTTTCTTTGATGTCTTGAAAGTTGCTTCTCTCTTTGAAGGTTTATCTTGTTTAGTTTGCATCTCATATGCCATGAGTATACCATGAAGCTCATTCATCTTTAGCTTGGCTAAATTCTTCATCTCCTCGATTTCTAAAACCTTTACATCATATCTCATTGGTAGAGATCTCAAAACATTTTGTACAACCATTGACTCTTCTAACTTTTCTCTAAGACCTTGAATCTGATTTACTATTTGATCAACTCGCAAAAGATAACTTTTTATATCTTCTTCTTCTTCAATATTCAAACTTTCAAACTATCTTCTAAAAGTATGAAGCTTAGCTTGCTGAACCTTTCCATCACCTTGGTAAATATTCTCAAGTTTTACCCAAGTTTCATGAGTAGATTTACATTGCATAATTTTAACAAATTTAGATTCACATAAACCACATAAAATAGCATTTAAATCTTTAGCATTACATTCACTTACCTTCTTTTCTATTGGAGTAATTACAAGTGTTTGTGGCTCTTCATATTCCTCCAGCACTACTTTCCATATGTCAAATCCAAGGGCCATCAAATAAGTCTTCATTTTTATGCTCTAATAAAAATAATTCATTCCATCAAACAAAGGTTCCTTATTTGTATAAAATCCTTCATGTGATCTAGCCATCATACTTTCTTGATCTACCTTCAAGCTGTACAACTTTTTCAAAAGGAACATGCTCTGATACCAATTGTTAAGTATGGGATGTATTAAGAGGTGGGGGTGAATCAGTATATCATAAATCTTATAATTTTTTTTATAATCAAATTCCACTTTAACATACATTCAAGATATGCAATAAAATTGAAATAATAAACACCACGCAAGATAGAGAGACACACCAGATTTAATGTGGAAACCCAATGTGGGAAAAAGTATGATAAATAATCTAAAGTATATGAATGAGCACCAACTTAAACTACAATATTCACAAGCACCAACTTGTAGGAGCACCAACCCCTTTGCTGAGCACCAACATAGAAACTATTTGTGAGCACCAACCCATAGGAGCACCAACCCCTTTGCTAAGTATGAACCTCTTTGCTGAGCACCAACATAACAACTATTCATAAGCACCAACCCATAGGAGCACCAACCCCTTTTGTGTATACCACACAGCTATCTCTCAATGTTTCTATCTCAACAAATGATAGTTCATTACAATATATCTTTCCTCTCTCTCCTCTACTCTTCTAAGTTAGATATAAAAATTACAAATCATACTCTCTTTTACACCTTACAAATGGATTCTCAAGCCTTTATTTATAGCTTTCCAAATGACCTTTGGCCTTCCCCCTTTCTGACCCTTTAATCCTCATAGAAAATGGCACCAAGCTTGCATGACCCTTTGTTTCCTTACATTTGAAAATTTATATGGCGATCCTTCATAAGCAAATGCATCCTTTCCTCTTTTGTCCTTATCTTGGTGACTTTTTTTATTCCTCAAAGTGTCCCTTCATGAAAAATTTTGCCCTTCCTCTTTTGTCTTCATTTGGTGACTCTTGGAATTCCCCAAGATGACTCTTCATGGGAAAATGCATTCCATTCTTCTTTTGTATTTACCCCATGACTTTTTGACTTCTCCATGGGCCCTTATTTTGTCTTATATGCAACCAAAAATATAGTCATTAATGTTAAATAAATATTAACACACATTAGCCAAGATATAACTATTATAAACATCATTAAATGCAATGGGGCCTTTATCACTAATAATGCTAGACCTTTGACATCAATGAAAATATTTACAACAATTCTAGGAAAAATTGATCATATGGGTTTGTTTATATTAGTCCCTATTTGATACATGTTAAGTTTCAACTAATTCATGGAAGTGTAACAAAATTTATACATGCTCAAAGTTGGCTCCTCATTCACAATTTGCAAAGTTTCCACACATCCATTTTTTTACCATGATAGGTGCACGGATGTCATGCAAGAGTAAATGGACTAGCTAGCTTGTGTATTTAATATATTCACTCAGAAGCCTCAAATAACTAATGGATTATTCATAATTTTGGATCTACATGCTAGGAATATATTGTAAAAGTTTCAAGTTTGTGTGAGCTTTTTGGCTCAAGTTATTAATATTCAATGTTGGTCAAATAATGGAATACATTCATGCATATGTCAAATTTAAGACACTAAAAAAATCTATTGGATTCTAAATTTGATGGTTTGTGAGAAATCAAACACATTTTCAAGGATGTTAAATTGCATTCATGTTAATGTCAAGTTTAAGCTTGAGAAAAACAAATCTTATTGATCTTAAATTTGTCAATCATGTGAATTTCAATGATGGTCATGTGAAAACCATTTGATGGGAGTGTGGAAATTATTTTTGAGCTCATAAAGTAGCTATTAGATATGAAAAAATGGGTCCTTATCAATATCATGGTTCATGATGCATCATACATTATGATCTAATGGTGTAAGATGAGTTAAAGGGTCAAATATCTCAAGAGATTAACAAGTGGTGTAAGTACATGAGGTTGGTAGACTGACAGTGGATCTTAAAATCAAATGCAAAGCTACCACATGGCATGAGCTAGGATAAAGTTGACAATTCAAGGGCAAGATTGATGGATGGTACTTGATCATATAGATTAAGATTAATGGAGTGAGTAAAGGTCAAGATGTCAACAAGATTAGTCAAATATTGATAACCAATTAGAATAAAGGAGAACCCAAAGCATTTGATGGAAGTCAAGAATCCATTTTAAATAGAAGTAAACATAGGTATTTTAGGGTCACCCTACCACCATTGAAACTTGATCGAACACCATTGAAAGGCCATAAACCATGTAGTAAAGTTTCAATAGCATAAAGGGACTACCCATGATGCTAAATATGGACCTCTGCCTCATAAGTTTGCATCATAGAGGGATATTTATCTAACTATGTTTTCCATTTCTAGAAGTATGAGCTAACATTTTAAAGGGTTCCATGAAGGCATATAGGTAGATCCTGATAGTTTATCTCCATGACCAACTGAATGAAAAGACCTCTTTTCTTAACTATGCATGCCATGAGAAACTAATTTAGACTAGTGAGCACTAGGACAAATCCCTAATAGATTGATTTGAGGATTTCCATAGCATTTATTCTATGACCCAACTTAGAATAACTTGATCCTACCATTGTAACCACTCAAGGTGACCTGGATCAATCAAAATCCTTGAATGAGATTAATTTATAGAGGTAATTATAATAACATTTAAAATTTATTTGAGCTCATTTTATTCCCTTTCTTGAGTGCCAAAACTCCCTCTCCCTTTCTTCCTTTCTTCTATAAAGATATATTTTGAGCTATTCATGAGGATCCCTTAGGCTGGTATAATTAGACTCTGCTAGAATTTTAATCAACACCTATTAGAGTAGTGAATAGATCATTTTATAGTCATTTGCTAATATTTATTTAGTGTTTTATGTTTATTTAATATGTAAATGTGATTGTTATTTTCCTCTTCCATGTCCAAGATCAACCTAAGTGCTAGTAACTCTATTTATAGGTCATATAATGTGTCTGAGCATTGATATCTCAAGGATATAGTGGACAGTGGAATTTAAGTGTCTTTAACTATACCTTATTTCTATTGTTACCTAATCTAAGTGTATCAAACTAACCTCTATTTTAAATACTATTGTGTATAAACTATACTAATAATTTTATTACTTTCTTTCATAGTCCATTAGTGTGACAAAGAATCTAAGTTCAAGAATGGATCTAACAAATTCATGGTGCATCGCCACATATTAAAATAGGTTTTAATTTATAAAAATATATTAACTCTTTTCATCCCAACTAGTTTTAGGTTTTTTGAAGGTCCAAATTATTAAATCTGAGGAGCTAGCCTCATAAAATTTTTTAGAGGTCTAGTCTAAATATAGGTATCCCATAGCCTTAGACCATTCCCATGTTAATCTAGGTATAGGTTAGAATTGAATAAATCTAACCTCTATTGAGTGTTATCCAGATAGATAATAGTTATGTCATACTCGATGGGACCCCTATTTATATAATTTTGCATATCTAAGTATAGTAGCAAATTTTGGAGTTTCATTGTCATATTTGCATATTTTTCATGCCCCCAAGAGTTGTCACAAGATCCTATGAAAAATGAAAGGGATAGATTTCTCTAAGCTATATTTCTAATCAACAAAGAATAATAAATATTATTATTCAAATCCTACACCTAAGCCTCTTATTCCTCTTGTTCAAGCCAATATTATTTAGCAAAACATTATCATAAGTGCCATACCTTAGACAATTGTTCCTAAATGATAAGCCTTTGTGTCATTCAATGGTTTTAGTCCTCTGAACCTTACCCAATGGGATGATATTATAATTTTATATTTTATGTCTCTTCTTTGTTTTATAGGAGAAACTCCAATTGATCCTATATAACATATTACATATATTGCTAACCTATGACTAGTGTGTCATGTAACTCAGGGAAATGTAGCAATGAGATTGTTATTAACTTATTTCAAATGGAAATCACTTTAGTGGTATAGAGGATTGGATCTTACATCAAGTAATAACTAGGATGAGTTTGGAGAGGTCTTGTACAAGCACTTTGAGGATAAAAGTGACCATCTTTCACTTGTGGAGTAGCTTAAAAATAATAAAAATATTCAATCATGAATTTATGGTGGATTTCAACTATATATTATAGAAGACTTGGGACATAATTTTTATAGAAATCAAGCCTACACCCAACTATGCCTTTATATAATATTTAAAGGCTCTCAATTCACATGTAGCTATGATGATTCAATCCATGAGAGCGAACACTCTACCTAAATCTTTTGAAGTCGTAATTAAGGTTGAAAATTTCCTAATATAAGTAGGAAAGTTGTCTCCAAGGCCACTAATGCCTCTCTTTATAGAGATACATCCTCCTTCCCCAACTATTTCTCCAATTATAGATTCAACAAAGTTTAATCAAACATAAGATGATTGAACTAATAGACTAGAGAAGATAAAGAGTCTTCTCAAAGCTCAAAACAACAAGTTGGTTAAAATAGAGAGGCAACAAGTTCCACCATATAATCCATATCAAAATACTAATAAGAATTATTAGTAAAATAGGCCACCCTATTAGTTTAATCATCAAGGATAAGGGTAGAAGCCTCAGTTAAGGAAATACAATCTTAATGCTCCAAGTAATTCTAGATATGTTCTGCCAACTCAAAATAAGTATTCTCAAGAAGGTCAAAGGTAGTTAGAGGGATAGTCTAATGAGATGGTTGATGAGCCCTAGAAATTTCATGTTCTTGTCCTCATCTATCACACAAATCCTTCTTATTTACCATACTTTTAATTACTTTCCCACAAAATTTCCTTCCTCGAATAGCCATAGTCTTGTAAATAACATTATGTTTCTATACTCTTTGACTAGTTATAAATGTGTATTAAAAGTAAGTATATGATAGTTATCTTTTGCTATACGATGATTTTTATATAATTTGTTTTAAATATTTTTTGGAGTAATAGGTATATAGCATGGAACATCTTGTATTAAATAAGTATCATCGCATGGATATATGTTACAACCATTGCATGACCAAAGCTATGAATGAACAATTTTTAATTCCTAGTTAAACTAACTTGTATAAACAAATATAACCTCCATGGAGCATAATAAATATGTATTTGAAGAATGAAATAACTTTGTTTATCCTAAAGCAATATTGTAGAATTTAGATGAAAAGTGACTTTAGCAGAAGGAGCCAATTTCAGTTATCCTAAGTCAATTTTTTTAGATTAGAATATATATTTTTTGTATAAAAATATATGTAACAATAGGTTTGATAAGGTAGTAGATATTGATTAGAAAATTATCAAAAGTACATTTTGTCAAGCATCTGTTATTGCAATTTCTTGTATCAATTCATTGATGCATATTTATTAATATGAACAAGCATTTATAAATACAATTTTGTGTTTTAATAAGAAAGATTAAAGATAGAGTCAGGAGGAGGAAGGAACCCCTTTATAAGTCTTGAATCAACAATCCAACCCATTTAAATAGCTAAGCATGCTATTTAGTTACTCTATGCATTGTGTGTTTTATTTTTGAATTGTGTGATTTACATTATTGCATAAAATTGTTTAATGAAGCTTCCAATAGTCTAAACATTTATTTCAAAGTACTATGTTCATGTTTTATTGCAACATTACATTTACTATATGATCTTAGCATCTTAGATTACAATCATCAGAAGGTCAAATTAGAAGATTGAGTGTGCACATATAGTAACATCATCCTATCAAGTCTACATCCTTAGGTTTACATTTAAATTAAGTGGAAGATGCAGGTCTATGGTAACTCTCCTTGTTAATTTTGTTCAAGATAAGTATATCTAACTATGAATCAACTACTAATCATTTTTGGCACCATTGCTAAGGAAAGGTATCAAACACTTATAATCATTAATCTTGATAGTGATTATTTTTGGATGTTTATTATTTGTATTTACAAATATTGTTATTCTTTATATTAAATATTTCTTGCTTTCATAGTTTAAGTTTTCCTTTTTTTAGGTAGGATAGTGGAAATTTTCAAAAAACCACATATTACTAACCCTGTGTAGGTAGGGTGGGGAAAAAGTTAAAAAAGAAAAAAAGAAAAAGTGGTTAACGTACATGAAAAGTGAAGGGGACTATATAAGAAGCTTTTTTATTGAATCATCAACCATTTTTTCAAGATCAAAAATTAATCATGTATTAGCTTAAGAACATGAAGGAATTCCTGAAGATCACTCACAGTTGTCAATAAAATAGGTAGATAAGGAGGAATTTCTAGTTGGATTGGTAACATAAAATGGAAACTTTGAAGAGGTTCATACCCATAGAAGATACCTACATGTACCACCCTTGAGAATTCCCACCTTATCACCTCATACTTAGGAATATTAAGTTCACTTCCCTCTATTACCCAAATTTCTTACTAAGGAGGCATTCAAGGTTATTCTTGCTCTTAGAAGAAACACCAAGTCAATAAAATCTTCCAATTTAGAAAGACTATCTAATGAGATACAATTTGAATCTTTTGAAACCTCCACACCATCCCCATTGTATAAAAATCCATACATTCATAAAAAAAAAGATAATGTCTCCATCTTATACACACTAAAAAAGAAAAGAATTTATAGGAATTTTAAGCCGTGGGTAGCAACAACTTATGGTCTACCAACACAAAGAGTATTCATGGAGGATCCCAAATAATAAAATACTACCAATGAGTCTACTAATTTCAAATTTTCTATCCTCACTCCTAACAAAAATTCACCCATGAAGAATATTACTCACTCTACCCTCCCTACCTTTATGGGAAAAGCATCTGAAGATCTAGACACATCTATTTTTGAGTTTGACATCTTATGTTGCAGTTATGATTATAATCAAGATGTTAAAAAACTCAAATTATTTCCAGAAACAATCAAATATGTAGCACTTAAATGTTTTATGGGACTTGGAAATGATGCCATTTCTACTTGGGAAGAAATGAAAGAGAGGTTTCTATTAAAATACCAAGACTATTATAGGGGTAGGAACTATAGGAGAGATGACATATTTTAAATGACACAAGATGATGATGAGTCATTAGAAGAATATATGAAAATATTTTTATTTATCTTGAAAAAATACAAATAGACTACAATGGAGAAAGAATCGATCAAGATAATATTATTGAAGGGGATCAGAGATGATTATCTGGAGGTACTAGATATAATGTTTGGTGGTGATGTTTCTACACTATCTTTTAATGAACTAATAGTTCTATGTAAAAAGTACTCTAGATAAACCAAAAACAAAACTAGGGGTATAACCCTTCTAGTAGTATCTACAACAAGACTATATTAAGGTGAAGCTATCAACCTACTCTAGGACATGAAGTAGGACATTATCAGCCACCTAGCTACTTAGCTTGATACATTACATACATGAAGGAAGAAAGAATAAATTGAGAAATCCTTAGCCACCTATTACACATAATGGAAAAATAATAAGATATATTACACATACTATTCTATAAAAGCTTGAGTAGCTAGCATAACTAAGGAAAATCCTAAAATAGTGGAGATATATGCTATAGGATAATATTAGAATCAAGTGTTTTTTCATGGCTCAATAGAAACCATGGGTACAAAGATCAGGTATGCCATCAAACTCTATGTTTGAAAATTCTCAATTCTCAAATAATCATTAATATGATTTTTTTATGAATATACCCAACCAAAATTAGTCTCAAAAAATTGGTAGCTACCCCATAATTAGTTATGGATGCAAAAAAATGGACAACAACCTCAACCTGGGTAATTATAAAACAAGTAATGGTTATTTCCCTCTAATCCATGGCAATAGAAATGGATAGGTTATCAAGGATTTACCTAAAAAATGCAACAACCGCAACAACAATAGCCATTAATTCCAAACACACAACAAACTATGAGATTCACTTAATTACCTACTTAACCCATCCTCAATCCTGCTAATAAGTTGGTTCAATCAACACAATCTGATGAGTGTCATTCAACTCATTTAATCAATTTTCAATTGATGTCTTATCAACCAGGGCTGGTGTCCAAAGCTATCTACAGTAATGAGTAGGATGGTAGATCTAGAAGCTTGCTTGTGGGGGTGTTTGATGGTCCTATTCTAACTTTGAATAATGAAATAAATGTGTCTTAAACTACTTGATTCACTCATTTGTTGAAAAGGAAAAGATTTAACTATTTAATCAAATGAATAAACTCTTTTTCTTGAAAGTAAAATCACACTCCTATTTACGCTTGCATGGAAATGGAGATGTTTAACTTGAAAAGGAAATTTGCTTCACATATTTGCTATAAAAAAACACACTTTGCTTAGAAAGGAAATGACTCTGGAATAAAGAAATGCCTTTTGAACTATGAATTTATTTTTACGTTTTATGAATGAATGCAAACATTAGTAAGATTTTGATTAGTTATAACAAAGAGTTAATATAACATAACATAAGTACCGTACACAATTCCTAGTTCCAAGGAGAGTGGGCCCTTACTCCTCTCGGGCTCAGAAACAAAGAGTAATCAATGATAGAAACTGAAGTGATAATTCATAAAAATAAAATGATTACAATCTGTCTAAAACCTATAATATGCTTGTATGTATCTTTCATCTATTATCTTTTTAATAACAAAAGTCTTACATTTTATGCAAATACAATCAACTCAAAATAGGATGCAAAGAGATAGGATTATTTGGTCAATTCACTCATATAGAGATAGGAGATTGGATTTCTAATAGATCCAATTATTTTGATGAAATAGATATATTATCTTATAATAGTCCTAAGATCCAAATATATACAACTTTATCAAAAGCAAATCCTACAAAATAATAGGTGAGTATTTTCCTCATTTGACTCTAGCTAGAATGATTATCTCTCATCTTATCTAGCCACCATCTTCCCCATTTGTAGCTCTATATTTATATAATCCATAGAATTGACCCTACAGAGTTGGCAGGAATGATCCTGTGAAGTCCATAGAAACAAGCCTATGGAGTTTGTAGAGACAAGCCTATAGAGTCCGTAGAAACAAGCCTATGAAGTACATAGAAATAAGCTTGCACCATCCTTCAAACTAATGCCATTCATGATGATTTATTAATGTTTCATGTTGGTATTCCCATGTACTCATATGAACACATGTGTCTCAAAAGTGCAAAAAAAATGGACCTGTAGATTCCATAGATTCATTCTATGTGAGTTCATAGTTTTGTTGGATGGAGAAAAATTGAACTTTCACTATACATCACATGTGTCTTCTTCCTAATCATTATTCATAACAAAAATAACTAAAACATGCTATGTATTAGACATTAATGACAAAGTAAAGGTTTAGTCTTTGGTTCAATATAAACAAGAAAAATATCTACTTTCTATGTAATAGTTATCTAACAATCTATGATTTGCATAAGATAATATCCTTAGAGAGATGAATTGAGTGAAATACCATGTCAATAATGAGCCATATTCTGAACTCATCATCTCCCCCAGGCTTACCTTTTGTAAGTCCCATTGCAAACATTAATTTGCATTCATAGCTCTTTCATCTACTTTCCAAACTTTGACTCAAATCATATTCATCAAATTCATTTGTTATATGCTTTTCCAAATTGCTTATAAACCCCTGATGTTCTTGAATCATTTGTTTCCATGTACTGAAATGATCCTCTAATTTTGGAGCCCAACTCTACCATCCTGGAATAGGTATGATCAATAAAGGGGGTCTATATCTCATGCCAATCCTTTTATTTTCTCCCCCAAATTTTATTACCTCTATTAAGATTTCCAAAATTGAGGTAGCTCTCCTCATAATCCATATTAATTTATTTGGAGACATGACCTCTCATCTTCTAAGAGGCACTAAAAATTGGTCCCACCTTTTCACACTTGCAGTCACTATTGAATCAAAAATCTATCTTGAAAAAAATTGGTCCCACCTTTTCACACTTCCAGTCACTATTGAATCAAAAATCTATCTTGAAAACACGTCAAAAGAAACAACATAATCATATAAAGCTTGTAAATAATGAGTTTTAACTTCATCACTTAAACAAACATAGTTAAAATTCTTTTTGATCAATCTGGGGATAGGAAAGGTTGGTTTGATACATAATCCTATAGTCTTAGCATGATTTGTATACTCTTGAAATCTAGTTTTCCATGCTAGTTGATTTTTGAATGTAGAATGCAATGCCCTTAGTTGAAATTCTAGTACATGAAGGTTTATCAATAACTTATTGTTCTCATGGTTTCCTATGATCAAATCATGCAAATAAAACTCACAAAGCAAATCCTGTTGATCAAGTTTAACACTATAGGAAATTTCTAGAAATATTGTTGGCTATAAAGTCTTGTAAGGAAGATGATAAAAGATCCTTAGAAGCTACCATATATAAAATTGTTCAACTAAAAACAAACTATATGTAGTAAAATGATTCCTACATGCCAAAATAGATTCCCCTAATTTGCATGCATCCTAAAAAAATTCCTCTAAATCTTGGACCTTAGCTTCTAATTTTTTCTTTTCATTTTCCAATACTTTTTTTGAAGATGTTGCAACTTTATTTTTCTGTTTGAGTATGGAATATTCTTATTCAATTTAATTTAGCATTTTCAAAGTAGGAATACCTAGAAAACTTGTTTTATAACTTTGGTCAACAAATACCTTAGGAGGAAAAGATGCAACATTAGAAGGTGCTTTGGAAGAGTTTACCAAACTCTATAATCTCCTATTCTTCTTCTTCTTCATATTTTATACATATATCCATAGGTCTATTTTTTCACTTTCATTTTTATTTATTGTTTCTTCTAATCTATGAACTTTTGCTACATGATTGGTAGATGATGTGTCCAATTTTTACACCAAAAATGAATTGAGATGATCCTTATTCTCAATTGACTAATCAAGTCAGCAATGTTAGTTATTTATTATTGCTCTAGAATTTGAGCTTGAGAAAGATTCAAAGTTAACTACATAACATGATCATTTAGATTAGATGACTCTCCTTTCTCATTTATGCATACAATTTTTCCTTTATTCATTATAGTTTCAACTGAAACATGTGGTTGTCCTACCATACTTGATTCCTCTACCGTGATTAGCTCTTCTCCTAGAATTGGAGAGTTCCTTTCGAAAGTATTTTATTCAACATCTATAGTTTCAGGGATACTTTGATGTATGGGGGAATGAGATACCTTTTTAAGACTATCCAAAATGTTTGCAGCCTCTTCTTCATAGTCATCTATAAGAATTAACCTTCTCCTTCTTTTGGTCACTCTCTGAGCTACACTCAGTTATCTTTCCTTTTCAACCATCAAACCCTCAGTCTTCTCAAGTTCTATAGCAACCTTTCATTTCAATTTTCTTCTTCCTAACAAGGGAATTGGTTACACTATAGTTTAATGAAATTCTTATGGGGACTTTAAAACTACATGGATTTGAGACATTGTGATTCTTCTTCTTGAAGAAGAACAAGGGATTTATTTTAAGACTACAGTCTATGATTTCTTCTTTGGAGTTATTTTCTCAACTAATGCAGTAAGTGCAGATGAATGTTATTTTGGTAAATTTGAGGTTTCTTATGTAGGTAGATTTGGAATTTGTTGTGTTACATTGTTCTTAAATTCCTCCCAGACCTCTTATACTTGCTAAAGGAAGTGATGTTGGATAATTAGGTGAATAAGGCCATGGTGCATAAGAGTATCATTAGGAGTTATAGTCATAATTTGAAGGTCACCATATAAGAAGGATGGGAGGTTAATCTTATAATGAGGTTTTTCCCTCCCATACTTAAGGTGTATTAATATTTTTATGGATTCTCCTCTTAAAAGACGATTTTACCCCTCACAAATGATATACTTGATTACCCACTTGGCTACAGATTTCCAAGGTTTAGGAAGTGAATTTCTACTAATCCCTTTTGATTTTCCATTGGAATGTATTAGACATGACATCCTAGTCTACTCATTACCATTAAACTGAGTAATTAAATCACTAAATGGAATTTTGCCTATCACTCTCATTCCTTCTTTTAGAACTTATATGATTTGACTTATAATTTGAGTTGAAATAGGAATAACAATGCCTTTAATAACTAAAAACTTAGGGGTGAGATTAGTGATGAATTATCTTACCATTGTTTCATGGAAACCCTAGAAATTTTCAATGAAAGGTAGTTAACCATTTGCTCTAACACTACCATAGAAGCTTTGTCTTTATGAAGCTTTGCTACATTCTTCAACTTTGATCTCATTTTTTGTCCCATTTCTACTCGAAATTAATAGACAACTCTATTTCTTTAACTTAGATTAAGGTTTAGACCAGCTACTATTAAAATCTATAGGTAATAATCCCTGAGGATATATAGAAATGAAATGTTTTGTATGAAACTCCATAGCTTCATGAGTATGTATTTTGACATGATTACTTTAAACAGTTCAACACCTCACATTTCTATAGAGTGTGCTAGACATTTTGTCAAATTATCACAAATTGGATGAAATGATGACATGGCACTTTGATGGTGATAGCTATTTATCATTTCATTTAGAACCCCTTTATGATGTCCCATCATTATAATTATTTATGACATAATTGATTATACCAAAGTTGCATAGGTCATCATGATGTAGACATACACCTTTTCTATCTTGTTTGTATGCTTATCCATTATGGTATGTGTCATATCATTCCATTTTGGAAGGCTCAAGTTTGGGTCATCTTTGTAGAATAAATCTTAATTAAATCAAAGATAATTAGTTAACTAAACATAAATAAATAGAATATATATCTCACTTATTTTTTACCTTAGATTTATCCTTTGCTCGCCATTTGTCCTACACAAATAAGTTTACATGGATTAGTCAATAGGTGTTGAAAGAACAACTTTTATTGTATGGAGAAGACCAATCATAGTGACATGATGAGATTCTTTTTTTTTTCTTATATATTTTATTTTCACCCTTTGGCCAGTCATTGTTAGTTTTCTAGCTAAAGCCCTTTTTACAATGTATAGCTAGCCAACAAGTTGGTTTTTTGGGCATGCATAGTCAAAGTGTCCCTGGAAGGATTTTCACTGTGTGTGTGTGTGTGTGTGTGTGTGTGTGTGTGTGTGTGTGTGTGTGTGTGTGTGTGTGTGTGTGTGTGTGTGTGTGTGTTTGTGTGTGTGTGTGTGTGTGTGTTTGTGTGTGTGTGCATGCATGCATGCATGCATGTATATGTGTATATGCATACATACATACATACATACATACGTATATATATATATATATATATATATATATATATATATATATATATATATATATATATATATATATATATATATATATATATATATATATGTATGTATACATACATACATACATACATACATACATACATACATACATACATACATACATACATACATACATACATACATACATACATATATATATATATATATATATATATATATAGGATCATCAAGGAGTAGGTTCTCTGGAAGAAGCAGAGTCTTCCAAAATAACTACTTGATTTTGAAGTAGTTTCCATAAAAGAAGTAGAGTCTTCCTGAAAGGCTACAGAATCTTTTACATTTTGAATAAATTCTTCTTTATTAAGAGGTTTTTGATAAAGATTCAATCTATGTCCATTGACTAATAGAGATTTTTTACTATCATCAATAGGTATTAGCTTAATAGAACCATTTTCAAATACCTCTTCAATCTGACAAGGTCCCAACCACCTCATTTTTAGTTTATCTTTAAACTATTGAAATTTTGAATCAAACAATAGTGCCCAATCTCTTTTCTGAAACTTCCATTGCTTGATCTGTGAATCATGCTAAACTTTTCTTTGATGTTTTACCAATTTAATTATTTCTTTCTTTCTATATGTGTGTGTGTGTGTGTGTGTGTGTGTGTGTGTGTGTGTGTGTGTGTAGGATCATCAAGGAGTAGGTTCTCTAGAAGAAGCAAAGTCCTCCAAAAAAGCTACTTGATTTTGAAGTAGTTTCTCTAGAAGAAGTAGAGTTCTCCTGAAAGGCTACTTAATCTTTTACTTTTTGAATAAATTCTTCTTTATTAAGAGGTTTTTGATAAAGCTTCAATCTATGTCCATTGACTAATAGAGCTTTTTTACTATCATCAATAGGTATTAGCTTAATAGAACCATTTTCAAATACCTCTTCAATCTAACAAGGTCCCAACCACCTCATTTGTAGTTTTTCTTTAAACTATTGAAATTTGGAATCAAACAATAATGCCTAATCTCTTTTTTGAAACTTCCATTTCTTGATCTGTGAATCATGCTAAACTTTTCTTTAATTTTTTACCAATTTAGTTCTTTGTAGTGCTTCCATCCTCATCTCATCAAGTCGAGTAAGATGTAAGAGTATTTATTTCTATATTTCTTCTAATTCAATCCCTACTTCTACAATTATTTTCAAAGTTTGTAATTCAAATTCAATAGAGAATAAGGGCTTCTTACCATTAACCAATTCATAAGGTGAAAATATATTTGTTATTTTTGAAGTAGTATTATAGGTCCAAATAGCTTCTAGTACCTTATCTACCTAATATTTTTTGCTAAAATTAACAACCTTGGTTAAAATGGTTTCTAGTTCTCTGTTGGTGAATTTAACTTGCCCATTAGCTTATGGATGGTATGGAGATATTTTTTGTATTGAGTTTGATATACTTGCATGAAGTGCTTTATCATGTTTAACATGAACTATAGTCCTTGATCTAAGACTATCTCTCTTGAATCACCAACTATTTACATGATTTTAAAATATAAGAAATCAGCTACCATCTCTTCTCTTGCATGAGTTAATACTTCCACTTCCGTCCACTTGGCCACATAGTCTATACATACAAGGAGATATTCTTTTTCTCTGGAAGGAGGATCCATAGGAACTATAAAATCAATTCCCTATTTTTCAAATGGTTCTAAAACTAATTGAGGATGAGGGTTTAGAGGCATCTCTATTGAAAGAGTAGGCTATCCAATTCTCTGATAAACATCACATTGTCTAACATATCTTTTTACTTGTTGATGAAGGTGAGGCCAATACTATCACACTCTTAGGATTTTGTGTATGGTTCTTTGAGCTGAGTAATGACCTCCTCTGGGTTCATCATGACAAGCTCTAATTATATCATAAGCTTCAACATTTGTCACACACCTATGAAACACATGGTTAGGTCCAATTTTGAATAGCATTTTGTTAATCCATTTAAAAGAACTTTCTTTGATTAGATGTTTCTTTTCTTTTTGTGAAAATTATAGAGGAAACTTACCTATGGTGAGGTAATTAGCTATATCAACAAACTATAGAGATTTTGATAAAATAGCAAATAGTTATTTGTCTGTAAAGTCATCTTTCACCAGTTCTTCCTCACTTGTAGTGTTCATTCTTGACAAGAAATCAGCAACCACATTAGACTTCCCTAATTTATATATAATAGTAACATCAAATTCTTGTAATAGAAACAACCATCTAATAAACTTACCTCCTACAATTGGTTTATTGGTAAGATATCTAATATTTGAATGGTCTGTATAGATAAATACCTTGTAGCCTATTATGTAGTGTCTAAATTTGTTAATTTCATAAACTACAACTATGAATTCCCTCTCAGTTATGGTGTAGTTTCTTTTAGTAGGTGTCATGTTTTTGCTAATATAATATATAGCATACATGTTATCTTCTTCATCCTTTTATCCAAGGACTACTCCTATTTTTATATTGGAAGCATCTATGTATATATATAATGGCTAAGTCTGATCTAGTCCTCTCAATCCTAGAGCAGTAATGAGTGTAGCTTCGATGGTCTCAAAGGCCCACTGACAACTATCACTCCATTTAAATATATTGTCTATTGTAAGCAAGGCAAACATAGGGGCAGATATTCAGCTAAAATTATCTATGAAGCATCTGTAGTAACCAACATGTCCTAAAAAACACTTAATTTAGTTTGTGTTTGTGGGATGGGTAAGTTGGAGATTATTTCAACCTTCTTTGGATCCACTTGAATGCCTTTTGCAGAAATATGGCATCCCAACACTATTCTTTCATCCATCATCAACAAACATTTCTCATGGATCAAAGATAAAATATATTCTTCACATCTGATCAATACTCTTTCCAAGTTGGTAAGATCCTCTTCATAAGTTCCACCATAATGGTGAAATCATCCATATATACTTCAACACAATCATTGGTAAGGTTAGAGAATATTACCATAACTACTCTTTGGAAGGTTGATGGAGCATTATAGAGTCCAAATAAGAGTAATTTATAAGAAAAAGTTCCCCAAGGGTAGGTAAATGTAGTTTTATCTTGATCTTCAGCTACCACCATTATCTGGTTATACCCACTAAACCCACTAGGAAAGAAAAATATCTTTTTCTTGCCAAGTTGTCAAAAACTTGATGAATGAAAGGTAGAGGAAAATAATCTATTAGTGTTGCTTTGTTAAATTTTCTATAATATACACATACCCTTAATTTTCCATTTTTCTTTGGCATAATTACGAAGGGTGAAACCCACTGGCTATCTGAGATGGGGTAAATAAACCCAACTTCTAGCAATTTTTGGATCTCTATTTTGACTATCTCCTTTAATACTGGGTTTATTCTTCTTTATGGTTGTTTGACCAGTTTGAAAGATTCCATGTAAATGTGATGAGTGCATATGTTGGGGTGAATTCACTTCATGTTGGTATAATCCCAAGAAAAAGCCTTGGTATGTCTTTCCAGTACTTCAAAGAGTTGATCTTCCTCTTCATTTGTTAACTAGCTATTGATGTTCAAAATCTATCTAAGTAATACCATGATTGGTTTTGTGCTAGGGTAGTTGGATTCTATTTGCTTGAATTTACTAGTTAATGAGTTTATAGGACATGGATGAGGGAGTAGCTTATGAAACATGGTTAAATTATCAATAAACTCTTATCCAGGAGGAATCAGTCTTGCTAAAGAATAATGGAATGCATCTAAGAAATGAGTTTATTGGTATTCTACCAATTTCCACACACTTTCCTTAATCAATCCATAATCATATGGTGAGGAAAAAATAGAATAATTAAAAGTGGAGGTTTCATAATATTCTATCTGACCCAAGAATCCTAAACTGAGGTAGTCCATAGTTTCTGGACTTGTAGAGTCCATAGATTCTAGACTAGCAAAGTCCATAGCTTTTGGACTGGTAGAGTCCATAGATTCTAGTTATATGTCTCCATTCAATTCTTCCAAGTGTTTTTTAACTATGATCATATCTCAAGATGAAATTTTGTTTGATCTATTATCTGATTCATCCACCCAAAGTTCTTGTATGTGATTTGTTGATGGTTTTGTAAGATGATACAAAGAGATGCATTTGGATTTTAACCCATTAGAAATGGTCATGTCTCCTAACCTATCATCAATTAATGTTGCTATACTATCCAACCATGGTCTACCTATGATTATGGGATATCCTAGATTCTTTATTTTAGGTTGCAAGACCATGAAATCTACTAGATATTCCCAAGACTCTATTAGTACTTCAACATTTTTTATAGTTCCTTTTGGTTTAGTTACAGATTGGTCCAACCTTTGAAGAATGGTGGTTGTGGGTTAAATTCTAATAAGAGATAATTTATGGAAAGTATTAGTTTTCATAACATTAATTTCTACTCTAAAATCTACCAAGACATTACAAATTTCTTTACCTCTGATTATGACTATGTTCACTGGGCTTCCTGGATCTACATATTTTGGAACTAATAATTTTCATACTAATAAATCAACAACTTTCCCATCAACATGAATGGTTCCTAGATATTTTTATTTTCTCCCAAGTGTCTTGACACAAAGGTTTTTGATGATCTTATTCAATTTAGGTATATCCCTAATAGCTTGTAGTAGGGGTATCTCAATATTGATCTTTTGCAACTCATGGACCAAGTTTGATTCTAGATTAATATCAATTTTTTTTAATCTTTTAGGAAAAGGAACTACTGGTGTAGTAGTGTTTTCTTTGTTTTCTTTAGGGCTCAGTTTAATTTTTGATTTTCTAGTGTTTAATTGAGATGATTCTATTTTTTATTTTTCATTAGGTATCTTAAAAATGAGAACTAGAGGTTTTTGTATAGTTTTCCTTGATCTTAAATATATGTCTGAACAATTAATAGCTCCAACATTCATTGTCTCTTCTTATTCATTAATATAAATAGGTGATGGTTGTTTATTTTTCATATTTGCTATTGGTTGTGCAAGCATTAAGGATTGATTGATTTTTCCTTATTGTTGAATAACTAGGGGTGGCATTATAGTTTTTTTTTGAAGTGGTCTTCTTTGTTGGGTGCATTGTTGTTGTGGGTTCCACTATGGTAACCATTGTTGTTGTGGCTATGGCTATGACACCATCCATGGGGGTGTTGGCATCTAATCTTGTCTTGCCCATAGATTTTGGATTGATGGAATTTAGGGTTGATTCCAAAAGGGTGAAGGAACTGAAACATTCCATGGTGCCATCCATGGATTAACTAGGTTTCTTGCATTAAACTATCCTTGATCCTAGTTTTATGGGGCAAATTTTTGTCTCTCGTTATAATTTAATTCTTTAGTGGACTAGACTTATGTTTTCATTTGATTTTTTATGATAGGTAAAAGGGTGTAATGTTTGGTATCATGATCCGTTGCATCACAGATCCCACATGATGAAACATTTTGTTTTATCTAGGGGGTAGTCTCTAAGGGCATGTTTCTATCTATACTTAGGATAGTAGATTGCTAAGGGTTATATTGCATTTGCCTTAGCTTGAAGCCCATACAAATTACTATTTAGTGTAACTAGAATATCCATCTTTGTATTGGAAAATTCTTCCATTAGCTTACCCACTTCATTAGATTTCCCAAACCTTCCTCTCCTAATTCTAGGTTTTGTTCGAGAGTAGTTGGTATAAAGCTTAGAAATATAATTGAAATCCAACTTATTTATATCTCCACCTCCCATCAAATTTAATGTATCTATAGTATCTTCGTTCAACCCTTTTAAGAAAACCAATTTCTAAACTTCTTCAGTGAGTGGATAATTGCTTCTTTTATGAGTGAACATGAATCTAACCAAATAATCCTCTAAAGATTCATCCTCATTCTGTTTGATTTTGAATAAATCCTCTTTTTTTATACTCGACAGTAATCTTGATACTTATTTAAGAATTTTATTTCCATGTCATCCCATGTTCTAATGGAATTGCTAGGTAAACCCATGAACCATCTCATAGTTGCATCTTTAAGTGTAGAGGGAAATAGTTTTAATTTTTGGCTATCTATTGTGTAATCATAGGTTTGACATATCACCTTAAACTCAAATAGGAATTGATTAGGATCTTCTATAGATCTTCCCTAGAAATTTAGTAGATTATTTGGTGAAATATTTGTCATAGGGGTTTGATCATTAGGATCTATAACAATAGGAAAGGAAAAAGTCCTTCATGGTTGTGCAAGTTGTTAGTTTTTTATATTTTATTGGAAATCCATATTTTATTTATCTGATGATGTTTCAAATCTGGGATTATCTTCTGACTAAATATTTGTGGTATCAGTTATGGGTTGTTCAAAGTTCTAAAAAATTTATTCAGCTATGGATTTTTGAAATGCTTCTTCTAAGTCCTTGGCAATTTCTAAATAATGTCTTCCTAAAAGAGATTGATCCTAAGGAATTTTTCCTATGGGGTTGTTTGTGGTAATGGCCTAGTTTCTATCCAAGTTTCTGAAGATTCTTACAGATAGGTTTCACTCTTAACTTTTGGTCACTACTCAAAGATGTTGAAGGAGTTTCAACTTGTGTTCTTGGTGGGAATTTTGGGATGAATCATCCTTTAGAGTCTCTAGGATGGTACATAAATTTATTAAATTTTATTTTGGGATTTTATGGTTTTTACAAATTTTTCTATTTTTCACTCTAGACCAATAATTATCACCTTACTAACACCTTGTTCCCCAGCAACAGTGCAAAAAATGATGAGTGTCATTCAACTCCTCATTTAATAAATGTTTAATTGATGTCTTATCAACCAGGGCTGGTGTCCAAAGTTATTTTTAGTAAGGTGTAGGATGGTATGTCTAGAAGTCTACTTATGGGGGTGTTTGATCCTATTCTAACTTTGACTAATGAAAGAAATGTGTCTTAAACTACTTGATTCACTCTTTTTTTGAAAAGGAAAAGATGTAACTATTTAATCAAATGAATCCACTCTTTTTCTTGAAAGTAAAATCACACTCCTATTTATGTTTACGTGGAAATGGAGATGTTTAAATTGAAAAGGAAATGTGTTTCACAAATTTGCTGTAAAAGAAAACACACTTTGCTTAGAAATGAAATGACTTTGGAATAAGAAAATGCCTTTTAAACTATGAATTTATTTTGATGTTTTATAAATGAAAGCAAACATTAACAAGATTTTTATTAGTTATAACAAAGAGTTAACATAACATAACATAAGTATCGTACATAATTCCTAGTTTCAAGGAGAGTGAGTCCTTGCTCCTCTTAGACTCAGGAACAAAGATTAATCAATGCTAGAAACTAAATTGATAATTCATAAAATTAAAATGATTACAATCTGTCTAATACATAGAATATGTTTGTATGTATCTTTCATCTATTATATTTTTAATAACAAAAGTCTTACATTTTATTCTAATACAATCAAATCAAAATAGGATGCAAAGAGATAGGATTCATTGGTCGATCCACTCATCCAAAGATAGGAGATTAGATTTCCAAGAGATCCAATTATTCTAATGAAATAAATATACTATCCTATAATAGTCCTAAGATCCAAATATATACAACTTTATCAAAAGCAAATCCTATAAAATAGTAGGTGAGTATTGTCTTCATTTGACTCTAGATGGAATGATTCTCTCTCATCTTATCTAGCCACCTTCCCCATTTGTATCTTTGTCTTTACAAAATCCATGGAATTGACCCTGTAGAGTCAGTAGGAATGAGCCTGTGGAGTCCTTTGAAATAAATGTGTAGAGTTTGTAGAGACAAGCCTACATAGTCTATAGAAACAAGTTTATAGATTCTATAGAAACAAGCCTATGCCATCCATCAAATTGATTTTTTTCATGATGATTTCTTAATATTTAATTTTTGTCCTCCCATGTACTCATATGAACACGTGTCTCAAAAGTGTGAAAAAATAGACCTATAGAGTCCATAAATTCATTCTGTGTGAGTTCATAGTTCTGCTAGATGTAGATCAAAATTGAAATTTCACTATACATCACTTGTGTCTTCTTCTTGAGTATTCTTCACAATAAAAATCACTAAAACATGATATGCATTAGACATTAATGACAAAGTAAAGGTTTAGTCTTTGGTTCAATATAAACAAGACAAATATCTACTTTCTATGTAATAACTATCTAATAATCTATGATTTACATATGATAATATCCTTAGAGAGATGAATTGATGGAGATAACATGTCAATAATGAGCCATATTCTAAGCTCATCACAATACACTAAAATAATACAATATCCAACATACACCTTGGATATTAATCAAGTCCAACTTTTCTTAAGACGTGTCCTTCCATAACCCACCTCACCCATAATTACAAAACACTTTGAACCAACCCCACTCCACACTAATCCACATCCACCTATGGCTAATTCTAAGCCATGACCATTCAAAAATAAAAAATAATCTGATAATCCTACTTTTTAGAGAGATTGAACATATCACATCTTGAACTAGAGCTTGAATTCAATGTCTTAAGATAACTCAAAAATGTGTGCATAAAAATCCCACTCTTTCAAGTAATAAAGGATGTTATTATCTACAATAAGGCTTTTAGAGAGATATATTTGAAAAAACTAAGAATAAAGAAGAAGGATCCTAAAATAGTCTAAGTCATTGGCTAACTAGTAGATATTATATTGGAAAATATAGTTCCCCCAAAATATTCTAATCTTGGAATTCATGTCATTAATGTTGGCATCCATGGCCATTTCATCTATAATAATTTAATTTACTTGGACACATACATCAATGTGATGACCATGGATACCATGTAACAACTGAAACTTACAACTCTTTGCTCAACACCAATTGTCCTCCAGATGGTGGACAAATCAACTATTAAGCCTAAGGGGATTATTGAGGACCTTGTTATCATTATGGAATCCTAATAATATCCATTAATATTTATTTTCATATATCCATAGATAAAATTTATAGGTTATCCTCTTATCCTTGGTCACCCATGGTTGGCCACCACTGATGTTTTTATTGGTGGTAGGTCATGAAAAATGTTAATTTCCAACAAAAATGACACTAAGAAACTAGTTCTTTATCTACTAGCCCATCCTTCCTAGAATGATGACTTTAAAAAATTTATATCCTTACAAAATCTATACAATAGGCACAAGAAAAAGACATTGAACTTATTGGTATCCTACAAAACACCTATCGACAAGATCTTATAGCCATAAATATGTTGAAATGTACACCATGCCCTCTTTAGAATACTTTTCTTTAGAATGATATTGTTGAAACTATAGGATACATTTGGACATTCCATAAATTTATTTTACATCAATGTAGTTATTCTCCTTTAATCACCAACATCGAAACCACACTTTCTTTATCAAATCAAGCATATAGTCTGTCAAACAAACCTGTCAACATCAACACCTCCTTAACACCCTAACAAGAAAGTTAGTTACTTACAATGTTGAGAAAGCACATAATAACATTTACCTATGATTACCATGACATGAGAGGAATACCCCTAGATTTATGAATGCATCACATTTATATTAAAGAATAATTCAAACCTATTCACCAATCACAATGACAAATGAATTTTGTAGTTAAAGACATTGTCAAGATTGACTTGCATAAACTCTTAGATGTAGGATTTATTTATCCTATTTTAGATATCCAGTGGGTCTCTCCCCTAGTCATTATCCTTAAAAAGGGGTAAAATAATATATTTTCAAGGACTACCAAGAATTGAATACTACTACTAGGAAGGATCACTTTACCTTTCCATTTATTGATCAAGTATTGGATATATTAGTAGGGAAAAAGTTATTTTCATTATTAGATGGCTATAGTGGTTATAATCAGATACAAATTTCTCCAAAATATTGAGATAAACCCACTTTTACTTACCCTTTGGGAACTTATGCTTATGTCATCTTGTCATTTGGTCTTTTTAATGCCCCAATTAATTTTTAAAGGACTATTTTTAGCATATTTTCTAATCTCTCCCATGACTATATTGAACTCTACATGGATGATTTCATTGTCTAGGGGTAGACATTTGAAGAAATGATGACCAACCTAGAGAAAGTTATTCAATGATGCTAGGACCACCAGTTATCTTTGAGCAATGAAAATTTTTATGTGTTGATGACTGAAGGGATTGTGCTGGGGCATCACATATCCCCTACTAGACTTCAAGTTGACCCAATAAAGATTAGTATCATTAAGGTTCTACCCACACCAAAGAAGAAAAATTATGTTAGAAAATTTTTAGGACATGTTTATTATAGATGATTCATCAAATATTTTAGTAAAATTTTCACCCATTATTTGGATTTCTTAGTAAGGACATTGAATTTACATTGAGTGATGATTATCAAACTACCTTTTAGCAAATCAATGACCTTCTCATAACATCTCCTATTTTGAAAGGGCCTAATTAGAAGAAGCCTTTTCACATCCACATAGATTCATCTAACATCACTTTAGGAGTTGTTCTTGGCCAAGAAGATGAATATTTGAGTTATGTAATCTATTTTATCAGCAAGAATCTTAAAGGGGCTGAACTCATATGCACTATAATAGAGAAGTAATTTCTTGTTGTTGTCTATGCCATCAACAAATTATGACACTAAATTATAGGTTAACAAGTATTAATCCACATAGATCATGTATAAATTATGTATTTAATGAATAATACTAATATAATAGGTAGGATAATTCAATGGTTGTTTTGGTACAGGAGTTGATATTACCATTGTGGATAGACTAGGTACGGATAATGTAGTAGCAAATTTTATATCTCCATTGAAAAATGATGAGAATGGTCTTATTATTGATGATTATTTTCCTAATGAGCATTTATTTATAGTAATAATTCAATTTTATTGGTTCATAGATATTGCTAACTATCTTGTTATAGGATCACTACCACAACATTTCTCACCTAGGGAAAAACAACATCTGATCCAAAACAGTAGACATTATTCTTGAATTATAGGATATGTATATTTATCAATAGATTATATTAAATTATGAGAATATGTATCTGAGAAGATGAAGCTTATGACATTCTCAAATCATACCATGAAGAACCTTATGGGCATCATTTTGCTACCAAAAAAACTATTGTGAAAGTACTTACTAATAGATATTATTGGCCTTCTTTTAATAAGGATGCCATGATGTATTATCATTGATGTGATCAATGCCAATGTATGGGACAACCCACTTAGTCTAATGAAATTCCATTATAGCCACAACTAATTCTAGAACCCTTTGACAAATAAGGATTAGATTTTGTATGTCTCATTGATCATAAATCCAACAACAAATAATATATATTAGTGTGCACTGATTATGTCAAAAAATGGGTTGAGGTCAAGACCTTAACCCATGCCCAAGATTAAAAATTAGTTGAGTTCTTATATGAATAAATCTTCACCCACTATAGAGTACCAAAATAAATAGTCATAGACTAAGGCCCATAGTTCATATTAGACCTCACAACCACCTCGATAAAAAATATGAAATCAGACATAAAAAGTTTACCCCTTACCATTCTTAGTTAAATGGTCAAGTGGAAGTGACAAACAGTGAATTGAAAAATATCCTCACTAAGCCTATGAGCCTACATAGAAAATATTATTAAACTCATCTTCTATAAGTAGTTTGGGATTAAATAATCACCTGGAAAACAATAATTGGTTTCACTCCATATGAACTAGTTTATGGTAAGAAGCATGTTCTACCCATTGAGTTTCAGTATAAAAAATTAAGGACAACACTTGATTTAGGCTTGGATCTTTCCCAATATCAACAAGATAAGATCATGCAGCTTAATACACTTGATGAACTAAGAAAGAAATCACTTCATCACACTAAAATAGTGTAAAGATAATGTGTAAGTTGGCATGATAGGAACTTTAAGACAAAATTTCAAACCTAGTGATTGGGAACTTCTTTTTTACTCTAAATAAAAGGATCATAAAGTAAAGCTACAATATAGATGGCTTGGGCCTTATGAGATCAAACAAATTTTTGACAATGGAGTTGTATAGCTCATGACTATTGACTCTATTCAATTTTGACTACTTGTTAATGGCCATAGGCTCAAGCTATATAAGAAACCATTTTCTAAGGAAACTCCCACTTTCCAAATTCTTGAAGAACAACATATATCTCTTCTTCATAAAGTGAATCAAACTATTCTTGTAGATGAAGGGTATTTATATCAACCCTTCTTTAATATTTTATAAGAATAGTAAATATTCCTATAGCTAGGAATAATCCATTCATAATGTTTTGGTTTAGGTTGAATAAAATATTACCTCCTAGATTCATGTAATTATAGTTGAGTTGGGACAAGAAAATATTAAAAAAATCAAAAAATATAGCAATGAAAACTTTTAGGCATTGTTAATGGATGTTATCTCAAAAAACTAGGTCACTAGTTAATCAATATTCATTATAAAAAAGGGCACTAAAACAATACAAATTTTTCTTTTCATATGTTTTTACTTGTAGATTCATTCCCTTGGAGTAAAAATACACTTTCCACTTTAATACAAGATGAAAACGTTGTTGCTTCAAGATATTTTTTTACTAAAGGAAACACTTCTTGATATAGGATGTATTCTTATCATTCCATCCTACATTACACTCTCACAAAGTATTTTGCTCTCAATCAAATGACAACACATACTAGTCTACAATTTTGAATCATCATATTACATATTAATGAAAGGTATTCCTATAAGTACTAAGTTAATTATTTTATTTTTATTTCATGTAATAAGTTTTAATTATTACTAAGATGATGGGTCTTAATGATATTAAAATTCCACCATATCTTTTGCTTATTATGCTAGCTCACCATATATTCTCCTTCACCAATTGACATGACCATTGATGTGTTGTTACCACCACCCCTTGTTATTGCCATGAGCTAGTTTTACATGTAAAATTCATCCCTTGAGGACAGGTGATAGTTTAAGTTGGGGGCGGAGTGATTTCCCATAATTCAAATGGATTATTTCACTCCCAAAGAAAAAGTTATAAACATTCCACCCAAAGCCCCAAAATCCTTACTACAAGAGCATATACTTGCAACTCAAATTTCATCTCACAATATGGGAGGGGACTTGCTTAAATATGAACCACTTGATATCAATCTTCTAACCAATATCTCAAACATCCTAACCCTATTCCAAAATGTAGGATGGGTACAATATTTTGAGAAGATATAGGCCCTAGATCAAGGAATTACCAAAGATTTCACTGGTTCATTGTATAACAACCTAGAAATAATAAGCGGAATGGAAATAAATCTAATAGAGACCATCATTAGTAGAGTAATAGGATTTCCATGAATAGTAGAATCATGGTAAGAAATTTTTTATGCTTAGGTAGAGAGATGAAAATTCATCAGAGGAAATGAAAGCCTAGAAACCTCAAAATAGGGAACAACATGGTTATCTTTACCAAGAAGATGGGATAAATATGTTGAGTTCATATGTAGATATTTCACTTGTGAAGAGAGTTATTCCATGTTTCATGGCATTCATTTCAAATTCATAAATCATTTATGGCATGGTATAGAGATAAATTCCCCCAACTTCTTTCTGAACATGATCACAAAAATGGTAGAGGAATTTCAAAGAGGTAATTTCAAAGTTCTTTCCCATCATTATTTAATCCAATTGATTGTTCAAGACTATTTACAAAGGACTAGACCCAATATAAGTTAGGAATATTTTCTCCAAGTACCAAGAAATGCAAAAAATAATAGAAAGGGAAATAAAAAGGAAGAGGAAATAGAGGTAGAAGAATAGAGGATAAAAGAATCCCTTCCTATAGCTCCATAAGAACCTATAGAAGAAAACATTCTTGTAGATCCATAAGAACCTATAGAAAAAAACCTTCTTAAAACTCCACAAGAACCTACAAAAGAAGAGATTTTTGTAGCTACACAAGAACCTTTATAAGAAGATCATCCTACAACAACACAAGAACTTGCAGCAAGGAAAAATCTTGAAGAAATGGATTCCATAAGCAAAGAATCTAAAATAAAAATGAATAAACCCACTCTCCAGCCTAATTTAGAGAAATCTAAGGAGGAACTTCCACCTTCTCCCAAAAAGGCTAATGTAACCTCTACTCCTCATAATAGATTCCATAGATTAAGAAGAAAGATGAGAACCAAACCTTATTATATTATTGAAATTAGTGAGGAATCTAGAGAACAATAAAATGCCAATAATAATGAATCACTAGAGGCATTTAGTTTTTAAAGTAACAAGGAAGAATGTTCTCAAAAATAAAATAAGGAGGAAGAACAAGTACATATTCTTGAAGAATTTCAAGAGGAATCAATGTAGGAGAAATGGGAATAAATGGACCAAACTACCATACAAGTGGAATTTCCTACTCTAGAGCAAGCCCTATAGGAAATTGAGTGACTAATAAAGAAGCTATAGAATCAATCTGGATAAGGACTATATGCACTTGTTATAGTGGCTTTTCAGTTGCATCCCTTTGCTAAGGACCATCTTGTAGTCATTATTTCACAACCTTTTATAGATGAAAATTAATAAGAAAAACTTATAGCTACCTAAGATGCCAAGTATAATTCCTCATTTGTAGTATCTTCTAAATTGATGAATTGGATAGATAATTAGTCTAAAATTCTTAAGGCATTAACAAGAGAGAACAAGCAATTGAAAGAAGAGGTTAGGTTGAAGAAAGAAATAATCTCCAAACTATAGCAGAAAATTGAATATATGGCTTATCTTACTCAAGAGATCATTGACTGTAGGTTTCATATAAGAGTATATTAAATTTATCTTGAGGAGCAATGACATAAGTTTAAATTTATGAGAATTTATTGTGATATGCCTTATGAAGTAATTGATCCCCTTTCCTTCTTTCAAATCTATTAAGAAATCTCACAAGAAGAACAAGCATAATTGTGTGAGTTCTATATTCACAACTATGTTGTACCTTATGACAGGGAATGGAGCCCTAACCTATATGTTAGAGATGTCCTTCTAAAGACATTTTCATCATATATTTTGAATGAGAAAAGAAGAGGAAGAGAGGTAGTTTAATAAAATAAAAAGGAAAAGGAAATCTAATTGCTTGTTAGAACAGAGTCAATGGCACCTGATGTTGTATTGATAGAATTGGTTAATATCATGCTAAAGAAGGAAGTTAGAACCTGGTTTGCCAAAAATTGTGATGAATCCCAATATTTTTACTTGGGATTGAGAGATTTTATTAGTTTTAAAGTAAAATAATCCTACATTGAATGATGGATTGAACTCATTCCTGCACTAAAAAAGAGAGAGCCATATTCCCCTTTTTAATTTAAAGGTAGAATTTAATAGGATCATAAGATATATTCTACTTGTAGGTGAAATGCGATCTCAATTTTTGAGCCTCAAATTCTATCCCCCTCTATTATGGTAACTTGTTCTAGATTGGTAGGATAAAGCCCCATTATATGAATCTAACGAAGTTAAAATTTGACAACTATTTGAATAGAGGCATGGATTTTATGATCACCTTGATAATGGTGCCATAGACCCTATGGATTTTAAAACTATTTATGAAATGGAAATAAACAAGTTTACTACTCATGGTCAAGCAAGGACTTAAGTTGTGGGTGTGATGAGCCCCAAAAATGTCATGTTATTGTCCTCATCCATCAGACTCATCCTTCTTGTATACCATGATTTCTAGTACTTTCCCATAAATTTTCATTCATGGAATAGCCATAATCTTGCAAGTAGTATTATGTTTCCATACTCTTTGAATATTTAGAAATACGTATTGAAATTAAGTATATGATAGTTATCTTATAATATAGGATGATTTTTATATAATGTGTTTTAAATATGTTTTAGAGTAATAGGTATATAGCACAAAACATCTTACAGCAAAGGAATCTCATCATGCAGACATATTTTGTAGCCACTACATGACCAAAGTCATGGACAAAAAAAAATTTATTCCTAGTTCAATTGACTTATATAAATAACTATAACCTCCATGGAGCACAATAAGGATGTGGTTGAGTAATAATACAATTTTGTTTGTCCTAAAGCTCACATGAAAAGTGACTTTAGTAAAAGGAGCCAATTTCAGTTATTCTAAGTTGAATGTTTCTGAGATTATAATATATATTGTTTTGTATAAAATAATATCCCCTACTTTATATATATATATATATATATATATATATGTAATATCATGGTTAATAAGGTAGTAGATATTAGTTAGAGAATTATCAGAAGTAAATTTTGTCAAGCAACTATTATTTTAATTTCTTGTAGGAATTCATTGCGTCATTTTTTATTAATATGAAAAAGCATTTATGAATCCAATTTAGTGTTGTAAGAGGAAGGATTCAAGATAGATTCAGAAGGAAGAAGGTCCCCCTTCAGAAGTCTTTTATCAATAACCCAACCCATTTAAATATCTAAGCATATTATTTATTTTCTTTATGCATTATGTGTTTTGTTTTTGAATTATGTGATTTACATTCTTGCATAGAATTGTTTAAGGAAGATTCTAATCATGTAAACAATTATTTTATAGTATTATGTTCATGTTTAATTTTAGAATTACATTTACTACATGATCTTAGCATCTTAGCTTATAATAAATAGATGTTCAAATTAGAAGATTGATTGTGCACATATAGTGATGTCATCCTACCAAGTCTACATCCTCAAGTTGACATTTAAATTAAGTGGAAGGTGTAGGTATATGATAAATATCCTTTTTCATTTTGATCAAAAGAAATATATCTGATTGTGAATCAATTGCTAGTCAATGGTGATGGCCACTACTAAAGATATATATCAAGACCCTAGTTGGTAGCATGTTCCTTCATTCTAAGGTCATGATATGATGTTTCATCCACCAAAAACCCCTAAAAAGAGTTAAGAAAACATACCTACCATGTCATTTTTAAAAGATCAATTCCAACAATAAGAGGGCATATGTAAATCACCAATTGATACCACATGCTTGAATTTCCAAGAATGGTAACATGTGTTTGAGAATTTAACAACTAATATGGGACAAGATTCTCAAAATACAAATGAACCAATTAAAACTCAGACAAGGGCTAAGAAGAGGATTTTGGAGGATAACTTGGGGCAATCTAGGTTTTCTTCATCATCTCCATAACTAGTCAACAACTTACTTATTCTAACATAGCTTCTAAATCTCCAACAAATCAATAAGTTCCCCAACCTCATAGACAAAAATACAATTCCCCATTTGTTTCTCATGTTACTAAAATGCTAAGTGATGCTCCTACTTCCAAGGTATAGTCCAAAGGTGTTAATCTTCCCATTAATATTGTGGATAATTTAAAGAAGGCTAATGTAACTATGTCCATGTATGATTATCTATCTATCCCAAGGAAAAACTAAATTCTCTAGTAATATCTCTCTAAACTTTCTTAGTTTAAAAAGATATACGATAAAGTGAACACTACTTTCATCAATAATAGTTAGCCTAACCAAGCCCCTAGCCAAGTTCCCAATCAAATTCTAAGACAATGTAGATATCAAAATGTTATTCATCCTTCTAAGTTTATTAAGCCTCCCCCCCCCTTTTATCTTTCAATCATCATAGGGGATTATTTAGTACATAATTGCATGATATATTTAGGTGATTCAACCTTAGTGATGCCTATAGCCATAGAAGATAAACTTGGGCTCAAATATGTGCCTAATGAAAAAGGTATTCTCCAATTATATGGCTCCCACACTAAGATAGTATTAATCTTAAAGGATATTCATATCACATTGGTATCCTATCCAAATTGTGTCATTAATAAGGATGTAGTGGTGGTATACCTACATGCATATTCTACCCTATGATTGTCTATGGACTTTATTGAAAATATTAGAGGATATTTATTATTTGATTGGTCATACATGGTTTTTAGAGCCAAATATGGAACCAAAGTGACCATAAGATCTGAGCCTATCTTTAGGTTCCACCTAGAACCATATATGCCTAATCTTGCATGTACCAATTGTGTCATATTTGAAGAGGTAAAAGAGGTCAATGAAAAAGAACCCCATGATCATCTTGAAGGAATATCTATTCTATATTTGGATGAGTGGGTAGTTTATAACCAAATATTTGATCTATATAACAACATCAAGGAGGCAAGCTTGGGAGTGTAGTACATGTATGGAAGTTATTTCTATCCCTTGCTTAACCAACACTACTCTAGAAGAGGATGGTATATAAAATTTGTTCTTTGATAGCTCAAGGTAAAAGAATGGAAGTGGAGTGGGATCCATGTTGATTTCACCTTGAATTCAAAATTACAATTCAACTATAAGACAATAATTTAGTTGTACCACAAATATAGCTAAATATGAAGCTCTTTTACATGGTTTGAAAGAAGTAATAAAGAGAGGTGTCAAGCTCCTCCAAGCCAAGGGTGATAGTGATCTCATAGTACAATAAGTAAGAGGCCTAATAATAATCAAGAATCACCATTTAAAAGTCTATAAACATTGGGTGTGGGACCTTATAGAGGATTTCTTTGCATTTAATATCTAGTCCATACCAAGAGAAATAAACCAACATGTAGATATGATTGCTATCATTGGTGCCCAATATGAGATAGCAGGAGTAAAAGGAAACCAAAGCCAATATAATGTCAAGGTTTTATGAAAACTATATATACCTAATAATGAGTCGATTTGGAAATTATTTGACATTGATGATCAAATCATATGTTTTCTAACATAAAAAGCAAAATTATGCCATATAAATCAAGATACGTTCCAAAATCAATATGATGATCAGATAGTACAACTAAGGTCTAATAAGATACCCAAAGGGCTTGTGATATTAGAAATCATATTTAATGAAGATGACCATGTAAGGAAAGGGAAATCATATATCTCAGATAAGGAAGAACACTATGAAAAGATAGATATCTTTAAGGACAAATTACTAAAACTAGGAAAGGTCAATATAGTATAGGAAAGAGTTGCATTTGTTACTTTGTGCCAATAATTTTTTTATATATTTGTTTGGGAGTATAAATAATTGAATGGGTTTAACCCCAAAATTTCATAACACACCATTCAATTATAAATAAATACCAATCCAATGAGGTAGAAATAAAGGCTTGTCAATCCAAGAGTGGAGGATCTCATGAGAAGACAACTCTATGCATTGATTGAATAAAAGATAATATTTCTAATTAATCATTCCTCATGGTTGGAAAACCTTGTGGTAGTGAGGAAAAAATGGAAACATTAATTTATGTGTTGACTTTAGGGACCTCAATAAGGTGTCCCTAAAGGACCATTACCCACTATCGTCTATGGATCAAATTCTACAAAAAGTGGTAGGTTATAAAAGGTTCTCATTACTTGATAGCTAGTCTGGATATAATTAGATCATGGTTAAAGAGGAAGATAGGCATAAGACTACCTTCACTATAAAATGGGGCACTTATGCATACTGTAAAATGCCCTTTGGACTCTCCAATGCTGGAGCCACCTTTCAAAAAAAAATGGATGTTTATTTTCAAGGTCTTTTGAATGATATGGTTTTAGTTATCTTGATGATATAATAGTTTTTTCAAAGAATTCCAATGATCATCTAACACACTTTAGATTTATTTTTGATAGATGTAGATAATTTGGAGTTTCCTTGAATCTAAAAAAATGATTTTTTTAGTGCATGAAGGAAGACTTCTTGGGCATGTGGTGTCTAAAACTAGTATTTTAATTTATCCAAAGAGGATAGAAGAAATACTTGATATATCACTACCTACACATAAGAAAGGATTACAAATCTTCTTGGGAAAGATCAACTTCATCAAGAATTTCAATCCAAGCTTTACAAAGTGGTCAAGCCTCTCAATCATATGTTGAGAAAAGGAAAATATTTACATATAAAAAAGAGGGTAAGATAAGCTTTGAGGCCATCAACAAGGCCATATCTCATGACCCACTCTTCTAAATCCAAATTTTAATAAGGAATTATATTTGTATGCCTTCTCTAAATTAGATGCAATTTCAGCCATGCCAATATAGAAGAATGATGAAGGTCTAGAGTGACCCATTACTTTACTAAATAAATATTTGGAAGGTCATGAGGAAATATATATATTTGTTTAAAAACATATAATTATTTTTTTAATAACTATTAATAAATTAAAACATCTTGTTTCAAACAATAAGATTATACTAATGGTATCTCATCCAAGTATGAAGGATTTTATCCTCAATAGAGATTTAAATGAAAAGAGAGATGAATTTGTCACTAAGTGTATGGAGCATAAAATTGAATTCAATGTAAAAAATCTAGTTTGAGGTAAAGTATTATGTTAACATCTTGTAGAAGATGTGAGATAAGAAAAAGAAATAGTTTTGGTAATTCAAGACACTCAACATGGACCTGAAAATACTCCTCCTATAAGTTGGACATAGGATATTTCTAAATTTATCCAAATAGGAGAGTGTCCAATGGGTTTGAATGAATAAAAAAGAAGACACTTCAGGATGCAATTAGTTTCATACATTCTAATTGATGGAGTGTTATTCAAAAAAGACATTAGAGGTGTGTTTTTAAGATGTGTTGAAACTAGCCAATTTGATAAGATTCTTAAGTAATTTCATGATAGTATTTTTGGAGGCCATTTTTCAGATAGAAACATAGATAAAAAAATAATTATATTTGGTTAATTTTTCCTAATTTATTTAGAGATACACATTCATGGGTCAAAAAGTGTGAAAAATGTGCAATGTTTGTAGGGAAACATAAACTAGTTGCTATGCCACTGAAGCCTATTTAGGTTGAATAAACTTTCATTTAATGGGATTTAGACTTCATTGACATGATTAATCCTCCATATAGTGCTATAAATAATTAGGTTTTCATATATAAGACTACTTCACCAGGTGGGTAGAAGTAGTTCCCTTGAAGGAAACAAATGAGAACTCTATGCTTGAGTTCTATGAGAGCCTAGTCACCCATTTTGGAACACCTTACACTATATTATCAGATAATGCTTCAGAATTTATACGTATAAAGGTATGTTACTAGGATCTTCATCATGGTATGTATCTAACATCTCCATCAAATTACTATCTATAGGGTAATGGACTAGTTGAGTCCATTAATAAGAACCTGCTTTGAATTATCAAGAGAACAATGGAAGATAATCATAGATCTTGGCATAAAAAGTTTAAGACTACCTTATGGGATGATAATATCACCCCCAATAAAGCCATCAGTCATTAAAATTATCTCTTATTCTATGGAAGAGAATGTTAATTTCATTATATCTTCAAGATTTAGAGCTTTCACACCAACTAAAGCTTATATAAAGTGATGCAATGGAGATCAAAATGAATGAACTAAGAGAATTAGAGGAAATAAGGGATGATTCCATATATAACATGTGGTCCAACTAGTACCAAGTGAATAAGTCATTTAACAAAAGATATTCCTCAAGGACATTTCAATAAGTTGATATAGTCCTCAAATGGGATGAGGATCCTGCAAAACTAGGAAAACACTCCAAGTTTGATAGCCTTTGGAATGGACCCTATGTCATAAAATTTTGTAAAGAGAGAAATTCCTTTGATCTTTATAGATTTAATGGAGAGATCCTTCCCATCCTTGTCAATGGGAGGTATATCAAGTTTTTCTACTACTTTCATATCATGCCCCTTATACATAGTTAGAGAGGTTTGTTTTTCCTCCAAGTGATTTTGCACATTGTTCTAGTTATTGATTTTTATTTTGTGTTGATTTGTTGTTATTTTCCCCCCATTACTCTAGGAATTTTTTTAAGAATTCAATCAGAGTCTTTTTGTAAGTATATTTTCATTTGATTAGTCATCATAAGTAAACTTAATCAATGTCTAGGTTTTGTAACCAATAGGCTGGTCAAACCAGCTGAGGCACCATAAATGTTAGCCATTTTGGCTAACATACCAAGTTTATACTTGGATGTAGTTTAGTGTCATGAAAATAAAAAAATGGAACAAGAGATGAGCAATTTATGGATGGAATGAGAGGACCTAAGGGATCATGTAGCTTGAAAAGTTTTTGAAGTAATGAGTGGACCTAAAGGATCATACAAATTGAAAATATTTTAAAGTACTTTAAGTTCACTTAAAGTATAATTTTTTAATTTATAAGGATAAGAATAGAGTTTTAGATACCCCATGCGATGTCAAGAGTGCTTGAAATGACTTAAAATTTCATAGAATTCATTTATTTCTTCATTGTGTTCATCTTGATGCTTTTGGTCAAGTGGCAGAAATTTAGAGTAGTTAGTTTATTGAGGCTATATATCACATGTGTGAGGGTTTCAAGAGAAAAAGGTCACATGAGTATGTTCATATTAGTCCCAAGAACATATTTATCAAGTTTTAGGTCATCTAATGAAGAACAAAAGAATATATGAAGACTCAAAGTTGGCCTCTCAAACAAAATTCATGAAGTTTCCATACTTAGCCAATTTGCAAATAAGCTCAAAAAGAGCCAAGTGAGCATATTGAAGAGGTTATATCTCAAACATGTGGTAATCTCAATAAAAATTGATCAAATGAGTTTTTTTCAAATTAGTCCATAGTTTTTTATGTATTGAGTTTCATGTCATCCACTATAGCATAATAAAAGTTGGATCCTCAGTTAGAATTTGCTAAGTTTCCACACATAGACATTTTTTACCATGGTAGGTACATGGATGTCATGTAATGGAAAATGGACCAACTAGCATGTGCATTTAATATATTCTTTTATAAGCCTTGTGCAAGTAGTGGATTATGTGTAATTGTAGATTCACATGCTAAGAACATGCTCTAAAAGTTTGAAGTACATGCGAGCTTTCTAGATCAAGTTATAAATACTTAAAGTTAGTCAAATAATGAGATACATTCATGTAGATGTCAGCTTTAAAACACTACAAAAATATATTGGAGTCTAAATTTGATGGTCTATGGGATGTCAAATATGTTTGTAGGGACATTAAATGGTGTTTGCACTAATGTTAAGTTTAAGCTCAAGTAAAATAAATCTTATTGAGATTAAATTTGATAGTCACATGAACATCATTTGGTAATTTAAGTACGTCATTTTTGAGCTCATAAAGTAGCCATTATATTTCAAATAGTGGGTCCCAATTGATCTAATAGTCCATGTTGTATAGTATAGTATGATCTAACAACATGAGATGAGTCAAAGGGTTAGAGAGATCTATATATTGACATACGGCATAAGTGTATGAGGCTGACAAACTAATAATGGATCCTGAAATCAAATATAGAGCTAACATGTGGTGTGAGTTGGGATAGAGCTAAAAAATTAGGTTCAAGATTGATGGCTGGCACTTGATCATACAGATCAAGATCAATAGAGTGAGCAAAGGTTAATACATTAGTGAGTCGAGTCAGATATCGACAACCAATTGGAATAAAGGAGAGCCTAAAAAATTAAATGGATGTTGAGAAGCCATTTTTGATAAAAGAAAACATAGGTATTTTAGGGTCACCCTATCATCATTGAATCTCAATCGAACACCATTGAGAATCCATAAGATATATAGTAAAGTATGAAGAACATAAAGGGACTAACTATAGGGTTAAATATGGACCTCTGACTCACAAGTTTGCATCATAGAGGGATCTTTCTCTCACTGTGTTTTCCATTACTATAAGGATCTAACATTTTAAAGGGTACCATGAAGGCATACAGGTAGACCCTAATAGTTTATCTCCAAGACTAATTACATGAAAATGACCTCTTATCTTCACTATGAATGCTACAAAAAACTAGTTTGGAGTAGTGAGCACTAGGAAAAATCCATAATATATTGATCTAAGGATTGTAACAACATTGAATTTAGGACCCAACTCAGAACAAGTTGATCCTACCATTGCAACCACTCAAGGTGACCTAGATCAATCAAAAGGCTTGAATGAGCATAATTTATGGAGGTAGTTGTAAAAACATTTCAAATGGATTTGAGATCATTTGATTCCATTTTTTGAGTGTCAAAACTCCCTCTCCCTTGCTTCCTTTTCTTCTATAAATATATCCTTTAATATATTGATGAGGATCCCTCAGGCTAGTATGACTAGACTCTACCATGATTGTATTTAACATCTATTAGAGTAGTGAATAGAGCATTTTGTAGTCATTTACTAATCTATATTTAGTATCTTATGTTTTTTTAATATTTAAATGTGATATTTATTTTCCTCTTGCATTTCCAACATCAACCCAAGTTCTATAAACTTTATTTGTAGGTCATATAATGTGTCTTAGCATTGATCTCTTAAGGATATAGTGGACAACCAAATTTAGTTGTCCTTAACCAAACCTTATTTCCATTGCTCCCTAGTTAGAGTGTATATAAGTAAAATATATGTGAAATATTTTTTCATAAAAACTATATTAAGAATTTCATTAGATTATTTCATAGTCCATTAGTGTGATAAAGAATTTGAGTTCAAGAGTGGATCTGACAAATTCATGGTACATCACCACATATTAGAACATGTTTTACTTTATATAAATATATTAACTCTTTTCATCCCATCCAATTTTAGGGTTTAGAAATAAAGGACCAAATTATGAAATCTAAGGAGCTAAACTCATAAAAAATCTTGTAGGTCTAGTCTAAATATAGGCATCCCACAGCCTTAGACCATTCTCATTTTAGTCCAGGTATGGGTTAGACTTAAACAAATATAACCTCTATTGGGTGCTATATAAATAGATAATAATAATATAAAGACTTGGATAATCCTTAGAGATTGATGGTGGGTATTGATTCAGTATTGTACAATTTCATGAGATGAGGTCAAGTATTTGAAGTTTAACTGTGACCATTTGAATTTAAGAAAGGAAAAACTAGTGCTCTATATTTTTTCCATAAATTTTGATCCAAGATGAATTCAAAGGTGATATAAAACTTAAATTTTAATAGGACTCTATGGTGCATCTAATGAAACTAGTTATAAGGTTTAAGGTATACATAGTCAAAGATATTGATCTCCAAATTTGATTGTGTTTGACCATGTTCTGCAAGTGACTCGATAAGGATAATTGATTTTGTGTTGATGATATTTGGATGTCTCATGATGAATTATCTATAAGAGAGTGTTTTAAACTATATAAGGATAATATGTGTGTTAAATAAAGGTTTGAACAATCTATATTTTTTATGAATAAAGAATTCAAAATTCATTATGTTTATTGAATTCACTTATAGTTTTAGTGACCATCTTGCATAGGTAAGTTGAAGGTGTTATAAGTAGATTTGAAGAAGAAAATGAGCATGGATATGTTATATAATTCTCTAAGGCTTATGATAATTAATTTTTTTTCATGATATACCTTTGATCAGATATAGAGAGTCAAAATAGCTTGACTGTATTTTGATTATATATGACCAATCCGAATGGTCATTTTGTGTATGTTATTTTGAGTGATTTAAACATGTGTTGATGTGTCTACAGAACATGGAGGTATATTTGAGGTCTTAAAGGGTTCACCCATGTGATATAACAATATGTCTCTATGAAATATCTGATTAATTATTTTAGAATTTTGAGACTATTTTTTTTATGTATAAAGACTTGAAGAGCTAGGAGATCTAATTGGTAGGTCCAAGTGTGGAGTTGGAATTTTAGATGGCATAGACACATATGGGAGTGATAAATGGGATATTATAGATATTTTTTATATTTTTTGATAATTTTTAAAGGATGACGGTGGTCTAAGTAGTCTCACATATAACATGTGAGTATGAAGGATTAATGGTTTTAGGTCTCACCAAGATCTAATGGTGGTTTGGGGGTAATGAGGCATAGGCCAAACTATGGAGTATGAGGTTATTACATGTAACATGTATGAGGACATATTTAAAATTTGGAGAAAGTGTGGTGAGCATCTTGGCTAACCAATATGGGTTATACCAAGAGCATGGTATAAGTACAAGGCCTATTTAGCCTATTTGTTCTAGTTGTGTATGTGGAGCCAAGTGAAGGAGATAACCTTTAAAAGAAAAGATATAGGTTAGTAAGGACTAATAGAGAGTGAATATTATTATAAATTCTTATTTTATCAAGGTAACGAATGTGGTCATATATGTCATTTTACCTAATGAGCTTAGAAGAGGTAGTTTGAGTGAGTAAGCCCTAGAGGCTTTTTAAGCATTGAGGTGAAGGAAAAAAGAGAGGAAATCTACCTAGTGGATGGATTGAAGAGAAGATATGGTTTATGATGGTGTGTATGACCTTTTGGAATATTTATGATGTCATAACAAAGCTCTGATAGGTTTAAAGTGGGAGTGAGAGAATAGTTGAAGAGTGGGGTTAGTTGGGATATGTAATGTGTTATAATTAAACTTTATGTATTGGTTCAAGTATGTAATCTGATTTGGATAAAAAGGAGAGTTGGGTGAAAAAGTGAAGGTGAAGAGTGATAATCAGAGGTCCATCACCAGGTGTAAAAGACATCATTCCAAAGGTGGAGATGTTCAAAGGTTTTTTTGTGGTAGCTCAACATCTAGGGGGTTGTATCCTCCTTGCAAGGTTTGAAAATTATTAAAGGTATAATTGTTATGGTAGCTCAACTAGATAGGTGTAGTATCTCCCTATTGGATTACAATATCACTAAAATAAGGGATGATAGTTCCTTGATTAGTTTCATCTGATCTAAATTAGATATTTTCATTATAGGATTATAGTCCATCATATAGGGTTTAGTGGGTTTTATTCCTCAAGAGGGTTTCCAATGTATGTCATTTGTTATGTGCTTGATCTTACATTGTATTTCTTGTTCATTATTATGAATGATGGGTACGCCTCATGAATGTATGTATTGAAAGATTAATGGTTTGAAAGAATTGAAATTTAAGTTAGATTATTTGGGGTCACTAATTCACCCCCTCCACCTATTAGTGATTGTACCTCTAATAATTTATATCAAAGTGGGTTCTTTGGAGGAAGCTTAACATCTTGAAAGACATCCTAATTAGGTACAAAGATGGATAAATAGTTTAATAAATAGAATCAACATTGAAAGGTTGGGATCAATCTACTTAATGACTAGATATGTACTTCAAAGAAAGATGTAAAATAGGATGAGAATGTTATCAATGATCTCAAGGTTTAGCTAGTAGATGCCAAGGTAATTTTTAGTTCAAAAGAAGAGATTTTTCAAAATAGAAGGAAATCGCATTTGATAAATAAGCTTTCCATAATAGTAGATAAGATAATAATGAGGAATAATAAGTTGATCTAGAAGCTAAGCTCATGAGTGCAATTGGTGAACTAAAGGAATAGAAGAAGAGGAATCATAAGATGAGGTATCTAATCAAAGTTCTTAAAGCACAAGTTAATTATCTTGAGGGAAGTTTGTTAGCAAAGTCCAAGAGAGATGAGAAGAAGTATCAAGAAAAAATAAAGTCTATTAAAGTGCAATCATATAGATTGAAATACATGGCCAACAAGGCCAAAGAGGATGAAGAGAAGATCAGTATTCTTGAGGATTGGTTAAGGATTATAAGTGAAAATATGAAAGAAAGAGAAGATGAGTATACTCTACTAAATATTGAGATGAATTAATCGAAGAGTAAGCATGAGATTTTTGTAGTCAAGTTGGATAAGCTATAAAATAAGCATGAAAATATCGATTATGTTAAGGAGATTGTAAACTTTGACACAAATGTAAAAAGGTATGTTAGATAACCAAATGCTTCAAGGTGTGCTAGTTTATTCTATGGTCTTTATTATATATGTAATAAGAATGGTGATAGAGATAAGGAATATAGAAGGAAGTCATTAAAGTATGGACATTCATGGAACCTTAGAAGAAGGAGAAATTGGTCATAGATAGGTCATAACTTAGATCAGTTAAGACATAAGAAGGAATAAACTATGAAGAAGATATAGGTCTACCAAGATAATTTGTCTTCTATCTAGATAGAAAATGAAGATCACAATCATCATCAAGAAAAATGTCTAAATGATCTTGTGTGTTTTAGTTGTCATAGAGTTTGTCACATTGATAGGTGTTGAAATAATACATTAAATGCATTCCCAAATAAAAATAAGGTGTATGGATCTCCTAGTGTGCAAGGAAGACATCATAAATGGGTATCAAAACCTAAGCCTATTAGAAGAGATCAAACTAATACTAAAGATGGTTTATTTTCCATGATAGACATGAAGTAAAAAAAGATTTTTTATCAACAACATTTATTGAAAAATCTAAAGAAAAAAATGAAGTTAAGGATTCATTCAAAGTCAAGAAAGACTGTAAGTTAGATGAGATTATGAAGATATTGGACTCTCTAGAGTTTTGGGACTTTTAGTCCTTCTATGTCAAATGGGCATCTCTCTATAATCTTCAAGGAGACACTTTATAAAAAGAGGAAGCATGCTAGATGGTGGTTGGGTATTGATTGATGTTACAAGACAAAGAACATCATGAGAAGATGTGTTAGGCTACTATGAAGGACTTTTTAAAATTGGAATACCTATATGTCAATATGATCTTTGGTTAATTAATTTTCTCTTAGTTTTTAAAGAACTAGCCTAAAGGATGAAAGACAATGACTTGAAGGTTTGATGTCTAAAAACTCTAAGATGTGTGTTCATGATGTTAATGACTTGGTTTTGGTATATAGAGCTAAGTAAACATCAGGTGGAAAATATGCAATGTTTTCATCAGTTGGTGACATGATTTTAATACATGGTTGATCCTAGTTTAGTGTTTTTTATCATGAAATAATGTTGGCAGTGTGTACAAGGTCTACAAGCAAGGAATGATAGATTCTATGTGTCTAATTAAGAATGATGTGGTCTCAAAATATTCTATTGCATAAGAAAGAATGAAGATGAGGTTGATATGAAGGATGAGGAGAATGTGTCATCATATATTTGATATCATGAATAAGGTTTTTGAATTATATAGATGAAAAGTTGTGTATGCCATGGAGTTAGGGGGAACTAACTTAGATAGCTAGAGTGGCTTGAGGAGCTATGCATAATGTAAGGGGGAGCATATGTGAGATGTTCTAGTCATGGTGGAGATTTTAAAAACTCTTATATAGATGTTAAATAAATTATGTTGATATGATTACTTGATCAAACCAAGTTAGTTGCTTTGAAAATGTATTGAATCTTCTTGCATAATCAAAGGGGGAGCTTTGTGATTGGTTAGATTCTAGGATAAAATGATTGTGTAGTTGGATACAAGAAAAAAGGTATGGAATCAATTATGTTGATTCATCATTGTTTGAAATTATCTAAATATGATGAAATAAAAGGTTCCTAATCTTAGGTGACTTAGGGGGAGTCCCTCTTAATGTTCTTATGATAAGTTCATGTACTTTTTATTGTTCATGTATGTTTGATAAAAGCTATATATGATCAAGGAAGAGTGTTATCATGGAGCATGTTTTATAAGGTCAAGGTGATAAGAGTTTTGATAAATATTAAGGGGAGTATATATAATTTCTTAGATATGGTATATTTCTATTATTGGTCCTTTATTTCTTCTTAGGTCTATAGGATCAAAAGTTTAGCCCACTTTGTCATTGTGTTAAAGGGGGAGAAAGAACCTGAAGAGAGATAGATTTTGAGAATAAGATTTTTATTGGTGTTTAATGTCAATGACAAAGGGGGAGATTTTTATAGTATTTTTAATGATGTCTCAAAGGTGACCAAGGCTGTTGATGAGGTGTCATGTGTGATAGAATGATAATGAAAAAGTGTACTTTAATGTGCCTCAGAGTTCCTACATAGTTCTTCAATGTTTGATTGATTAATGTGATTAGGGATGAATATAAATTATTGAGCATGTGAAAGAGGTCCCATAAGAAGTTTTATATTCTTTGAGTTCTTGTGTACATAATTGTAATTCATTTGGTAGTCCATTGTTTTCATCTAGACATTTTGGGTCCAATGGTAGAAAATATGAGTAGGTAATTTATTGACATCATAATTTCCATGTGTTGATGAGTCAGGGGGAGTTGGTCATATGGTTATGAAAAAATTAATCCCTATTTTTTATGCACTAATATTTAGGTCATGAAATGAATCATGACAAAATATATGCAAGTGAAAAGTTGGTCTCCTAGGTACTTTGATAGTGGTTTCCCATACTTGGCCAAAATTGCTTGTGGTAATAAAAGTTGAGTAGGAATTTTGATGTAGTCATATTTAAAATTTGTGAAAGTTTTAGGATAAGTTGATCATTTGGATTTTTTTAAAAAATTTCCTAGTTTATTTTCACTAACTTTTAGGTTATGTGATGAAGTGCATCAAAATTTATGCATGTGCAAAGTTGGTCTTCCAAGAAGTTCTAGACATAGTTGGCTCTATGGCAGAAAAATATGAATGAGTATATTAATGGAATTATATCCTAAAAATTAAAAGGTTCTTGGATTATGTTTATATATTTTTTGATTATCTTATATGATTATATCATATGGTCCAAATTTTAGATCATATGTTTAAGCACATTAAAAGTAATTTTGGTCCAAAGTTAGCCTTCTAGCAAGATTGCAATGGTTCCCATAGTCAATTTTTCAAGAGATAAAGATCAAGACAAAATTAATATCCAAAGGTTCAAGGTTGATATTAAAATATTGATATAATGGTGTTTATTCATCAAGATGATAACAAGTTCATGATGTTTAACAGTAAAAGTGCTCAGAAGGTACATGAGGGTGCCAAGTGTCATGATCACAAGGGTTCTGAGCAAGATCGAATGGTGAGTGATATAAGATAAAGACATGTTTGATACACAAAAATATATGGTGTGTTTTGATTAAATATTTAAACATTTCATAAGATGAGGTCAACTATTCAAAGTTTAACTTTGACTATTTGAATTCAAATATTTTAATTTAATAAAGGAAAAACTAGTGCTTTGTATTTTATCCATAACTTTTGATCTAGGATGAATTCAATGGTGCTATAAAAATAATATTTTAATATAACTCCATGTGTCATCTACTGAACCTAGTTATAATTTATTAATGTTTGTCAAATCAAAGATATTGAGCTCTAAAGTTGACTATGTTTGACTATGTTCTGTAAGTGACCTGATAAGGATAATTGAGTTTGTGTTGATGATATATGGATGTATCATGATGAATTAGCTATTGGAGACTGTTTTAGATTCCATAAATATCATGTTTATGGTAATTATATTTTTGAAAAGTCTATATTCTATATGAACAAAGACATATAAGTTGACTATGTTTGTTGAATGTACTCACAGTTTGAGTGACCATCTTATAAAGGTGAGTTAAAGGTGTTATAAGAAAATTTGAAGAGGAAAATGGGAAATATAAGTATCTAAGGATAATGAGAACTAATTGGTTTTAATGATATGACTTTGATCATTTATTAAGAGTTAAAATAGATTGACTATATTTTGACTGTATATGACCAATCGGAATAGTCATTTTGTGTATGTTATTCTGAGTTCTTAGAACATGAATTGATGTGTCTAAAGAACATGGAGGTAAATATGATGTCATAAATGGTTCACACATGTTATATAATCATATTTTTATGTGAAATATTTAATTATTGGGTTTATAAGTTTGAAACTATGTTTTATGTGTATAAAGACTTGAAAAGCTAGGAGATCTAATTCGTAGGTCCAAGTGTGGAGTTAGCATTTTAGATGGCATGGAACCATGAAGGAGTGAGAAAAATGATATTGGAAATATTTCTTATATGTTTAAATAATTATTAAATGATGAAGTTGGTCCAATTATTCTCACATATAATGTGTGAGTATGAAGTCCCAATGGTTTTTGGTCTCACTAAGACCTAATAGTGGTTTGGGGGTAATGTTGCATTGGTTGACCAATGTAGTATGAGGTTATTACATGTAATATGTATGATGAACTATTTAAAATTTATAAAAAGTGTGGTAAGAATCTAGGCCAACCAAGATGGGTTATACCAAGAGTATGGTATAAGTACAAGGCCTATTTGGCATGTTTGTTATAGTTGTGTGTGTGTGGAGACTAGTAAAGGAAAGAACCTTCCAAAGAGAAGATACAGGTTAGTGAGGATGAGTAAAGAGTGAAGAAGAATATAAATTCTTGTATAATCAAGGTAATTAAGGTGGTCACATAGGTCATTAGACAAAATGAGCCTAAAAGATGTAGTTTGAGCAAGTAAGCCCTAGAGGCTCTTTGAGTGTTGAGGTTCAAGAAAGAAGAGAGGAAATGTACACAATGGATGGATTGAATAGTATATCTATTTGATGATGGTGTGTATGACATATAGGTCATATTTATGATGTTATACCATAGCTCTTATAGATCTGATGTGTGAGTGATTGAAGCATGGGGTTAATTGGGATATGTTATGTGTCCTAATTGATCTTTTTGTGTTGGTTCAAGTATGTAATGTGCTTTGTCTAAAAGGGAGAGTTGTGTGAAAAATTGAAGGTGAAGAGTGATAATCAAATTTATATCATCAATTGTTTAATAAATTAGTCCAAAGGTGGATATTTTCAAAGGTGTTGTGGTATTTCAACATCTAGGGGTTTGTATCTTCCTTGAAAGGTGAAACTTGTTAAAGGTCTAGTTGTTGACGCAGGTCAACTAAATAGGTGTAGTATCTCCTTGAGGGATTATAGTCTCACTAAAATAAGGGATGGTATTTATTTGATCATTTTCATTTTGTCTAAATTATATCTTATCATTATAGGACTATAGTCCATCTTGTAGGGTTTAGTGGGTTTTATTCCCCAAGAGGGTTTCCCACATATGTCATGTGTTTGATCTCGCATTGGTTTTCTTGTTCATTGATATGAATGATGTGTATTACTCATGAATGTATGTATTTAATGACTAAGAATTTAAAATAATTGACATTGAAGTTGGATTATCTTATCTCATTAATTCACCTCCCCTCCTCATTAATTGAACCTTTAACATGATATGTTGTGTCTCATCTACTTGAGCCTTCAACAACACTTTATGAAGAAGACAAAGATTAATTATTAACAAATTCTCTCCAAATAAATCCTACACATCATTAATTCATTTAGAGATTATGTTAATGACTATGACTTGAGGATGATGAGTGAGAGGTCTATTTCAAAACACTATCAATCAATCTTCACTATAAACCCAATCATTAACACCTTTACACACCATGTAATATGTATAATAGTAATTCACTAGTATCTAGGTGAGAGTTATGGACCTAAAAATGGATAAAATTATCATCCACTTATGAAAATAAACAAATGTGAAACACACTATATATTAGTAGAGATGAGGATGAATAAATTTTTGTATTAGCTTAAAGGCTACATGATACAATTTGGGTAGAAATTTTTCATACCTAGCAGAGGGATGTATACAACGGATTTATAAGACCAATTTATAGAAAAGGATGGGAGAGAGAGTTATGGAGAAGATATCACTAAATATAATAAATAATACAATACACCTCCATTTTTATATTTAAATTTAAAAAATATTCTATGAGACACCACCTTGTAGCTCTCTTTAACACATTGTTCATGCTTGGTTGATGGCCTTCACGGAAGTATGGCATATAAAAGGTGTAGTGAAGGATGCTTTAGTATTAATTTGACCTCTCCAAATCATGGGCATGATAAAATTATCTAACTACCTCATAGTTTTTAGTTTTAATGGTGGCATTGTGGTCTAATTGACTTCCATAGAGCATTAAATAACCTACCTCTCCCTTTTACATGTTTACCAAGCCTAAAACTACTTAATCTGACATAATAACATGAAATTTGCATGATTTCCTCAATATATTAGTTGAAATAGCATTAATGGTTATCCATTCACCCTCTTATGATCCCATTATGCGAAGAGACATCTTGATTAGTTGGCCAGATAGGTTTCCTAGTCACTCAATACTAGTCACTTGGATGGAAATGGAACTTGAATATAACATTGAGAATGGGTTAGTGAGAATTATTAAGGAATAACTAAACATATTACAACATGATTTATACCTTTTAGGTATTGAAAACAAATAATTATTGCTCATCTAAATGGCTAGGTCATCCTTCTACTCGCATCTCTAGAGTGCATCTCTAGTCTAGGCCTATAAAATAAGTTCTAAGGGGAATTTAGTGTATTTTATGGCTTGATAAGGAATAATAAATCCCAGATTACCCTTGTTAATTATCTTCAAGTGTTCACCTATCTCTACACCTTGAATTCACCATGAAAACTTGGAAAAACAAGGTATTTGTTGCATTTGTACACATGTTCATATAATCCAGTTGTACGACTAGGACCTTCTCAAAGTGTAATATATGTTTCAAGTGTTTTTAAAGACAAAACCAAGCATAAAAATGATTTTTTAAAGGTTATTTTCCATCAAGTCATTATGGGAGATTTAAGAAGGGTTTTACATGCCTTCATCTCTTAAGGATTGTTCCTAAAGAACATATAATTTCTCTCCTCCATAACACCACAATGTGGTAGTGGATATATTCATAGAATTCATTTTACCATAAATGTTGGTGGTCTCTGAGTCTCAAGTATGCATTATGGGAGTGTTTTTTGATCTTAATGATTATTAATATAGGTCAAAGACCTAAACCAACTCCCAATGCCTCTAGAATGTATTATGGAGACCTATTTTCCACCTCCAAAATATATTGGTCCCCATGTAAAATTACATGGTCACACTAAGCACAAGAAGGCCTATCTCGGGTTTTAGTTCTACATCTAAAAAGGATTAAGAAGGTCTTAAGGCCCATATGGTACTTTATTTATCTTTATATACTTATGGATTCCTTCCTAGGGTCTATGATATTGTTATACAAGTTATTAATGTTTATACACTATCATTTCACACTCATTAGACCATATTTCACATGACTGTGTATATAGGAATATGTTATGATCTTAAGCTCTACACACTTAAACAATCCATATCAACATTGTTACCATTACTAACTAGAGGAACCTAATAGATATTTTTGTATCATTAGAATCATTATTAAAATTTGATTCACATCCTCTTTTATTACCTATTTTTATTCAAATTTTGAAATCACCTCTCATACACATGTTTAAGGTTTGTAAGCCACTAGACAAGTTTAACCTTAAAGGTTTATTTCTTAGGTTCTTAGGATTTCATCTTGATTCCATGAGCTAAAATTCATGGACCAACCTTGTAAAATCATCACTTACTTCATTAGGGAATTTTATCCTCCAAATACTCCCAATAATTCAATTTCTCTTCCAAAATCATGCTTATGCCCATGACTGCATATTTAGGCATATTAGGCCTAATTAGCCTATCAAGGCTCTTAATTTTGATTAAAAATATGAAAACATATCAATTAAGACTTACTAAACCTTGGTAGTTAAGTCAAGATTCCTTTTTATCACTCCTTCACCTTTAATCCATGAACATTTCAAAGAACTTTCTCCATCCTTCTCTAAGGCCCTATCTGTAAGAACCTAATAGGTTTATCTATAAGACATATCAATATCACCATTTTACTAACACTTGATGCCTTATTACTGATTATAACATGATATCTAGGATTTCAAATGTGCCTACAGACATTTGATATCCTCATTCACTTCACATACCCCTCTTTTCTCCATCCTTTAATGTCATAACTACAGGTGTTAGCTGAGGGTCTACCTTGGCCGTAAGTGTGTACCTTATCTTCTTGTTATCACCTTAAGGTATCACTAAGTAATGGAAACATAATGTATAGGGTCATTTTACCAATATAAGACCTATTTATAATTATTCCTCCTAGGCCAAATTTCAACCCCTATAGTCCAAAACTTTCTCATAGGCCCCTCCACGAGTATATGAGGGATCCTGAATCTTGTCATGATCTTCGAACGGTCTTTGAATACTTTTATCATTGTTTAAAGTTTCACTATATGTAATATGGTTTTCTTAAGGATATCTTCATGTGATAACATTTTTTGAGTCTTTAGATGATGTTTTAGGTTGTCAT